>JARYHS010012519.1:117534724-117682807 GCA_031002005.1 Vandiemenella viatica
GAATACGCTCCCAACGCCCTTTCCACTTTTGGAAGCAGTCCTCTAACTAGTTTGTTGGTATCGCCTTTAGAGCATTCGTCGTTTTAGTTTCGAGTGTTTCTTTACTGTAGAATAGGTTGCCCTTTGAGCGGCATTTTTAATCTTAGGAACAGTCTAAAGTTTCAGGGAAGCTATGTCAAGATGTACGGAGGCTGACGAAGCTGTTCGACTGTGCTTTGTAATACATTACAGTGGTGATTCAGTACACTGGTAGTCATTTAACTCGTATCCTTAAAATGTTTACGTAACGTCACATATATCTAATCTCAAGATGCAAGTCAGTCATTTTTGTTATTGATTTAACAAAATAAAGTTAACTGTTTGTTTAAGCTGCTAAAACAGCCACGTCAGCTAACTTTCAAACAGGACTAACGTTAGTAATATGCGGGAGCAATATTTGTGTAATTGTGTAAAGCGTCATATTTTAGTTACAACGACGAAATTGGTTTCGAATGACTTAAGCACTACTTAAATAAACTAGCTTTTATGTCAGCTGGCAACTTTACAAGAAACTGATTCAAATGAGATTTCCCGTGTGATTATAATAACGGACGTTTTAGGGGAGGTATGACAGTTTCATGGCTCTCCGCACTTTTCTTAGGATTTCATCAAACGTCACTTGTAAAGCTGACGTAAAAAAATTCGTGTGATAAGCTTCAAATTGAAAATATTCCCTACGCTTTTCTGCAAGGTTCCCGAATTCGTTCCATTCCTATCATCCAGTCAACTCCTGGCTCGACAGACGAGACGTTAAGCACTAACGAAAATTATAACTGACTAAACTATCAGCATACTACACGTACTCTAACGTTTTGCACTGGCAGCAAATTTAAGAAATATATGCGCAAGACTGGGTAATATCTCATGCCCTGGTAGAGCACTAAAAAGGCTGCAGTATTGACATCCAACAAAAATCTTTTCTTCTCATTAGACTATGAAGAGTTGCTGAACTAAGGTACTGGAGAGAGTTCTTTCAGAAAAGCTTAGATGAAAACTTAGTTTTCAAGAAAACTACAATAAATCCATAAAATTATTAGAAATGCTGTGGAAATCTTACATGCATAGCAGTTGTATTCGCATGGAAATCGGATGTCTATTGATTGTAATCGCAAACTGTAATCAAACAAAACTTCAGAACCATTTGACATACATAAACGTGTCCCAGTATGTCACCACTTACGAAAATTTTATACGTATTATTAGATAAAAGATGTACAGCAGAAAACCCCAAATAGCGACTCGACGTGTAGAAGCAGTGAAACTGGACCTATTAACTAACCCATAAACTCTAAATTTCATTTGAATCCGGCAATTTCTCTTCGAGTAATTGTAATCACACAAGTCACAAACATTACATCCAAGAGCAAACAGCCAATCGACTTTAAGGGATCCCTTAACTGGTAGAAGCATTAGACAAATCGAATAAAAATCGAGGCAGTAATAAACGACCAGATAGCCATATTAAGGAGAAAAAACTTGAGAAAAGGCAAGAGAGTATATGACTCAAGTATGTTGCAAATAAATTACGTTAGCCATAATTTCAGTACAACTTTTAACTAGACATTTGCTACAAAATATCTCTCTATTAGTCTTGTGTCGATCAGGAACTGATTTCTGCATGATTTTGACTATTTAAGAGTGCCAGCAAATTCGTTTAAAGAAAATACCTAATACAAATGGGACTTAATAAAGAATTTTTTGATACAACCACGAACAAGAAAATTTAATTAAATCGGAGCCGTTCAACTGCAGAGATTAATAAGAAGTTTCGTGTGAACCAGCTGAAGACAATCAAGTTTGCATATTAATGTATGACGATAAACAAGCCTATTAACATCATGCAGTCACCTATTGGTAAAGAAGTCGATTAATGACAGGTGACTGGGTACTAGAAAGAGGGCAGATTACAATATAGACAAAAGTCCGTCACTGGGCTACGGTTGTAGATATAAAAGTATATAATACTTACGTTAAGAATTACCGGAGACCGTAAAACTTCATGATCTCCTGAAATTTAATAAATTACCAAACTTCCTGTTATACAGCTAAGAAGAAATAAATACAATACTAATTGCAGCAGGAGACTTCGTTACTTGGCCAAGTGAGTAATAATGCAGGTTATTTATGGCGCTATGAAAACGCTACGAGCGTCAGTAAAGATTAAAGTAATCTGATGCGCTAAAGCCTTTGTTTCAATAAAACCTGAAGGTGATAGTACAGCGAACCTTCATTAACTAGATGGCACATACTACTGACGTCTTTAAAGTCGAAAACGACTCCTCACAACGCATCAAGATTGGGAGAGCAGTAAAGAAACTCCAAATGCAGACAACACATTCGACGTCTCAGGTGGAGTTTAAGAAGTCTCCGCCTCTATTCCGCGCCAGATGAAGCAATAAAGCGCCAAATTATCGCTGAGCTGGCGCATGTCAGCAATCTGATTCCCCACAGTCAGATCATCTCGAAGGTGACTGGCGAGAGGTGGAGCTCAAGAAGGTCACGCCGTCATTTGGAGCGTGTCCAAATGTCGAATAAGGCCGGAGCCGCGTCAAGAACTTGAGACTCGTCCAATAACCTACATCCGGCATTCCACCTGGACGCTCACATGACAATATAAGGTTGTCACCAATAGACATGTTCACCGTAAGTATAGGCATGAGAGAGAGAGAGAGAGAGAGCGAGAGAGCGCATAAAAACTTATCGCGAAAATACTGTTGTTTCAATCTATAGTTACGCTACGGGCGCTTCTCATTCTCACTACTTCCGGAAGGACATCTTAGATCAAACATTTTAATGGAAGCGACAGCTAATTATCACACTTTAACAATATTTAATTTTTAGGAACACAGTTTTCCCGTCTCCATCTGTTTACGTTTCGCTAAGCGTGTTTTTAGTTTTTGACCGTTTAGGGCGGAAAGTAGAAATGAGATATTTCGGGACTTATCACAAGTTATATAATTGCTAAACATGGTAATACCAGTTGGATATATGTATGTCCTGCAAAATATAAAACAGGTTTGATTACAACCTTATCTATTTCGAATGCTGAGTATCGAATGCTTTTACTTTTTGGTTTCGATAAACTACTACATAATTAAAAAAAAAAATAGGCTGTTATTGACGGTTCGATCCCTACTGAAGTCTAATATCAGTATTATGTGGGAGCAGAGTTGTTATAATAAGTGAGAAACAAGATCCCCACAGAATGACTTGATTGTTTATTATGAAGAAGTCTTAGGTAGCGATGTAGAGGATAGTGGGCGGAGGCAGGCGTGTCGTGACCCAGGCTGGTATCCGCAGCGCCCCCGCCTCGACGGCAATCGATAGCGCCTCCAGCGGGCCCACCAACTTCGACAGGCATCTGCACCCACACTAATGTCTTTAAATACTCTCATTCATTCAGCTCCATTTTTACGACTGCGCATGCTTGTTTCCGTATCAAAGCAATAAAAATATCAGATTTTGTTGGAAAAAATAAGTAAAAGCTGGGTAGTATACTTTCCAGCTTTGTGTTCCGAAGCACCATTAAACAGTATTTTCCAGTTTTCTATGATTTCGAGTCTCTATAAACAACAAAGGCAAATTTCTTTGTTATTCACTTTAGAGGTGTTGACAAACACAGGAATCGGCAACGTTTCTTGCCGGTTAGCGACTCTGATTCGATCTATTATCAAATTTAACGTTGATGTCGGCATCTATTAGACGCAACTTCCAGTAAACATTCAAATTATTTTTGGTTAATTACCGAAGCACCATTCAAGTACAAGTTTTATGAAAGGGCTTGAAGGGTTTCAAAATGAAGGATAAATACCATATTTAATTCCTTCGATAAATTAATTCGCTCCACTCTGAAATTTCATCCGAATCGATTATTATTACAGTCACCAAGTTCACAAAAAAATGCATCAGATGCGAATGAAAATTATCAGATGGCTTTATGCCCTCATTCTCTCAGAAAGTAAAAACCCTTTCCACTTCGACAGAAGCACATTGGAAAAATAGGATGGATTCATGCGAGAACAAGCCGAGTAACTAGCGCTCGAAGGGGTCTTGTAGACGTACAGTTGACAACACAGATGAACCCGAACAGCGAGGCGTACGCATTATCACCCAAACTACCTGCAGCTTTATAAGACGCTATCATCTTATAAATTAGCTTACGTATTTTCACGTAAGAGGAAAATATTGCACAACAAAGAAAACGTCAACTTGCGCATTCTCCACGGGGAAGACTGACATCGGGCATCTCGCTAACTCTTGACATCTCAACGACGCATGTCGACCCCGGCAGCCAAGTGGCTGAATTGCGCTGGCAGCTGACTGTCTCTGGCATATGGCAAGAGAGGTTATCATTACGTTCAGAAAAGCAGTCTGGTGGCTCAGTTGGTTCAGGCCCGCGACTGTAGCACGTAACTTCCTCGGTTTGAATCCCGATCTCGACTGGAATTTTTATTGGCCTTCCTCTCTGGCAAAGTTTTGCTTTGTTAATGTGAAAACACTAGAAGCTCTCTGGTTCGGATTCCATGTTACTCTTTTTTTTTAAACTGCTTAACGTCTCTTAACAGAGAGGTCTTTAGAGACGGAAAAGGATTGAGGGGGGGGGGGGCGGCAAGGAATGGGAAGGAATTCGGCCATGACCTTTTTTGAAGGACGCATCTCGGCATTTGACTGGAGTGATTTGGGAAACCATGGAATACCCAAATCTGGATGCCCGGACGGGGATTCGAACCGCCGTCATCCCGAATGCAAGGCCAGAACGCTAACCGTTACACCACCACGCTCGGTCCATGTTATTCTGTAGCTCCCGTTTACCTGGTAGGGTTACTAGTTAAGGTTTGGTAGCTACAACAGAAGCGCATTACGCAGACGGTAAGTAACCCTGACTTTCAGACCTCATGAAACTTATTACTGTATTTAGATGGAGTGATACATCTAGCTTGTGACAAATATTTGGATTTCCTCTGATAGATCGTTTATTTTAACTAGATGACCCACGCGAAAGTTTCGCGAATACGATGAATAGTAAGGGTGTGGTGGTTTGTAATAGGACGAAGGAAGAACCGCCTCATTTGTTGATTTGTTTAGTGTAATAGGTAGGTAGCAAAAGTCTACGCCAGTGAAGCAGTTTATTAATAGCCCTGTGATATGTGCTGCTCTCTACCGGCTTGGCTCTGAACTATCTCTTACATGTGACGTGCTTTTGTTCTTCAAGGGTCAAATTCAGAAAAATTTCGTTCTTAATTTCCAATGTCTTTTCTTAATTTCTGGGTTTCGGTTAGATATAAAGGGAGATAAATAGCTCGTGACAAAAAAATAAAAATGTACGTTACGGAAATAATGAAACTTTTGCCCTTTAAGGGTCGAATTCCGAAAAATTATTTTCTTAAAAAATATTGTGACCACAGTGGAGTCCTTGATCTTTAAAATGATGTCTCATTCATCTATATCGGTTAGATATCGAGGGAGATAAATGTCTCGACACCAAAAAAGCGTTGTAGAAATATTGATACTTTTGCCCTTTAAAGGCAGAGTTATGAAAAATTCCTTTCTTAAAATATGATGTGACCAAAGTGGAGACCTTAATCTCTAAAATAATACCTCATTTCTCTATTTCGGTAGATTGCAAGGGAGATAACAAGACCAACAAATACGTTATGGAAATAGTGATACCTTCAGACCTTTAAGGATCAAATTCTGAAAAATTCTTTTCTTGAAATATGTTGTGACCACACCACTGTGGGTCCTTAATCTTTAAAATGATATACTTCATTTATCTATATCGGTTTGATATCAAAGGAGATAATGGCTCGTAACACAAAAATGTGTTGTAGAAATATTGATACTTTTGCCTTTTAAAGGGTCGAATTCCGAAAAATTCTTTTCTTAATATATGATTTCACCAAAGCAGAGATCTTAATCTTTAAATAATACTTCAACTACCGATTCTGGTTAGGAATACAGGGAGATAAATGGTTTGTGGTACAAAAACCAGAATTTTAGAAATATATACTTTTTTACCTTTAAGGGTAGAATTTGGAAAAATTACTTTATTAAAATATGATGTGACCAAAACGGATATCGTAGTTTTAAAATGATACCTCATTTATCGACTTCTGTATGGTATGAAGGGATATAATGGCTTGTGATAAAAAAGAACACCTTACAGAAATAATATATATATATTACTAGCTCAACAAATCTATAGATCGCGTAACTGTATGTCACTACAACTGAAGACCTTATTGTGCAGGTATAAGGATGGGACACAGCATAAGGTTTTAATCCTGTTCATAATAATATATTTCGACATAAAAATGCCAAATCACACTCGCATCCTCTTTCCGATATATTAGGTTCCTTTCGGCAAATATTCGTATACCGCTTTACTTATTGCAGTAAGAATTAGAGGTTGTCGATTCATGATAAAAATGTTTCTTCTACACGTAACGCCAATTACAGGATTATGACTTTCTCACTTGTTGGAAATTAACTTTTACTCCATGACGAACGAGTTAGGAGCTTAGCTGACTGGGGAGTTCAAAGGAGAAAGTCCAGAAAGAGTGAGGAAAGGCGATCTTTTTATAACCTGGCCAGGTAAGCACGCACGCGCCACTTTCTCTGCTAGTAATCCAGCAGATTTCGAGCGCTGTTGCAGACAAGTTTACGTGTTCGCCGTCACGTAAACACAGCTGATCTTCCTCAGGCGAAAATTCAGTCCAGGCAAACAGATACAACTTCTAGCAAACCCAATTTATCGATGAAAGATCATAGATATCTTGTAACAATTTTGGCAGTAGACTACAACTGTTCGTAATAGGAAGAAAGCTATTGAGTCGTAATAAAGTTACATCAAATGCCAATATCTTACGTGAAACAGGAGGGGAAAAGATTTTCGTTTCTTGTTCAAATACAGACAACTAAATATTATAAGAACGACGCAAATAGTAAATTGTTGTACAGTGGTGTTGCGAAACACTAATTAGGAGATTTAAGGGTATGCTGGAAATCTATCCATTTCCTCCCACCCCCCTTTTGTAAGGTGTCTCTGTTAACTTACCTATTCAAATAAAGCAATTTTCAATCACAGCTAATGATCTGCCACCACAGCAATTGCTATTTCCGGAACTGTCATTCTTTGACAAAATATGCTATTTTTCCTTTTCTACTAGTGTAAACATTTAGACAGATTTTTTATTTTATTTTATTTCCTCGTAGCCATGGAAATATGCGATCATAGCACAGTTAATTCACAGCAAAATCCTTGCAGTCGTTTTGCACACTCACCACAACTGAACACTGCATTCCGAAATGTGGAACGTACTTGCAAGAACCAGCAAGGGTGAGAAATTCTCATGTCTTGGTGGAGTTAAATGTTTACAGAACTGAATGTAAAACTTCACAGTCATTTTGTGTGGTACCACGCCGTGCCACTTGCCTCGCACGCAATATAAATCAGGTGCGTCCCGAAGCGCCGTGCAAATCAAAATGCGGACCGCCCAAGGCGACTGCCTTCCTGCCTCCAATTCGGCGCCGGTGAAGCCGACAGTTTCCGCTGGCTCACCAAGCCGCCATCCATCAGGTGAGCTCTTCTCTTTGTGGCTTGCCTGCCCTACCCGGCCTTTATCTGGGCACGCCGTGGGGCCGCAAATAAAAAGAAAAGGGGAAATGAGCAGCCATTATGGAGGGGAGTGATCGTGACTTCGCGACGGCGAAGAATGGAGCCCGGTCAGTGAGTCCGGACAGACGTGCAGGGATGCTGCCGCAGATAATGTAAATCAGCACGCTTACCGGCCACCGACCTGCCTTTACAAATAGGGAAAGAGAACCACGCTGAATTCTAATCGGGATCGCCTTTTGAGGACACCTGGAGTGAAATACGACTAAACTCTCAAATGCAGCCTGGATTAAGCCTTAAAACAAAGCATACACTAGCATGTACAAGACAACCTCTACCCACCAAGAATTTTATAACATTCAAGAAAGTACAAAACACTGAAAAGTTAGTAAGGAGGCATTATTTTCCAATGATTTTTAGTACCAGAATTCAAGGTTGAAAGTTCACAAATTAGTCGAAAAAATTATGTCAGCACGAAATCAAAAGAGAGTGATTTAATCTTAAAGTAAAAAAATAACGCTAAACGATTCGAAAATAATCATCTTAGTGTAACCCACCGTACGACATAAGTCTATTTTCTTTCAGCAGTCTATAAAGTGACTATGTGCTATATAATCATCACAATATATGAGACTAGAACTTCAACCACTCGGTTTACTGACAGTACCAATACTTTACCCACTTCAGAAGGGAAATGCCCATTCCCTAAGACCGAGATTTTAAATCTCCCATTTCTGATACAGTACTGAGCGATGTGTCGGTGCAAATTTGATATGCTTGTTAACCATCACGTCTCACTCAACCATATATCATGAACGAATTCACAAAGGTGAAGAAATTTCCTTGAAAAAATTTAGGCATGGAAATATGTAGTGACAGCACAGTTAATTCACAGAAAATTCAATGAAAAAATGTAGAGACATCTAAAACTTTTCTCCAGACTTCAGAAAACGACTTGTATGAAGTACCAAAAACATTACAACAAATCGGGGAAAATGAACCCTGAACGCATCGGAAACCATGCATATTTTTCTAGTTATGTTTCTAAAAAGTGATCCAGTCTAATACTCTCGCTAGTACACAGATTACTGAAAAGAATTGCTGGAAATGGTGTAAGTCATTCTATACTAGAGAAAGGGACCGAGTTCGAACTGCGTCTGATAATACTGTGTTATATTCTAAAGACCGAAATTGGCAACCATCCCATCACTGCCTAGATGGTTACGCAAACAGGACAGCCGTCGGCCAGAGCCAGTGTTTGGATTTGGGCAGGTCCACTGGGTTGACGCACAGCCGTCTTGGCACCAACCGTATGCTCTGAAACTTCATGAATTTTGTTTCATGCCTATAAATAAGTAATCGACTATAGAAGTTAATGGTAGAGTTCTTTTTACAGGTGTATGTCTAGCGAATTGTCCAAATAGACATCCTATCAATTTCTGGTGTAGAATCTTGAAAAATGTCTGTCTCTGGAGGCAGCAATTCCTTTCAGAAAGAATCACTGTGTGAAGTTAAACAGGCGAAGTAATTACAAAGCAAATGTGCTGGACAAAGTTGGTTTCAGGTGCATCACTGACTGCAGAATAATTTTGCGTTGTTTGGGATGCTAGAGATCATCTTCATTAACAATGTGTGGAGGCAAGTTTAACGGCATACACGACACTTAGAATGAACCTAATATATGCATACGAGTGCCTGTTCTACGTTATTCGAAGCTGTTTCACGGGCGGATGGAGGCAGGAACTGCGGGCTTGAGATAATGGGTAGCCCAGCCAGCGCTTGGGGCATCTCGCGGAGACGCAAATGAAACGCCGCTCCGCATTATAGGTTTTTGCTTCAGTTTTGTGTAACCCCCCACCCTCCTTCAGGCCCACAGGTCCGAGGGAAAGCCACAGGCGGACTAACGCGAGAGACTCTGACGCCCTGCTTACTACCTGAGAAAATTCCTACAGTAGTTTGCTGGGGGGGTGAAATTTAAATATTTGTAACGGCAGATCAATGCTTAAAAAAGATATTTCCCCTCCCCTTCGAACAAAAGCATAGCTTGAAGTAACAACAATTTAACTCCCCAGCGGGTGGTATGAACAACACGTTCATCCCGGACAAGTAGAATATTTTATTTTACAAAATTATCATTTTTAACATGATTTATACGTTATTAATCATCGAAGACAAGCGGTATTAAAAAAGGAATGGCAGAAATGCTTAAGTTATCCACAACTTCTAATTCATCAGAACTGCACACACAAAGCTCCAAATAGACTAAAATCTAGATATTCAACATGGAAGTTTGGTCAAGAGTTGGTCCAAAATAATTTCAACATAGGCGAAGCATGGTGCGCTGAGTGGACAAATTCCAACCCCGATAAACAGGTGCTAATCCAAGACCCTACACGACAACCTCCTGGATTCAACCTTCCTAGGAAAACCTGGACGGCACTGATTGTTTTAACAGACTATATGGCATATTTGCAATGGATTCGTTACACCACTTCACAGAATTCTTACGAGAGTGTTTCACAGTATGCTTATACAAACAACGAATTAAATGAAAGACTATCGTAAATCACCGAAGACAAATATATTTACCGCAGGCTCGGAGATTTCAACCAAACGCTTACGAAAAAGTCATTAAGGGTTTAAATGTGTGCGTGGTATCCTTGTCACCTCCGGAGGTGTCTGAAGCTATTTCAGCCATCACAATACATCCAAAGGAGTGTCAAGTATGTGCGTTGTCACAAAGTGCAAGCATTAACATCGATCGGTTACAAACGACTGTGGTCGAGAACAAAGGACGGCAGCTTCGCGGATGTGCCGTCACCTTTAAATACAAGAGATACTGAGGCAGTAAATGGATGAAATGAATGATATATTCTGTATATTTCGAGGCTGGGTTTTCCGTTCATTAAATTATTAAAAAAAAAATATTTTGCAAATAGGCAGTAGCTGACCTACAGGAATATAACAATACAACTTAACCGGAATACCCAATTAAAAAAAACGAGAGATCAAAGCCAAGTGAAGAAGTCTCCTAGAACGTTTACGTTTTAGGTTTGATTTTCAGTGGTGATCTATGTACAGCTTAAAATCTTATGTAACACCGATAGGCTAAATTGTAGGATTTCGAGGAGAAATAAATCGGGCGTTTAAAAATAGAATAAATACTAGGTGTTAAAAATAAATTAAACTTATTCGTGTTTAAGTATGACAACTGCCAACCATTTGAAACTCAAATACACACCCCTCTTGAAACAATTTGCCTGCTCAAGTAGGAACAGCAGAATATTTTCCATGCTCTCCTTCCTTGATGTTGAAGAATGTACAGTCTTTACCATTAACTTGGCCGCCATCGTCGTCAGATTCTATCAACATTATTTTGCACAATATGACATGGATGTCATCCCAAAAAACAGTCAAACAAAGATGGCTCCACCTCTTGCCCATCTCATTGATGGATATTTAATTCAGAGCAATCTATATTTAAGATTATTCATTTTCTTATGTCAATGCATGAAACAATTGGCTAACAGGTAGGAATTAAACTCCTATCACTGACGATTCTTATTGGTGTGTTAATTCTTCACAATTCCCCTTCATTTCAATAATACCTTTTCCTAAATTCAGATCGTAAAACCTATCGCAAAAGTTGTAATTAACGGGACTGGATTAAGGCGAGGCAAAAAAAGAGCCTCAGAGCTTCAGTTTTACTCTAACTGATTAAACTATGACGATAATGATTTATATAATTGTTTTGTAATTCCTTCCAGTAATATTGCGCTCATAATGTGGTCTGTGGACAAACTAGCGGATAACCATGTACGAGGAGGTAGAATTTTTAGTGCTACAAAACTACAGTAACAGTCGTAATGAGATTATCACGGAAAAGTGTGTTTGCAAGATCGATTGAGTGAAACTACCTTCCTAGGCAGCGTTGTTTATACGCTGACGAGTAGCGCAGCAGCGTGAGCGGCGTGGTTCTGTGGTTAACGTTCTGGGCTCGTGAACGTGCGATCCTCGGTTCAAATCCGAGTATTTCATTTTTTAATTTCCTTTTTAAACGTTCCGAACCTACACATTGCTTATGCGTATAATATACTCTTAACTAATTGCGTCAGGGAATAACATGCTTGAGGAGTGTCTCATAACTGACAGTTTTCAATATTTCTTACCCACTGCCCACGTAAATATGAACGCTTTCGCTGCGGCAACACAAAGGAAGCTACTCTGTTTTCTAGCCGCGTCAATCTGTCCTTTTTTCAAACTACGCATACGTTTCGAAAATAATTATTTTACAACATAACTGTCAGAAACAAATAATTTATTGTTGGAATTATTTCTCTAATTTTGACCCATTCTGTAGTTGGACTATAATGATTATGCACCGTCGTCGAGGAAAACAAAAACAATATGTAAAAATATGAGAGGAAATCACAGGGAACTAAATATTAGTGTCGTAACAAATTGAACGAACATTGTCACTGAAGAATTTACTACCAGATTACTATGATAAATTCTTATATAACTGATCTACTGTAAGTAAAGAAAGATCATTGAGAATCCTTCCTTTCAGTGTTGGCGCCGCGAAAGCGTTCATATTTACGTGGGCAGTGGGTAAGAAATATTGAAAACTGTCAGTTATGAGACACTCCTCAAGCATGTTATTCCCTGACGCAATTAGTTAAGAGTATATTATACGCATAAGCAATGTGTAGGTTCGGAACGTTTAAAAAGGAAATTAAAAAATGAATTACTCGGATTTGAACCGAGGATCGCACGTTCACGAGCCCAGAACGTTAACCACAGAACCACGCCGCTCACGCTGCTGCGCTACTCGTCAGCGTATAAACAACGCTGCCTAGGAAGGTAGTTTCACTCAATCGATCTTGCAAACACACTTTTCCGTGATAATCTCATTACGACTGTTACTGTAGTTTCGTAGCACTAAAAATTCTACCTCCTCGTACATGGTTATCCGCTAGTTTGTCCACAGACCACATTATGAGCGCAATATTACTGGAAGGAATTACAAAACAAGTATATAAATCATTATCGTCATAGTTTAATCAGTTAGAGTAAAACTGAAGCTCTGAGGCTCTTTTTTTGCCTCGCCTTAATCCAGTCCCGTTAATTACAACTTTTGCGATAGGTTTTACGATCTGAATTTAGGAAAAGGTATTATTGAAATGAAGGGGAATTGTGAAGAATTAACCCACCAGTAAGAATCGTCAGTGATAGGAGTATAATTCCTACCTGTTAGCCAATTGTTTCATGCATTGACATAAGGAAATGAATAATCTTAAATATAGATTGCTCTGAATTAAATATCCATCAATGAGATGGGCAAGAGGTGGAGCCATCTTTGTTTGGCTGTTTTTTGGGATGACATCCATGTCATATTGTGCAAAATAATGTTAATAGAATCTGACGACGACGGCCAAGATTAATGGTAAAGACTGTACTTTTTTATAATTGTTCACTTTTGTAACAATTGTAACTTCGACCAAGTCGTAACTTGTTATTATAGGCCTCTTAATATGTAACAGAGCTAAAATTTTACACTTAAAAAGACAAATATCGGACCTATTTGGCACATTTGATACCTTGTGGTTTGTAAATTTACGAAATATAACATTTTCATTGGAATTTCTAATACACTATCACTTGGATAGGCCGTTAGAAAAAAAACATAACTCCTGTCAGGCTTATATAGATCTGGAAGAGTTGCCTTATTTCCACTTCCGACGGAATTTGAACGATACACAGACATTGCCGTAAATCTATTCACACTGTTTCTTTCCTTAAACGCAATAATTTTCTCTCAGGGCTCATGGTACAAGCATTGGTAGGTACATTTATTTTGTACTGGACGACTTTTGATATCTCTGCAATGTATGTTTTACGGATTAAAAAATTTAAGTACTGTTGGGGGAGGGAGCAATTCACATCGCGTCAACTTGATCTGAACAGCGTACATGTCTTTGTCCTTACACTCGTCATGTCTTTGTCCTGCACGGACTTGCTCCCTGCTCGGGGGCAATGTCCTTTGCAGTGAGCCATCTCTCGCTACCAGTGTTGCAGACGTTCTCTGTAGAAACAAGATTCAAGTTTTAACATTTAGAGCAACATACCAATGATCTACGTTATTGATCTTTTGTGTCCGAATGACAGATCACTAGCGCGACTGAATATCTTCAGGTAAACCGTTATTTGCGATCATTCCTTTCAGACTAATCCAGATGCAGGAAGCATTCCAGGACATGAATGTAACTGCTGGACCTTATATCAAATGCAGCGCCATTCACGTAGTATTTTGGTTCTGTATCCTAGACATAGAGAACGAGTGAATTATACATAACTCACTTAAAAGAAATTAGAAGTATTTTGGAGATAAGGAATATTTAAACATGAACTAAAAACATGTAAAAATGTAAATCGTTTTATTAGAGTTGATATCAAGGAACCTCGACAGGAAATAGATTATAGCATAAATACCAATACGTAATATACTACGAATTATTCATTTCAACAGAACAAACATAGCCTACAATTGAGACTGCGCGTGTTAAGGCGCACCTACACTAGAACGGAAAGTACAACGGGCCTAGTTTCAAACCTAGGGCTCAGCATACTAGCCGTCCTGATTACAGTATTCGCATAGGCCAGCGGTTCCCAACCTATGGGCCGTGGTGACTCACTGGTGGGTCGTGGCGTGTGTTTTGGTGGATCGCGTAACAAGCGATCTTTTATTTCATCTATTTAAAAAATATAACACGATATTTTACAAGTGTAATAATCATGAAAGTTACTTGTTTAAATTAAATCTCTGTGAGAAAAAAAAAAGTTTTCTTAAACAGTCAGCCGGTATTATGCAATAACCTCATTGTGAGATATAGCAGCGGCAGCAATCGCGCAATCGTTATGGCAACCCCTGAACACCCTCCCTCCCACCCCCGCTGTAAAGCGGCGATACGCGCGCATACCACCAGCAATTTTACTTCTCACATTGCCATTTTCTTGTTTGTTCTTGAATCGAAATCAAAGTCTTTGATCGAAACCATCTTTCTCTGCTTGTCAGAGTGAGTTATTGTTTGCGTTTTGGTTTGATTGAGAGTAGATTTAATATGATGATGGAAAATTGATTGTGGACTGTATCGTGCTGTAAAAGAGTATCCATATGGTGAGGAAACTTCAACCTCCACGGCTAGTAATAATAAGTTTGAAAATGTTACTGAACCACAACGAAGTATTTTTAATTACAATGCAGGCAGCACAAAAAGCAAAAGACGTATCTGCGAAAGTATAACACGGATTATTTGAAATACGGGTTTGTGTGTTTGTGTTTTCGGATACTGACGAGGAGCCTCTACCTAAGTGCGTGATTTGTTGTGAAAATTTGCCCAATGAAAACATGAAGCCAACAAAGCTTGAACGGCATTTGTCAACCAAGCATCCTGAGTACACGGGTAAGCCTCTTGTATTCTTTCAAAATAAAAAAGGACGTTATCTTTCGACCAAATCTACAATGGAAAAGTCAGTGTCGGGCTAACAAAACAAACAAACTACCATAGCACCTTACCAATTATCCTTGTTAATAGCAAAGTATGGAGCTGCTCACACAGTAGGTGAGGAACTTATTTTACCTGCAGCAAGAATAATATCTAATATTTAGTTTGATGGCAAAATGTTAGAAAGAATAAGTGAAATCTCTTTATCAAACACTACTGTAATAAAGAGAATCGATGAAATGTCTAATTGGGTCGAGGAAACAATTATTTCAAATTGGTGAAAGCACAGATGTTGCTGGTCAGGCAAATTTATTAGCTTTTGTTCGTTTTTGTTCAACGATTATTTGGAAGAAAAAAAATGTTGTTTTTGCAAGTCCTTGTCAACAAGAACTACGGGAGAGGAAATTTTTAAAATTTGTTGACACTTTTTGACCAAACAATTTCAATTTCTTTAAAAAAATGTGTAGGTTTGACAACTGATGGTGCCCGTGCTATGTCCAGCATTTATTCAGGTTTAGTTGCTTTGGTTCAATGGAGTAATTGCTGCCTTCATCGAGAGGCTCTGACAGTAAAAGGTTTGGATGAGTGCCTAAAGAAAACTCTGGACGATGCTGTGAAAAATGTTAACTTTATCAAATCACGGCCTAAAAATTCAAGTTTTGTTGGAGTGTTGTGTGACGAAATGGGCAGTGAACATAAACAACTTCTGCTTCACTGTAAAATTCGATGGCTGTCGAGAGGTAAAGTAGTGTCGAGATTATTTGAACTTCGTGACGAATTAAAATGTTTTTATTGGAGAACGAAACTTACCATAAATCCATAAGATACTTTATTGAATGTGTTTGTGATGAGAACTTGCTTATTTGGATGATATTTTCATTTCACTCAATGTAATGAACCCGACAATGCAAGGCAAGGATATCCACAGGATTTACGTCCAGGACAAAGTCGATGCAATGATTAAAAAACTCGAACGATGGACCTGCAAAGTAGAAGAAATAGTTTTTGATGCATTTCCTGTCTTGCATGACTTCCTTGAATCAAACGAAATAAAGGTCAACAAGGAAACTGCAAATGTCATTAAAGAGCACACTAAAGCCTAGGCATCTGTCTTCGGTAATTTTAAATTTTTTCAGTAAATTATAAGTAAGGTGTAGGCCTCATTTATTTTCAAATGGTATTTCTTTTTTAATTCAAGTACCTGTAAGGATTTTAAATTTTGTCATGTCTTAAAAATTGAACTGTGTTCTATTCGTTTACCAATAATTGTTTTAGGCGCTACTTTCCAAAAATTGATGATGGTTTCTTTTGGATAAGAAATCTTTTTTGAAGAGGAACATTTGAAAGGTCCAAAACTCTAAACAGCTGAAAAAAACTTGCCATTCTTCTTTAAACAATTTTCAAGGAAAAATCGTTAATTTCCTTCTGGATGAATGTACGAACAGAGCATCCAGAAATCTCTAAATTAGCTGTGAAGTTCTCGATGCCGTTCAAGACGACATACTTGTGTGAACGAGCTTTACTACTTTATTGTTTCTGAAAAACATACAAAATAAACTATGTGTAAAAAGTGACTTAAGGTTAAAATTAATCAGTGTTAACCCCGATATCGATGCTCTCATCAGTAAACACCAGTGCCAGAAATCTCACTGATTGTAAAGTTGTGTTTTTATAATAATTAAACGTATTTTCCATTATCTTTGTAATAAAACGGGAGGCGGCTGCACAAAGCATCACCTCATCGAGCTGACGGCTGAAATTCCAGGATTAGTTAAAACTCGATTTGCACATTAAAATGTCACTGATGTGCCAAGTCATATCTTGGTTAAAAACACCTACAAATCCCATTTTAGTGGTTGACTGGTAAGTTTACCATTGTGTTTTCCTGCTTCTAATCTTCGATATTTTCGTACATTTGGGTGCAGTAAAACAAGGATAAACCTACCAATCAACCACTAAAATCGGGTCTGCAGGTGGTTTCCACCAAAAATCTACTTGGCAGACAAATTTCATTTTAATACGCTGATCGAGTTACGTTTAATCGTGGAATACCAGCAGTCAACTTGATGAGGTGATAGTCTGTGCAGTCGCCTCCCGGTCTATAATACTGTATGTTTGTTGTTTTATGTATTATCAATTCTTGTTTTGTTGATAGTATATCCTTTGTACTAAAATTTCCCTTTTAGTAGGATAGGATAGTCGATAGCGTATCGAGGTCAAACAACAGTTCCCATTCTGATATTAAATACTCTCATATTACTTTTACCTAAAAGTGGGTCGTGTACCAATAAAGGTTGGGAACCACTGACGTTGGCGAATGCTCGGACGATCCGCAATCCCGTCTCAAACTACACATTTTACAAACAAAAATACACTTATCACAAGGAAAATAAATTCACGGACGAATGCAACAAACACGCTCCGCTAACAAAACTATTACAGGCCTAGCAAACCCAATCCTTGCTTTGAATTTTAACTGCTTTACGTCTCTCAACAGCGAGGTCTTTAGAGACGGGAAAGGATGGGGGGCAAGGAATGGGAAGGAATTCGGCCATGGCCTTTTGAATGAAGCATCCCGGCATTTGCCTGGAGTGATTTGGGAAACCATGGAAAACCCAAATCTGGATGCCCGGACGGGGATTCGAACCGCCGTCCTCCCGAATGCGAGGCGAGAACGCTAACCGTTACACCGCCACGCTCGGTCTTGCTTTGAAATAAACACAGCACCAGAAAGAGAATGTGGCGGACGACTCGCAATAAGTGGAAACGTTAAATGATGACCAAAAAAAAAAAAAAAACTAATGACAAATATTTCAAAAAATAGATTCTACAAACAGTGAATCTTTCATTTGAAATATAAAAATAGTTCTTTTTATTTAATTATTCATTAAATGAAAGTGTATGACTATAGATTATAAAATTATCATTTTTATGAAAAGCAACAATATTGAAATTCTGAGTCTAATATAAGGATTTGAAACAAAACGATAACTTTTGCAATGTTCTTCAGATTTCTATAGAGGCTCAGATTTTTCCACCAACCCGAGGTAAATTGGTTGTTTTATCGTTAATTCGGCCTTTTATTTTCCTATTGGCGAGTCATAATAACAAACACAGAATTGTATTACTTGAAATGACAGAAAAATAGCCTACAGGCTAATACAATTACAAAGCGTAATGGGCTAACGGTAACGTGCGGGCCTGGTCGTTTGGAAGGATCCGGGGTACATTATAAAACAAGCATGGTCGTTCAGATTTACGTTATTCGGTTGAGTGCCAGGATGACTCATAGATAAATACCATAGATGTTTTCCTACCGCTACTTCAACAATTTTTTACCAGATTTAATGGCATCACTGTCGATTTGTTATAAGGCCAATATTTTTTAAATTTCATTATAGTTTTAATCATAAACATGCAGTAAACGGTGATATTAGTTTAACGTAGAATCATCACAATGTATACAATGTTTTAACATACATAAAATAAATTCCTTATGGGAACCGATCTGAACAGGTCTGATTCAAGACCGGAACAATGTCTGTAAAAGCAGTTTTATTATATTATGACGAACTATAACGAGTCAATTATTTACTGAAGTAGCTTTGTTGATCGTCTGACGTTCTATATATGTCTATGATTAGAAAAGAATGGAATTAACTATGGACGCGTAACATGGTGAAGTAAATCAACCAGAAGTGCTGCTTTTCTTAAACCCAAGATTGAGAAATATGTTAGCATACTTGTAAATAAAAGGAGGAAATTTTCGGCTCTGTTTTAGGGTAAGGCATGGTGGTGTATTTGTATCACTTGTGTCAACGGCTGTCGAGTTGGCGACATGAATACGAATAAAACCATGACATTTACTCATGTAACGTCTAAAAATCAAGGAGCATGCACGATGATTAGCCGAAGACACATTATCTACTGTGCATAACAATTGGTACATACCATAAACAGACGCTAGTGGTAGTAGATGGAAGTGTAAACGTTCAATTTAAGCGTTTCAACTCGTCTCACACGCTTCCATGGCTATTGTGAGGAAGTGTTTCGACGTCTTCTGGCACCATGAATGATTTAATAGAATTCCTATTTTCAGCAAGGCTATTAATGTCCACTTCTTTTGTCAATATATATACTTTAATATATCTTGTACCAAGAGACCCTACTTTCCTACAAGTAAATTATTTTACATGAAAACCTTCACCAGAAAGATATTTCATGTATTTTTTTTTTATACAGATTCAGTTTTTCTTAAATTATATACTACCATAAATAAATAACGCTGATTTCACGTTTATCTCAGTACAGTCGAAAACAAAAGTACTTGTGCTACAGACAGGGCTAAAATAAGAGACCCGAAGATTAAGACTTCCGTTATGGACTTGAGTTACAATGCTCGGACAAAGTATTACGTACGAACTCTGCCTGTAGTTTCAAAACAGGCACCCTTACATAGCCAATGTAAGCAAAAGTGTGTTATTTAAAATGTGAAATTAGATATAGTGAGAATACCATTTAGTGCTGTTGATCAAGGTAACGTACTTACGTAATAATCCATTCATAGTACATAATTTTTTTTCTACAAATGTTGTCAGTCTTTGAGAATCAAATTAATATTCAACGGTGTAGGTGGTTATTGAGGCCTTGTGTTGGGAGGGGGGGGGGGGGGGAGGTTGGCGGAGAAACTGAAGACCAGATTCGGAACCCTGTCCACATAGAGGGAATTTAATTTTACAGTGGCCGAAATCAAACGAGGCATAGTCGGGATAGTTTTCTAACATAAGTCATGATCAATTACTTGCCAACAAACCTCCCATGATTCTAACAGCAAAGGCCTAATAGAGAAATTACAAAATCACGGCTACAATATACGGTTAAATCATATATATTATTTCTATAAGGTATTTTTTTGTCACAAGCCTGTATCTTCCTTCATACTTAACCGAAATCAATGAATGAGGTGTCATTTTAAAGCTTATGGTCTTCACTTTGGTCACATCATATTTTAAGAAATGAAGTATTTGGAATTCGACCCTTAAAGGGCGAAAATGTCAATATTTCTAAAATACCGTTTTCTATGTTACGAGTCATTTATCTCCCTGGATACCTATCTGAAATCGTTTAATGAACTATCATTTTAAAGATTAAGATCTCCGCTTTAGTGACGTCATTTATTAAGACAGAAATTTTTCGGAATTCGACCCTTAAAGGGCAAAAGTAGTCATATTTTTGCAATTCGTTATTATGTCACGAGCGATTTATCTCCCTTAATATCTAACCGATATAGATAAATGAGGTATTATAACAAAGAACAAGGTCTCCACCGTGGTAACATATTTTACGAAAGGAATTTTTCGTTATTCGACCCTTAAAGGGCAAAACTTAATTGTTCTAAAATGCGTTTTTTTGTATCTCGAGCCATTTATTTCCCTAGATATATAACCAAAATCAATAAATGAAGTAGGGTTATAAGGAGTAATGTCTCATCTTTGTGAAATAATATTTTAAGAAAGAATGTTTTTGGAATTCAACCCTTAAATTGAAAATGTATAAATTTTTCTATAACGCATTTTTGTGTCACGAGCCATTTATCTCCCTTGATATCTAACCGATATAGATAAATGAGATATCATATTAAAGACTAAGGTCTCCGCTGTGGTAACATTATATTTTAAGACAGGAATTTTTCGTAATTCGATCCTTAAAGCGCAAAAAATTTTAATTTTTCCAAAAAGGGCTTTTTTGTGTCTCGAGCCACTTATCTCCTTGGATATCTATCCAAAATCGATAAATGAAGTAGGAGTATGAAGAATAATGACTCAGCTTTGGTGACATCATATTCAACCACACTATTCATCGCATTTTATTCGCGAAATTTTCGCACGGGTCGTCTAATCGTTTTAGGAATTTACGTTTCCCGAAATTTTTTTTTTTTTTTGCTTATGGCTTTAGGTATGCCTCTTCGACGTCGAGGTCGTTAGAGGCGGGAAAGGGCGGGTGGCAAGAAACGGGAAGGAGTTCGGCCGTGGCCTTTTGAAGGAACCTTCTAGGTACTTGCGTGGAGTGATTTGAGGAAACCATGTAAAACCAAATCTGGATGGTCAGACGGGGATTCGAACCCTCATTCTCCCGAATGCGAGGCCAGAACTTTAACGCTCACCCACCACGCTCGGTTTCATGAAACAAATCTTATGAACTACAACTGGAAATTATGTTTAGGAGAGATCGAAAAGCTATAGTATTCAGAAATTCGGGTGGATAAATTACTATCACAAGTAATCAGTGTTACATTTAAAAAAATCAGTTATAAATCTATGCAGAAGCGAGACTTGCGACATTACAGGCAAGCATACAGCCACAACAGTATTCAGCACTTTAGCTCTCGGCTGTTTCGAGTTAAGCAACTTTGTTCCGGTTCTCAGCGTTCACCGTTGGTGGTGAAATATGCACAATACGGAGTATTCTGTTATGCTGAGCCGACCAAAATTTGTCTCAGTCGGCCACCACGAGTTAGTTCCTTTGTCAGCTGAGGAATACTGACAGGCTGTCCGCGGCAGGCCGGCCTTGCCGCGCAGCTTACGCAAC
The DNA here is from genome assembly GCA_031002005.1 of Vandiemenella viatica. Lineage (NCBI taxonomy): Eukaryota > Metazoa > Arthropoda > Insecta > Orthoptera > Morabidae > Vandiemenella > Vandiemenella viatica. Next base: position 117,556,472 of record JARYHS010012519.1, read on the forward strand.
CGACTCGTGAAACCTGGACACGGATTACGGGGGCAGTGCGATTGTTCGCAGCCAATTAAGTGGATCCACAGTAACCGGCAATTACGTAACGGGCGGCTTACCGTTAGTTAGGCAGCAGGCAACGGAGCGGAACTGCAGTTATGGCGCCGACACTCGCCTCGAGAATGAGAGCACAAATAAAAAGAAGCCGACAGTCCACTTCCGCGTCTGCCCAAAATTTGCCGGAACGGAGCTCCGCAATAAACTTTTTATGGGCTCACAACTCTGAAAACAGCCATCAGAGAGGAGGGAAAGAACGCGAGGCGCTGAGAAGACCAGTACTTCTGCTCCTGTTGTTTACTACGCTAAAGCGAAAAGACCAAATCCAAAAAGACATGTACACAAACAGTCATATTTTGAGAATTATTAACGGTAAGATTACTGAAACAAATCTGAGATAAGACTTATTTCAGATCTGATGACTCTGTGGTTGAATTGTATTAGCGATTAAATAATGGTCAAGACTAAAATTTTTACTGGACCTTAACTGACTGTCTTTCGAAAATTTAGCTGTGTTTACGTATACGGGGCGTTTGCAGTGGCGGAAAATGCAGAGAATTTAAACTGTAGCACCAAAGATTTATTTTCTAGCAGACACAAGGGCTATAATTTAACAATCTCACTATTTTCTCTATACTCTACTTCCATACTTTAAGTAGTCCCACACTACAATTGTTTATCAGTATAGTCTGATAAAAAGTTCTAACTAAAAGAACTCTTACTGTTGGCAGATGTTTTATTTATTTCATGTTATTTACTCAAGTTCCAATTTTAAAATGTCCTGATTTGATAGGTAACGTTCATCACTGGTACTAGGAAGAATCCCGGGTACATCATCTACGTTCATTGTTTACTACAATCACATACGTACACGAGTACAAAGTAAGCCGTTAGGCTCACTAGCACAGAGGAACATCAATTGGGTTCAGTACATAACTTCTGTCGTAAGTTAATTCTATTTTGCTATTCATAGTTAGAAATAAACGTAACGCATATACCAAGCACATAGCGTATGAAGCTCTCGAACGTCCTCATCTAGAATGCTTTTGTGCGGTATACGATCCGTAACGCAAAAGGTTAATAGTATCGAGAACGTACAGAAGAGTCGCTGGTTTTATAGCAGTTTGCCAATGACCATTTTAACAATTAAAGACTTGTTACAGCGACGTAGTTCAGGATTGAATTTGCTGGCAATTATATGATCACCCACATTGATAGACGAATGCGGAGAAATATTCCTCTCACCAATGTATTTAGGTCGTAATGAAAAAGAGTAAAGACCGGGAAAATAACGTGACACACTGACACCTATATGTATTTTTTTCTTCCCTCGCGTACAGTCACTTAATCTGACCTTCACCTTTGTTTTGTTTTATTTATGTGGCGTACGTTAGGACACTTCATTGTTAGGATGTTAAACTATAGATCCACCCACGACAGATGTGCAATGCACGGAAACCTGAAGCACTGTCCTAATTAGAATGCATTCGTCGTGAACACTGATCCCCTACAAGAAAACAAGCAAAGTATTTTGTTTAGGGAGTTTAGACCTTATCGACGTCGAGGTCATTAGTGGCGGGAGAGGATTGGGAACAAGAAACGGGAATGAATTCAGTTACAGATTTTTGGAGGAACCATCTCTGCATAAGCCTGGAGTGATTACGGGTACCCATGAAACCTAAATCAGAACCGCCGGACGGGGATTTGAACCAGCGTCCCCCCACAGTGCCAGACTATTAGCAAATCGATTCCTGCTCAGAAACGTTCAACAAAAATGACCCGACACTTGAAACAAACATGCTCTCATATTCAAAACGCATAAAGAAACAGCAAAGCGCCAATATTCTTGATAACCTGGCAGATTTTTTAAATTATCAGTTTCATATCTCGTTAGGTGAATTTTACGGCAGGACGAAAAGAGGTATATGAATATCAAATTATTCTTTTCTAGAACACATTCGTCTTCAGGTGGACTTCTCAGATAGATTGTGTCACAGGTCCGGAAGAACCAGAAACATTCAGTTATACTAGCCCGATAGCAATCGACAAATTACGTTTTATTATTACTATGACTGCCGAAAGAAAGAATACCTCGAAAAAAGTTTACCCTACAGTTCTGAGAGACAGACACTGCCATTCACGTGCAGACATGTTTCGTAACATACTTTGATGCAGATGGTGTCTGACGTAGATATTAGCAATTGTCTTGAAAGAGCAGCTGAGTTTTTATATTCTTTGTCTAGGATTTCTTAAGAGTTCGACACAAACAAGTAGTAGTTGTTGGTAAAGAAGTTTCATGCAGCAAAACAAGGTCAGCCGTTACGATGAGCATGGCAGATGGCTGACTTTACTCTTCGTCAATGTCGAGGTTATCAGAGGTGGGAGAGAACTAGAATCCTCGAAAGACAAGGAGTTCGGTCATGGCCTCTAGAAGAAACTATCCAGGGAAGCCATGGAAAACCTAATTCCGAAATATGGATGACCGGACGAAGATCTGAACTCGAATCCTACCAAATGTCAGGCCCTAGTGTTACTGCTCACCCACCAAAGTTATAGACCAAGACATAACCACACATCTGAGCGGAACAGGTAGTAACAAAATGAGTTCGAAGCACGAGCTGCTTATAGTTCCAAGAGATCAATTACCTTTTTCAGCTTCTTAGCAATAAGAATGACCCTAGAAGGGTCTGGAAATTTAGCGAATGTTTGTTTGGGTGATAATATTTAGAATCTGTGTATACCATAGCCACTAAATGTATAATAATCAGTTCGGAATGTATGCAATTCCATTCTGGTTAAAAAATTTATTATTAAATTTTGATGTTTCTGCTGTAGAAATGTAACCTGGACCAAAATCTAACGTTTTTGTAATTTGCTTAACATTATTCACAGGTTCTTACGATTTGTATAACAATTGTACATTAATGTGTATTCTTTACGCCTATCACCGTTGCACATAACGGATGGAAAGATGATTTCCGCTCAACGTTAAAGTACTTATAGTGTGAAATTAGTAAGAATTTCGCGGTTAAATATACACATATTTGTAAATAATATCGCCCAATTAACGTCTGCATAAATTTTCAGACCAGAAGGACAATTTCTTCAGGAGTAATTCTCGTTGCAGGGCTACAATTTTTTCCTTCAGTGCAAAGAAAAATTACTTAATAAAACTAAGCACTTTAAGAGATTAAACAGTTCTTTTTAAAAAAATTGTAGTATTGTGTCACAGAAGTTATGTCTTTCACAAGAAATAACTTACGATACAACAGTAAGTTCAGCTAAATACAACTGTTCACTGCACAAAACCTGTCAGTTTTCAATTTCTTTTCTCGACAAGGTGATTAGCCAAAAGTGGATTAAAGAACATTCGCAAAACAACAAGGGCTTATCAAGGAAGCTATAAATCCGTCAAACCAAACCGATGCTACTCTCCCCTCTGTTCACAACCTTATAAATCACACATTTCACAAACAGAAGTACGTTTCAAAAACAGATGGTGGCACATAGGCTCCCCCGTTATAATAGCACTGCACACCGAGTCGTATGTCAAATCGCCAACAGAACCCCCACCCCCCCCTCCTGCGTCAAAAATGCATACGCTAAGATAAATAATAAACCAAAGCTCAAATGGATATCTAACGATTTAGATCATAATGGTAGTAAACAGCTGGTAAAGTAACTTCTAATCAGTTAAGCATCAGTGAGTTAATACATTTCTTCTCATTTCTTAAACAAGGCCGATTTTATGAAATATTTATCCGTCATATGAACTGAAAGCATACAAAGCAACAGCGTAAACAAATGGTTTCGCAATGCGCTGGTCTGCGTACAGTGCAGGGGATTACAACGTCCCGCCACAACAGTGTGTCAGGCCGGTTGCCCAACCATCACAGCGCTTGGGAGGGATTGCGACGGTCCCTTTGCTTTTACGCAAGAACAAGTTGGAACCGGTATTTTAGGAGCTGTAACTTCGAAAGCAAAATTATACCAAAGTTGATATTCTGAATTATTGGTACGGATCACTGGTACAACAAAAAAAGTTTTACAGGATGATAAACAGAAGTTATTTATTATTTTTTTTATTTTTTTTTTACAAATAATGTTGCGAATCGTTTTCAATTTATCTACGTGCATCCTTAACACAAACTGCAATAATAACCACAATGTCGGCTGCGTATCAGGAAATCATAGCTCCGATTATAAGTGGCCAAGTTAGTGACGCTATCAACATTTTCGGAAATTAGAGGATTGTCTGAAAAGTTCTATGCCTGCACCGCCGACTCCGTAGGTGCCCCCTAGTATATATACGAAACTCAAAACAGCTCAAACAAGAAATGGGATAAGCAAATTCAACACTATTTTAAGATTCTGTATAATCTGGACGAAAATTTGGTGATCACTATCAAAGAAGAAATAAAACTTTCTAAGGACAACCAGTAAATTCCGTTACACCAGAGAATGAAATCGACATTGCAGACTATGGCCGAGAACTACATGTCAATCGTGGCAGAGAAAACTGTAAAATGTACTTCGAAAATATGTAGTTTTATTGATGAAATACAGGTCTCTTCAATCAGTACGCTAAGAGAAGCAATGGAACTAACTAATAAAATTTTCGACCGAAATGACATCCGTCTGTGTTTTTAAAGTTCATCACGTACACGCAGAGTTTAAACACTTCATCAACTGCACCGCGAACAACGATGCGATAGACTCGTATAAGTATTAAAAGTAAAAATCACACAGTTTCAAGGGGTAGATACTTTAATTCCATAAATTAACTGTTTACTAACAGTTGAAGACTTACGTTGCATCGCCTTGTTAAACATGGGAAAGTATTACGACTTGTCTACATTATGTTAATGTTTGTTATTTTATTGTTCTCATTCTCTGGAACTCGTGCGACTTATTGAAGAAAGTAGTAAAATACGCAGGATTCTTTTTAGATAAATTAGGTTCTGCTTTTGATAAATTAGCTTTAAAGGTTAGAAATATTGTATTACTGGTAGTATGGACATCTTTTGTACTAACAATTGGTACTTTGGTCGATTATAGTTTGTAGCAATATAGGCGTCTAAGAAACAGAAGTACAGGCATAATTTTTCCCAAATAACAGAATGAAATATCGGTATTACAAGTAACTTCTTCAAATATTCGCGTCAAGTATTTTAAGGAAATAGTGAAACACGGGAAATATAATAGCCGAAACTGCAATAGAATTACATTTCAGCCAAATCGGAGTTAAGTACTTACCTATGAACCCCCTAGTATGCCTACGAAACTCAAAACAGCTCAAACTAGAAGTTCGATACGCAAATTCAACATGATTTTAGGATTTGTACATTCTGGATAAAAATTTGAGCCCTTTGTGGAATCGCTAATTTGTTCAACTGTCACAAGCTTGTATCTTCTTAACACTTTAACGAAGAAACGTTTAACTGTGCACTATTTTAGTTCTTACTACCTCAAATACCATCATAAAGTAAAAATTTTAAAAATCAATGAGATTAAAATAGTATTAGTGGCACGTCAGATAAATTGTATAATAATCTTCACGGATATCAACTGAAAGGCGGTAACTACTAACCCCAAAAATTTATATATTTGTTTCACTCAACAATTTGTGTTACTTTTCAGAGAAAACTTGCGAAATCTACACTGATCAGCCATAACATTATGACCACCTACCTATTACCGATATAAACCAGTCTAGGCGATAGCAGCGTCACCTGACGAGGAATAATTGCTAGTCAGACACAGACGCGGTGGACGTAGTATCAGTGAGCGTGCTATCAGTGTTTAGAATGGGGAAGGCGCGCGATCTATCCGAGTTTGACCGAGGGCAGATTGTGATGGCCCGGAGGCTCGGCAAGAGTATTTCGGAAACTGCACGACTTTTCGGGTGTTCGAGAAGTGCTGTGGTGAGTGTCTTCAACGAGTGGTGAAAACAAGGTGAAACCACGTCCAAACGTAGAGGGATTGGGAGACCACCCCTCATTACAGATGTCGGACGTCGTAGACTAGCCAGACTGGTAAAACAAGAGAGGCGCCGAACTGTGTCGGAACTAACATCAGACTTTAATGCTGGGCAGAGTACAAGTGTGTCTGAACACAATGCACCGAACACCCCTAACAATGAGCCTCCACAGTCGGTGACCCATGTATGTGCCAAAGTTAACACCACGACATCGGCAAGAACGACTGAAATGGGCACGTGACCATCGTCACTGGACGTTGGCGCAGTGGCAGAGCGTTGTATGGTCTGATAAATCCCGATACCTTCATCATGCAAATCCGTTGTTTTCCAAGGGAACAGCTTCTTTACACCTGTACTGCGAGACGGTGACAAGCTGGCGGCGGCGCAATTATGCTCTAGGGAACATTCACGGGGGCATTCATGGGTCCAGTGGAGTTTGTGCAAGGCACCATGACGGCCAATAAGTATCGTACACTGGTTGCAGACCATATACACCCCTTCATGACGACCATGTTTCCCAATGGCAGTGGCATTTTTCAAAACGATAATGAGCCATGTCACAAGACCTGGAATATGTTGGGAGTGGTTCGAGGAACATAGAGGCGAGTTGCAATTGAAGTGCTGGCTCCCCAACTCGCTAGATCTGAACCCGATCGAACATATTTGGGATGTGATTGAACGTTGCGTCAGAGCTCATCGCCACCCTTCATGGGTATTAGGTGACTTGTGTGTGCAGATGTGGTACCAACTCCCTCCAGCGACTTTCCAAGGCCTCATTGCTTCCACGCCAAGATGCGTCGCTGCTGTTATCCGCGTCAAAGGCGGATGTACCGGCTATTAGGTAGGTGGTCATAATGTTCTGGCTGATAAGTGTATTTCCTTCCTATATTTCCGAACTTCTTTCACAATTTACAGCTTCAAAAACATTACAGGAAAACTTTAGCAACTGTTGTGCAATGTACGGTTTTCGAAAATTTTAACAAATTTATTTCTGGATGATACAGTAGTTTTTTTATCACAAAATTTTTAAGTCTCACCAAATTTTTAAAAAGTTTTACTTTTTTTTACCGTATTCTGTTTAGTACAAAATCTTGATCGTCGCACGAGAGTAATCGCAATTAAGAGATATTTGATCTTGTTTCACTAAGCACCAACTTCCCTTCTTTGATGATGATCACCCATATGTTTACTAAATCTTGTCGAAATTAGTTTCCAAAGAAGAGTTTGTGTATATTTTAATAGGCAAAGACCCGAATTAGTAAATTCAGTCAAAAAAGAAGGGAATTTGGGCAATTACCACAACACACACACACACACACACACACACACACACACACACAAATATTCAGTGAACCTAACAGACTTCCGCTCACATTTTATCAGCATCTATCATAAATTAATCACTGAAGGATTTACGAGAAGACAATATAATGGCATGTTGAAGTGAAGGGGCGGTATGTAAGCATGTAACCAGCTGGGTCTGGGTACAACAATCAGGAATGACTCACACTACTCAATGTAAAACAGCAGCGACCAGCGAAATACTGATGAGGTAACAGCAATTGTGGCGATATCAGCGAATCTGCAGAACGGACAACACGCACTTGCAACAGCAGCAAATGTCTGCGATGGTCAACAGTCTAGCGATAATATTCAGCCATCAATTTATGAACAAACGATCGTAATACTGCATTTAGTTACCGAGATGCACATTAAATTTTAAACTAAAATTCCAAAAACCACTATCTCAAATTTTAAAGAAAGTTCTTTCTATCTGCACAAATTTTTCAGATTTAAAGTTTCGCCACCACTTTATTTAAAATAATTTTCGAAAAAATTCGATGTTTCTTAAACCGTGAGGAGTGAAGGAGGTTTCAACGTGGGTGTTATGTCAGTATTTGACGCACGTTTGCACAGTTTGACACACAAAAAAGGTTTGTATTCCACAAGATGATATACCACCGATCAGAGCCAAGGAAAGCTACGAAAATTGGAAAATGAATATTTATAATGACGATATTCATAAACTTCGTCCAAGTGATTTAGGGTTTCGCATTCAATGTCTGTTCAACAATTATCCATTATAGAGAGAACTGATGAAGGATACCGCAAGAATAATTAAGCATCAAACATGGATAAAAAATGTATACCTTTAAATAAAAAGGGCACACATACGAAGGACAAAAAATTGATCGGCTTGGCACAACTATCACATTATTTTTCCCCACCTAAGATTCCACGATACAGGAGTTTAAAGTCATGAATAATCAATTCGTTACTAATGCATGGGGACCCGAAAAAGCCAGTCGCCCTGCAGTCGAAAGTAATGAGGGGAGAATATTCAGTTTCGAAGCGAGGGTCGTGTCTATTAATATTTAGAGGTCGTTGGTTGGCCTAATTAGTGAGGAAGACAGGACGATCCAGGAAACGCCCTACAATTTCCGGACTTGGGCGATTAACAAGAACAATCCCCATTTAATTCTCATGTGGCACAATTCTTATTAAAACCTACATAACTGTTCGTGTATCTACATACCATTTTCTCAGTTTAAGGCGAGGTAGATTCTTTCGGAACGTAAAACTCACCTGAAATAAAAAGACAGCAGTGTGAGACAATACATAAATGATTAGAACATGGCAGACACATAAAAAGCAGTGTCCTCCACACTTATACAAATAACATTAGGAGTATAATCAGAAATATTATCTAAATCATTAGCGTAAGAGAGAAATCTGTAGGGCAAAAACATGATAATACCAAATATTCAACACGATGATAATAAAATAAGAATGAATGAATATTTTGTTAAGAGTTTTCTACATTTTAAAACTATGTCTTACTAGTCGATGTCGAGGGGGGGAGAGGACCGAGGACCAAGAACGGGAAAAATCGGTCTTGGCCTCTTGAGAAAAAAAAAAAAAAAAAAATCCGGCATTCGCCAGTAGTGGATTCGGAAAACCATGGAAACCCAAAATCTGGATAGCCAGATGGAGATTTGAACCCGCGTCCTCCTGAATCCCAAGCCCACACCCGATTCAAAACTGATCGTCAATCAATTGAAGATTATTCTTGTTTCAACTCAGCTAATGGAACTCACGTTCAGAAAATCAAGGATCTGGTGGGTACAAACTGTCACCCTACTGTCAGCTAATATGCAAGAAAAATTCGCAAAACGCGACCAGAGCTATGGAGAGGCAACTCAATTCTTTCACCACGACAACATGGATGCTCACTTAGCACTGTAAATTCACCATTTAATCGGCAATAATCATGTGAATGCCTTCCCCGAGCTTCCCTATTCCTCAAGAGATGGCAATCTGATTTTTTCTTGCACCAAAATTGAATTCAGAGAAGAAAGGACAGAGTTTTGGCACCATTGACGACTTTAAAACATATTCGTCGCAGCCACTGAAGGATATTTCAAAAGCAAGTTACCAGGACTGCTTTGTGAATTGTAAACACCGGTAGATGTGTGAATAGTGAAGGAGTTGAGTTATAGTTTGAAGGGAAGAAGGGGGGAGGGGGTAATCTAAATAAAAACAAACAACCGTTAGGTTGTTTTCAGAAATGACCTCCTATAATGTTGCATGAGCATCATTGACGGTTTGTTTCGTAATTCTCTACTTGCCATTTAAGCGATTTAAACCCGACGAAATTTCTGAAGCGCACATTTTTACAACGCAGTAAGAGTGTTAAGGAGGCCATATGCAAGCACAACAGGAGCATAAATAAAAGTAGTTTACAACCCACTAAAGATAAGATCCACTATCTGAAGATAGCTGAAATTAAAATACCTTCAACAATTATTTCCTTTCAGACGAATTACGATGCACAGATGAGCACCACAACACTATTCTCCAGAATGCAATAGTGTTCTATATCGTAGAAAAAGAACGCCGGTATCTCAACTGGCATCGCAAAAGTTACAGTGGAAAATGAGCGCTTGCAATATCTGCTGCCAGTTGAACACAAAAGAAAGTACCCAACTGGAGCGACACGCTTTCTAAAAAAGTTTCGTAAAATGAATGCAAGATGACACGCTTTCATAGAGGTCAGATAGCATCGGCAAGTCGGGCAGAGTCTTCTCCAGTTTCAGTGTCATTAAATTAACATTTGAAGTCGCCCGAGTAAAGATTATTAACTTGCTTGAGATAGTTTACGTACACACGATGAAATATAACAGTTGACGGTGGATTCGACAGTATTACGAAAAGATACCAATTCTCGACACTAGACATCAAATAAAAGATGCCCAACCGAATGCAATCTGGAATGACAGTAATTTTACAGAGTATGACGGGATATGGGGATGGGTATTTACTGCCCAGCAGAACTCAATCTGTAATGCAGCCATTTTAGAGAATATGGGGAGGAGGATAAAATATGTGGCAGCCCAATAATTTAATACTCGTAGTAGATATATTAAAAGATCAACAATATCAAAGAACGAAATAAATACGCTCTGTACGTGGACAGTCCTGCGGAGTTAAATGTCACAACGTCTGGCTTTTCGTTAATTTCGTATAAAAGAACAAAAACGCCTATTCTGAATAGACAAGAATTAAATCTTTCACAGAACCGCAATTAAAATGAAAAAAGTTAAGAAACTGACAAAAAGACTTGTTAACTGAACCAGTAGGTGGACGGCAACGTTCTGGGCCTGCCTTTCATTAAGACCAGAATTCGGTTCACAGTCCGACATCTAGATTTCTGCTTTACTGTTCATTGTTTCCCTAAATCTCTCCTTAGTAAATCGCTTAGTAACATCTCGGACATGGAACATAATTCTGTCATAAAATAAAATTATCTTTTGGTCAATGGATTTCAAAATTCCAAATATATCTAACACATTATCTAACATACATTTTATTTTTATTTATTTCTTAGAATACACAAATAAAAAGTTGTGAAGAAAAGTCTGCAACCAGTCACTAACCAATTACGGTTCCTTCCAATAGATAAGACGATGGATCTTTATAAACGAGCGAAGTTTGCTCGGCGCTGTACATTAATTGTTCCCTGAAAACTAACAGAGTTAAATTGTAATATAAACACAATATTTTGGCGACACTGTACTCATCATCTTCACGTGTATATTGAACAAGTTTTAAGACTAAGTTTGCAGCTTGCCTTGGGCGCTCTAGGATAGTTTCCCGAGAACAATTAATAAAAAGTTGGATCTTTGTCCTCTAAACTTGCCATGCTGCTATTATTCGCGAATCTCTTTCTACTCGAGTAAGTAACGAAAGACATTTAAAGAATTGTGTGCACAGCGTTTCTTCAAAGTCAAGCGGATGTTTCTCACGGTTGGTCCTTGATGACTGGCACTCGTCAATCCGTCAGCGTCTCTGCAAACAATGGGAGCGGACTGGTTTCCATTAGCATAACCAGTCGGAGATCAGTAGCCAGACGGCAGTAGGACAAAGCGGTGCACGCACAGGTGTCCTAACAGTGTATCTTTACACCTATTAGACGGTAATAACAAGTCTTAGCCATTCATACTGATGAGTGCCAGTCACTAAAGACCCACCGTGAGAAACTTCCACTTGACTTTGAAGAAACGCTGTGCACACAAGTCTTAGCTTCTCTCTATCAAGCAAGTCTTGTAGTTGTTAGCTTAACCAACATGATTTTCTTGTTAAAGAAATCTGCATTCATACACATACAATCCATAATTTAAAGTAGCCAATCAAATAGCTCAATTCCTAAAAGTCCTTCCTTCTTTATTCGTGTTAGTAGCACACAATGAAATAAAAAAACAATTTAATAATAAAATAACATACATTTAATAATTGCTAAAAACATGTGCCCAAAATTTGGCAACGTTGATGGTGAGATCATTGGCCAGTGACAGGCCAAGGGACACAGTGCAATTTAGCAGATGCTTTTGTTGTTTTCTGTTCGCCATAATCATATGAGGTCTGTCCCTCTGGCTTCTTTAAATTGTCTTTTGATCTTCTAATGCCCAATCGCAACGATTTAAAAGTGATTCAGATTTCTTCAAGGCGAGGGGGCAATTTTTCCTTCGAGTTTTAACCGTTCTGGATGGTTGAATTAATTTATAGTCAAAAGATCTCTGGATTTATTTTTTATTTTTTTGCATCAATTTCAAGAAGTTTTGATGAATATAGAAAACTGCACATGAGTTCAGTACAGTGAGTGGCAGTTGATGTTAATGTAGACGATGAGCCGAATTGATTTAAATTTTAAGCTTCCCTGCGTTTGCAGCAGCTGCATGCCATATTTTACGCGGGCTAGAACATTGGTTTCGATATTGAATGATCAAACGTAATACCCTGATACTCAGTGGAAAATTTCGAAGATACGAATAACGAGATTTACCCAGCATGCTGTCATGCAGGCCCTCCTCACACTGCGCAATTCCGAGGCGACACGATGTATGTACGAGTATCGTCAGCTTGAGTTGTCTTTAAGTATAATACCCTGAGGCAACCGAATAACACACACTGGGAATACTGTGAAGCGATACAGTATCTTCAATCTGCCTCCAGCCACGGCGAGCGTCATTCTAACAAACACCCCTGCTATGGCTTCTAACAGAGTTTTTTATTAAGTGATGTCAATGTCGCCTATTGTTCATACAACTATTACAGAAGAGGAAAAATCCGAAGAAGTGGTGCCATTCTTAAATCATACAAGAGAAAAACACAATGTACAGTGGGAAATATAGCGATGACGTTTTGAAGTTAAAACTAGTGGTAAGAATAAAATGCTGAAGAAAAATAAATAAATGTGCGAAGTTTGTAACGTGGTTCTAATTAGTTAAATTCCCTGTCACGCATGCCCAACAAAAGTCTATATTTACTACGCAAAAAAGCATTCTCTCATAAAACTTAATTATAACTTCTCGAATTTTTGATCAAATGATAGGTTTGCTACCAAACCTATAATGGTTCCCAATAAAAAAAAAAAAAAAAATTGATCTTTTATTAAACTGTTCGTTGATTCTTTCACATATATATCCGATTGATTACTACAAAAATGCATGCTGTTGATTAATATTGCTTGTTAAATATTTAATATTTTAATGAATACTGATTGCTCCCCCCAAACTTGAACTGAATATTATTGCGCTATTCCGCTTCATAAGAGTAACATAGAAAATAAAAAAAGATACTCGCGGTCAAGAACAAAAGTAGCTTATGGCAGTAACTCAGTTATGGAAGAATAGCAGCACCCGTTTCCATTAATTACATGAATTGAAATGAGGGGGAGGGGTCCGACAAAATCTCACTAAACCTCACCAAGGGGGAGGGGGGGGTCAACGGAAATCTCACATGAGGTTTTGAAATTCTTATAGGACTGCAGAACTAAAAAAGTCTACAAAAAGTGAGGGTATAACCGCCCTTGGAAACATCAGACAAAAACTCACGTAATTAATGGACGCCCCCTAACAGCTACGAAGCCAGTTGTTGATGGGAATCTTGTTGTTCGTATTTTTTGGTGCATTTTAAATAACAAAATATTTAGATTAGTTCCCTTTTAAAATCGCTTTTGTCTCCATTCTCAAAGTTGTTTTACGGATGACAGTTGTTAACTATATAATGAAGTCACGAACCAAAGCAGCATGGCGGCTAGCGTTTTCACGCAGAAGTTTAAAACGTAAGATTTAAATGTCATTTTAATTCAAACAATAATTCTAGTGGCGTATTATTACCAAAAGATTAAATTAAGCCACACTTCAAAAAATGTGTGTAATTCCCTATTGCGAAGACTGGTTCTCGAAAGGCGCATCATGTTTCACTAATATACTCGTATAATAAGGCATCACCCGTTCCCCTCCCCTCACCCCTTTCTCTTTCCTGAACTTTACAATGATGCGTATTTCAGACATTTATCTAATTACATATTTAACATCGCAAACAACATCTCACCATCACGCAGATAGTACATTTACATTCTGACAAGCCCACACGCTTAAGAAAGAAATAAGTGAAATCAGTACCTTGTAACTAATTTAACTGTATACGGCTAGCCAATGCAACATGAGATTTAACATTTCATGCCAATGAGGTATTAAATCGCACACAGAATATTACAATAAACACTCTGTTTACGCAAGTCACTCACTGGTGGAAAAAAAAAAATTTACGAAGTGAGTCTAGGAAGACTGACTTGGTAACAACGTATGGTTTGTACATAATGCTTCAAACGAATTACAATTTTATTTTAAATAACGAGAATAACTTCTGTCGCGTCAAAGACATCTCTTAGCATGCGTGGAATGCCAACAGGATACAGAGGAAACTGCTGAGCCTTAACACGCTTCACCTGATACATATACAAGAACCAGTTCATAACGCTACGCATCTCAAAGGATTCAATAATTACTCCGCCCAAAAACATGAAGTAGGGCAATACAACGGCACTGCATCACTCTCACCATGTGTACCAGCCACCGTTGAGTGACGTCCACTGTTTAATCTAAAGCACTGTAGCAGATTTTTACTACAGCAGGTTGAATTTAGAACGCTGTTCCTGGTTCCTACCGCCCATCAGCGGGCGTTCCACCTTTCATGGTGGCCAGTAGGAGTTTTGTCCAATACTGAAGCACCTTCAAAAAATTTCAAGAGATTTAATGATGTTAATTTGTAGTTTCAATGAGCTAATAAAATTCTTATAGGCTGCCAAAGTGTTGTGTTCATTATTTATTGACAAACTGTAATTACTTAGTTATAATTTGTTGAAAAAGTTCCACAAATTTTCTGAAATATCACTTATAAAAGAATATAACTCCAGGGAACATTTACAGATTCAGTAGTCCCCTCAACGAATTTAAATTGGACATGGAAAAAAGATTTGAAGGCATTTTGAAATTGAAGGCTTATGACTGGAATAGCTGTTAGAAATTATATATGATGAAGAAAATAAATTCGATAATGGTGGATATGAAAACCTGTGGCAAATTAAAATAAGTCTGTCATATCAAAATATCTGGAAAATTACCTTTCCCTATCTCGTATCTTGTGTATTCAGGCTTCAGTGCTGTTAATCATAAAATGATCAAAGAAAGAAATTAATATTTCCGAAAGAGGAGACTTTCGTTTGTTCCTTACAAAAATTGAGCCAGATATCTACTACTTAGTTCCACAGCTTCAGTCTCAGGGATCTAACTAATAATTTAAATAACTAAACGTAATTTCACCTGACTTCGTGGTCAAGATAGATTTATAAAGATTTACTTTGCCAAACTTAGCGAAAGTCAAACAAAGTATTTTGTAAGTAATTATTATATTGCTTTAACTTGCATTATAAATTTTATAAAGTTACTTCCATTTTTATATATGAACATTACAGTGCAAACGGTGAGCAGTTAGAAAATTTTGTCATTAACAGAGATACAAAAGTGGGCAGTATGTAAAAAAGACAGACTACCTCTGTAATAGACGATGAATTATTATTAATCTTAAATGACATTTGGACCTTACAGCAAGTATTAATAAACAGTTAACATACATACTCATGTACGTCGCAAAACAAAAATTCTTCGGATGGTGTTTGTCACTATGGCGTAAGGAGTACCAGTGACAATAGACTTAATTTAATTAAACGTGTATTTATGCGAGTCCTGAGCTGCTTTTTAACATCAAATTACTGCTCTCCACCTCGCAACTCAAAAGAAGCATCCCGATTGTGGTTTTACACAGTAATCACCCGGGCGAATGCCTATATGATGCCTATGACATGGCACACAAACGAATTAACACGGAAGAAACTTTACACAATTCACAGTCAACAAGCTTCCCCCTCCCGTCAAGTCAAACAGAAACAAATGGTACAGTCAAACAAAAGAAAGAAATCTCTGTAAAGAGGGAGAAAATTATTGGAATTCATAATTTAATGGGATCGGTTAAACGTTTATAATTACAAAAAGTAGGAGAGCAAACGTACCTGATACCTAGAAGTGACGTTTTACAACACATGTTCCACATTACTAAGTGGCTCAATACAGTAACGCTTTCCTACAACATATCACGTTGTAGCAGGGGTTTCGCAGGGCCAATGGTGATGAATTTACACTATACATTACTTGTAGGGTAGCTTTTTTTTTACAACATTGTGATTTTGAGAAGCAAAATGCAATTGGATTTAAACCTCAGACATTTTATAACGAACATTTGTTACTGTTAAAGAAACCTACCAATAGGATAGGTAGAATTATTACTTTAGTGGAATTTTTAAAAAAAATAAACAACGGGAAAATAGAGAAGAGACATTTTCAACTCTTTGGAAGAGGGCGAGCAAGGTCACAGTACTACGAAGCAGAAATTGAGGATTTATGTTGCAGAGAATAAGTGGAGACAAAGGGATAAGCGCGAGATAAGAGGAGGAATAATGAAACCACACAGACTCGTGGGGGGGAAAAAAAGCTCCGAATGCTTACAGTATAAAGATTTAATCTTTATTTCATGTGATTGGCTAGTCTAGTGAAAAAAATACAGCTTTTCTAGTAATACATAAAATACCCAAATAGAACTGGAAATATGCAGGAAGGACTCTTCTCTAATCGGTATCATGGTCATCACAGCAGATATCTGAATTCTACCGAATCTTAATAACACGAATCAAGAAAAGTAACACGTGTAAAATAAATAAAACAATTCCTTCAGAATCATAAAATCCTAATGAATTTTAGGACGTTGCTTTACACCATGTAAGTAGCTAGACGAACTGTGCATAAAGTATTGAGACACACGCATCATCTGGCAGATAGCGGCTGTGCAGAGTGCCTAGAAGGGCGCGGGAACGGAATTGGGAGCGGTGCAGCGTGGCAGAGAATTAATGAAGTCGCGACGAAGGGGCGTCTGCAGCCAGCTGGTCTCTCTCTAAGGGGGTGTCAGGAAGCGAGATACAAACAACCGGCTGGCCCTTCAAGCGCTTCCCAACGTACACACATCAAAGCACTAATGTGATATACGAATGCAACTATGTTAAAAGTATTTAATAACTTAAGGTCGAAGTGTGAGATTGCGTACTCCAGAAAAAATAAAAATGCAACCTCTGTGCCAAAGTGGAAAGGTGCACGGATTTCAGATGTTAGAAACCAGAGAGCATAGTTTACTGGTGTGATAACTCGTGACGTAGTAGATGTGGTTTTAAAGACTGCTTTAAACTGAAAAACGAAACTATTATTTTATTCAGAATACATTCTTCCTCCATCAATACATCCAGCAGCGCTGAAGCAACAACTGAAAGTAATCTCCTCGTATGGTAAAAGAAATGTTTAAAGCTCTTCACACATCTTCAAAAAGGCATCACTTCAACGGTAAAGTCCGCATGTGAAAAATCGGTAAGGCGGGCGATTAACTACACAAATTTATTTTCGAGCCAGAAATTGAATGTTGGAACATTGATCTCTACACGACATAGCATTGTATTTAGCTGAAGGCACAGCGCAGCGATATTGTAAGATGAACGTTTGCTTATTGATTGTGATAGTTAATACTTCATAAATAGTTACTATTATGGGTAAAATGATCACTTGCGCAGTATGTATGCTCCGCTTCGGACCATTAATTCCATGAGGATATCACCACACCAAAAAGATACATAATGTTTCAACACATTCTGTTAACACGTGCCATCTTCGCGAAAAATAAAAAAGCGAAACCTGTCGGATACACGCAATGATTTCCTCCGAGATACATGACTTGCCGGCAGTGTACTAAGTTGTAAAGTTTATGTGTGGTTAGCACAAGCGTAACCCGACATATCTCGCTGATTTAAAGCTAGATCAAGGTCTCGAATCCTCGTCACGAACACAACGCATAAATCACATTCTTAAAAGTTACATTCAAATACTCTGATACAATCTAATATTTGATGGGCGTGGGAACATTTCACGAAGATTAATGATAAATTATTAGATAAGATATTGGAGATTTTTTCTTATAGATTTTTTAAAATATATTTTAACATATATTGGCGAAATGTTTACATGTCCTGTTTTTGTACAAAAAATAGTAGGAAAGCTAAGATGCTTTCTAAGTTAAATAGGACCAGTGTCTGATTTCCGATGGAAACTAATGCTTTCGCTCCTTCATCTCTTGGCCCTTTTCTGATGACGGAACCAATAGTGTTCCCACCCTGATATCAGAGTAATTAATTAAAATTGGCTGTTTGTATAATTTGTGTAATACAACGTAAACCAGTTGTAAGCAGAGAATGTCACATAGCCAAAGTTGTCAGAAACATTTTGACATTTGCGAGACATTTCTAAAAAAAAAAAAAAAAAAAAAAAAAAGGGGGGGGCACAAAATTTAAGCAACGAAAGAAAATCTCTCTCCCACAAGATAAACTCACAATACAGCTAAATGATCTAATCATAGGTTTCAATAGCAATGAACTGGTGTCATTGTGTGGTGGTTTATAAGACAAGTTTAATAGTTTAATAGCAAACGGCTATTTTCAGGTAGGAAACATTTGTTCGAACAGAGATAATTATCTCGCCATAACCACAGCTCAAGAACGAGAATGTGGAGTTATACGTCTGCGAATGGTAAGGCGACTTTACCAATAGAAAATACCAGGATGTTCAAATTAATGGATCATCCGTATGGGAACTTTGAATGTGATGCAAAACGTGATGCGGGAAGCAAATTGTCTAGACAACCCCTAGAATTCTGGCTGCATTCCCAAGTGATTATCGAATAAAAATGCATCCAACAACAAAATACCATAAAACAGGTAAATAATTACATCATGTGTAATTTAATTATTTCAGTTAAATTTTTGTTGAAAGATTTGTTGATTACACGTAAAGAGCATTAAGCCTAAGATATTGGATAGTAAAGGTTCAACACTAAAATACACAGGTAAGGTATTATACTGATTTCAGTGTGTCAAAATTTATCACAGGAAGCAGTTCATTTTAGTGCAGGTCCCATACAACTTGAACGCATGTCGCCGCTTCCCCAGCAGACATTAATCATTCTTTCCGCTACCATCCCTCCTTCCTTCACTGCCTCCCACAAAAGAAAAGCCTGATCTCCATCAGCTCACTCCCTACAGACACAAAGGCAGTAGCGCTGCGGGAAATAGTTGTCTCCTTGCTAATACTTCATATTCATAGCGGAACACCAAACAATGAACTTTTTAGACTTAACGCTAGAGTTTTTACGCTCTGTTTAGCGGGGAAGAAGGGCATAAGGAATTGCAGAATGAACATACCGATGGCATACAGGAAAACTGTATTATCAAGGAGGAATATAAAATAGGGGAGCAACTCTGTAAAAAGAGCACAGGCCATTCGGTCACGTGAATTTCACTTGTGACTCATTAACATCCAGGTTCATTTTCATCTCTTAACAGGGAGGAAACTTCATACACATTAAGAACACTTCTTCGACTCTATTTGAACCGTCCATGGTAAATTTAAATTCTGATGAAACAAATAGAAGATAAACCTTTCATATCATTGAGTTTTTTTATATCTTTACTCATTTTATGACAAATATCAATAATACGATATGTACTTACGTAGCGACTGAAAATCATAAAGAGCCCAAAAATCATAGGGACGTAGGCCTACTTGACAAATTAGTACATACAGTTATAATCGATACTAATATTAAAGAGCTACGAATCTATGTTCCTCAGAAAGTAATGAAACCAACGGGGTGAAGGCTTTATAAAGATGGAAATTTCACGCTTTGATTTCCATCAAGTTTGTTAAATAAGCTATTTACCATACGCCAGTAACACTGCCGCAAGAAAACAAACATCCCCTACAGTATGACAGATGCATTTACCATTTTTGTGTTGGTACACATTTATATTACTTTCGATAAACCTGTAACTATCATTTATCTGTTCAACGCGTGGAAGAGTTTATAGCTATACCAGCGATTATCAATCTTTTTCACCCGGAGAACCAGAAAACGTCATAAATAATTCTGTGACGATTAAAGCATATGGGACTAATGATATATCTATGTGTGTACAATTAGCCAATCACATACGGCGGTCCCTTATGACCTACGGCTACAATAAGATTCTCAAAGAACGGTCATTAGCTATCAAAGGAACGCTCTCTCTATTTTATATCCAGTGCGTAGACTTTTAAAGTAATAATGTAGTCATATCTAGGAAATAAATTTTTGCTGGTCGCTTGAATATTCATGACGCCGGCTTTGACAGTATAGGGGTTAGCACTACGGTCTCGTGTTGTAAGGGTCACCGAATCGATTGTGGCTTTGAGTAACTGTTCGTCTCGTGTTGTCCTTACTGCAGTGTCCTACAATTACATGGGCATAGCGTGATACAATACGTGAACGGTATCTATTTCGTGGGAAAAAACTTCTACCAATTTATTTTTCTGTTATGACATTTTTAATTCAGTTGGAATTAAATTTTTACTATCATGCCTGTGGACTACCTGTCCCATCTTACGGACTACGAGCTGGGAAATACTGAAATATATGATTCATCAATAAATAAGTAAGGATTCATGTGATAGTTAAACTTTCTGAAAGATATTCTTGGTGTCTAAGTGGTAATTTTCAGTTCTTCATAATCTTATATATTTCAGGGAGAACAGCCTCATGGACTTGGGACCTAAAATTTCTATTCTGGAGGATGTCTGGTTTGTTCCTAGCAGCTGACTCTGAACACAATGCAGTAAAAAGGTGAAAAAACTGATGTTTGCATCTGTGTGATGTATAATGTATAAGAGGACCTTGTGTTTTTATAATAAATACAGGGACCTTTTTTGATTAGTAATATTTTTAGTGTCTGGTGTAATTTACAACTTTTCCGAAGAGTATATTAACATTATATGAGAACCAGTCACTTGAAGCAAAACAATTACGAATCTGCAAAGATTGTGCAAATTATTTTTAAAAAAAATGATTTTAGATTAACATTTTATCAGAAAACGAGAGAAATTTGTAGTAACTCATTCATGGCGTCGAGAGTGTTTTCTTTGGGTCTGATTTTTAATCATTGTGAAGTTATTTTAAATGATCTGTTTGTTAAATTGATTCTTTGAAACCTTAATGCTTATTTTAAACCAGCGTGATAAGGGATTGTCGTAGTTGAAATAGTTAGGTTTCATTCCCAGTTCCTAATACGTAAAAAGAATATAATGAAGGATTCAAGTAGTACAGTATCAATACAGTTTCTTACATTTGCAGCCGGGTCAAATATCTTGCTACAATTTGAATCAGCTGACTGTTTGTTATGGTCGTCAGAAATAATTACGTGTATATCAAAGCCAAGTGACGTAAAAACTCGAATAAAGGAAGCAGTCAGACGTTATTGTCGATATTTCGTTGAACCAAGAAGTTTTAGATACGGCACAATAGAATCGCTGAAGCCCATCTACAATGTTCGATGCTTTAACATCAAGTCATATGGTTTCATCTTTATAGTATAGTAGTGCAATTTTCAATACATACAAATTAAATACTCTGTGTGTTAATGTTACTTAGTCTACAACTTATAAATTGTCATTCACCCTGTTCGACCCTCGCGAGGCCTCGATTTGTTTTTCTGAGGCGAACAGAAGAAGAATTTTAACCACACAAACAAAAAAGTAAGAGTGGTACATACAACTATGTTTTCAAGCTAGTATGCCTGTACACCTGTGCGGGAAATTCATCCTTTGTTCTGCGTGAAATAAACGCCCCAGGATAAATGGATCTTGCATAATGGAAGCGATCCTTACTTAAAAATAAAGTTAACTATATAAATCAGTCTAGATCAGCGATTCGCAACATGTGGTTCGCAAACAACCAAATGTGGTCCATGAAGATGGGCCAGATGGTCCGCAGGCATAAAATTATTCATTCTGTTAATAAGTATCTTTTTATTTATGGCTTTACGCCTCGTCGACATCGAGGTCATTAGAGGCGGGATGGGACGGGGGACAAGTTACAGGAAAGAATTCGGCCGTGGCCTTTTGAAGAAAGCATCCCGGCATTCACCTGGAGTGATTTGGGGAAACCATGGAAAACCCAAACCTAGATGCCCGGACGGGGATTCGAACCGGCGTCTTCCCGAATGCTAGGCCAGAGAGTTAACCGCTCACCCACCACGTTCGGTCTAATACGTATCAAGAGTCTATTCAACATATAATTCACTCATATGTAGTCTGCATTCCATTTCATAACTATGTTTCGGTTTGAATCCAAAACATGCTATCAGATTTATTATCCTATAATTGTACACTGTAAAGTGTCTAATGTTGATAATATACACATAGGTAATTATGCCCGTAAAGTTAGTAGTCCGTAGATTTAACGACATTTTACTGGACCTCAGTTTGGAAAAGGTTGAGAAACGCTGGTTTAGTTGGATATTTTAGAGAGCACATTGACTATGGAATTGTTAAGAGTCGTGGGATGGTCGAACCGAGCTTTCAAGTTTTCCATTAGACGGTAGGATCGACACTGTGCTTGCCATAATCTTCGTGGATTAACAGTGCTGAGCCTGGGCGTGGTGGTCAAGTTTTGAAAGGTCAAAGAGCGGGCGAGTGCTGAAGAAGGGTGGCGATTGGCGTCCTTTCGCAGTCACCCGTTCAGCTTCAGTCAAGGATGAACGTTTTCATTTCACGGCGGCAAGATTACTGTGTGCTCGGCTCGGTAGATACATATATGCCTGCAGGTATGGAGCCGGCTAGTCTGGCGAAAAGGTGGCGTAAAGGAACTGCTCGAGTAATAAGAGTGACTGCCCACACGAGGTCATTGTCCCGGACGAGCCTCCATGACGCTGTGGCTGTAGATGTAAACAAACTGTTCTAAGATGAATGATACTAATACTACTTGAGTCCTCCATCTGTTATTTCACTGAAGAACTGTGAATGAAGACGAATTGCATCAACTGCGACAACCTCTTATAATCACTCCGGTTTAAAATATACATAGACGCTATAAGGAACAAAAAAATCACTTAAGAGAGCCCAATGATTAATTCAAACCCAAAGAAAACACTTTCTCGACACCATGAAAGCGTTGCTACAAATCTATCTCGTTTTTATATATATATATATAAAATTAAGCTCCACAATTTCCACACATTCGTAAGTCTATTTCGCTCCAAGTGACAATGGTTCCTAGATAATGTCAAAAATTACACCAGACATTAGAAATATCAACAATCATAAATTCCTGTATTTATTAAAACAACACAATGACTGACTGTGCATCAAGCTGGTCCAATCTTTTCGAAAATACACAAAAGCCAGTTTTTCACCTTGTTATTGCTTCATGTTTTGAGTATCAGCTGCTATAAACAATGCAAATATACTTAAGAATACAAAAAATTCACGAGGCAAACATGTTTGGTGACGATCCTTCTGAACACTAGAACGTTATTTTCAGCTGTTGTAATAGTTTAGCATATGACAACATTTACATCGAGATGATTTCTGCAACTAACAACTGAAATTCCTATCACGCGTGTCCGGGAGGATGTTAGACGAAACAGAATGTAAACATCTGAAAGATACTGTTTTCCAGATCACACTAGCTTTAATGCTTAACCAACTGGTCCGAAACTATAAACATCGGCCAGAACGAAACGGACATCAGAGGTGGAATATCACTGAATACTATTCCACTATATTAAAATGTTAGTTACAAGCAAAAGAATGCAATATGTTTCATTCGTGGTAAATTATTAAAACAGCTTTGACTCTCTGATACAATTATACCAAGGACGAGACAAAATCACAAGACGTCCTCTTATGCAGTCAGTCTGTGGCGTGAAATATAAATGCAGTGTACACAATCTTATTCCCATTTGCTTTTATAACTTGCCGACGCAGTGATAAATCTGTTGTTTAATTGAGGGAGGTGAATTGTAACAGAATGAAGTGAGTACATTTGTAACAGCTGCAGTAGGCTTTAAGGATCGTCGACACATTGATTATTTATGACACATACACAGACGGAAAAAAAAATCCCAACACCAAGAAAGACTTGTGTTAGATAAACGAAATTTGGTAGGCGTGTTTATACATCTGAAAGATGACATCGATTCAAATTTCGCGCTTCGCGCATAAGTGTGGCGCTAGTAGCGCTACTCAGAGCTTGCAAATCAGGTTTGCTTTAAATACGCGCTGTAAAGTTTGTGAACGTTATTTACCGCTGAGATTTGACATAGTGAGTTGATGTTAGCCAAGAATGCCTTTAAGAAGACGAAGAAGCCATTATCAACAGCTCACCGAGTTTGAACGAGGTCGTGTAATAGGGCTACGAGAAGGTGGATTTTCTTTTCGCGATATTGCAGAAAGACTTGGCCGGAATGTATCCACTGTGCATGATTGTTGGGTGCAGTGGTCAAGGGATGGTACTGCCTCAAGAAGACCGCGTTCCGGGAGGCCACGTGGCACTACTGAGAGGGAAGACCGCCGTATTCGGCGTACAGCTGTGGCGCATCGTACTGCGTCTGCGGCAGAAATTCGAGCTGCAGTTGGTACCACAGTGACACAACGAACTGTTAGAAATCGGTTACTTCAAGGACAGCTCCGAGCCAGGCGCCCTGTAGCGTGCATTCCACTGACTACAAGCCATCGCCGTTTGCGACTCCAGTGGTGTCAAGCCAGAGCTCATTGGAGGACGGAGTGGAGATCTGTTGTGTTTTCTGATGAAAGCAGGTTCTGCCTTGGTGCCAGTGATGGCCGAGTGTTGGTCAGAAGGAGGCCAGGGGAACGCCTGCAACCAAACTGTCTGCGGCCTAGACACACTGGACCTACACCTGGAGTCATGGTCTGGGGAGCAATTTCCTATGACAGCAGGAGCACTCTTGTGGTTATACCAAACACACTGACTGCAAATTTGTACGTCAGTCTGGTAATTCAACCTGTAGTGCTGCCATTCATGAACAGCATTCAAGGGGGAGTTTTTCAACAGGATAACGCTCGCCCTCATACCGCTGTTGTCTCGCAACGTGCTCTACAGAGTGTCGACATGTTACCTTGGCCTGCGAGATCACCAGATCTGTCTCCAATTGAACACGTATGGGATATCATTGGACGACAACTCCAGCATCATCCACAGCCAGCACTGACCGTCCCAGTATTGACAGCACAAGTACAACAAGCATGGAACTCCATACCACAAAGTGACATTCGAAACCTGTATGACACAATGCATTCACGTTTGCAGGCTTGCATTCAAAATTCTGGAGGTTACACCGGCTATTAATTTAACAGTATTTCACATTTGAAATGCATTTTCTTGAGCTTAAATTAACCTGTGATCTTGAAAATTTAATCAATTAAACATGTTAACTTGACAAATGCATTGTCCAAATTTCATTACTCTACAATAATTTTTTCTTGGTGTTGGGATTTTTTTTTCCGTCTGTGTATTTAACTCTAGCATTTAGCAAAAAAATCGACTGTGTTATAGTTTAAACAAGTAACCCGCGTTATCCTGAACCTATTTCTGGAAACAGAAAACTGAGTCAAGGATGAAAGTACTGAGTTTTCACTGAGTCCTCCCAAACACGAGTCCGACATTTTGATAAATGCGCATGCTAGGCCTGTTTACAGTAGTTTTTAAATACGGCTAAACATGTTATATAAATATAGGATGGAAAGATTTGAAACTGCGAAAATCCCATAACCGTGGGTAATACTTACGAGCCGATGACCGCCTCTATGTCCATTCCCAGGCAGTGTTCGCTGTTCTCAAGCGCATCATAGACGTTGCATGTAATGCTGTGGTAAGTGGTTAAATACAAGTACTTGAGGAAACATACGAAGGCTCTGAGAATCCTTGCCATCCAGCGGGTAATCGACAAAGTTGGACAGTCGGCCTCCTTTGTCGGAACCGAAATTAATTAAGCGCCGGGAAGTTGCATCCTGTGCGACTATTGTATGTTACACGTCACTGAGTGCCGCATGGTAATTCCCTCTTGCATGGGCGAACCCTTTGATTCGCATCCAATTTTTATGAATTAAGATGTGAAATGCTGGATCGATTAGCATAATATCTAACTAGATTAATATTTAGAAAGCTGATGCTGTTTAAGTGTTGTGCTCCGGGTTAATTCAGGAAAAACTCTTACAAGGAAGAATCGACGACCACGATAAATTCAACAGTAGCCCTACTGTATCTAGCGGAGTGATTTTTTTTAAAAAAATTAAGGCTTTATAACTCCTCGTTTATTAGTCGAAAAAGGCTTCGGGGCAAGAAACTAAAAGGAAATCACCAACTGCCTTTACGAAGAAACTGTTTCAGCATTAGTCCTGAGTTATTTCAAGAAAATGTAAAACCGAAATTTGGATAGTAGGACTGGGATCTCAACCAGAATGCTAGGCCCGAACGACTCCGCCTAGCCACCGGACTCGTTTGGCATGTGGATATCATGGAAAACCAAAATCTGGGATCGAACACGCGTCCTTCTGAATACCAGGCCTGAGCATTGCCGTGCATGAACCCAGTCTGATGTGAGCGCATGGTCGTACAAATCGCATCGGCAGACTGCTACATTGTTTAAGAATCTGAACGCTTGTTACAGATTTTTTTTTTTCTTTTCCAATTATACGTATTTATGTATCTAACCAACACAATTTACACTTTTAGTTTATCAACATCTGGATACTGTGGATCAATTCTTCAATTGCGATAGAATCAATTTTAATGAATAATTGTCACGCCAATACAACTTTCTTTTTTTCTCATACTCTCAGTCAAAGCTTCGCTAACATAAAGCCCCGCACACCATAAATAAGGTTTCGGACTGCTTGTTCAGAGTTCTACTACAATGCTTGAAATATAA
Organism: Vandiemenella viatica; assembly: GCA_031002005.1. Taxonomy (NCBI): domain Eukaryota; kingdom Metazoa; phylum Arthropoda; class Insecta; order Orthoptera; family Morabidae; genus Vandiemenella; species Vandiemenella viatica. The sequence goes on from JARYHS010012519.1 coordinate 117,583,243, forward strand.
AAAAGGTTCATCCTCCTTAAGAAGATTCTTTCCGTTAGTGCTGGTCTACATTAAGTTTTCAGTCTTAAATGAGCTTCCCGCGACGTTAAAGCAATTTTAAGTGTAATTATAAAGACAGATTCCAAAATAATGTAAAACCTGTAATATTCTGAATACAACTCCGGAATATACACACAAGAACTACTACCACATGCCTGTTTGCGTAGCCTTTGTGGAGTTTGAAAAGGTTCTCGATTTAGTAAGTCAAGATTGTTCTGCATACCTTTGCTGAACACGGCGTTGACACAGGTTTTAGCCATGGAGGAAAGAAATATATGGAGACGGCGCAAGAGACCTTCACCACGCATTGAAGTGACGCCGGGCGGAGGAGGAGTGTGGGGGGGGGGGGGGCTAGGCCGCATCCATTCAGACCCGGGGTATATGTACAATAACCTCAAGGGGACTCTAGGATAAACGTAAACTCGCAATCTGCTGATGGATTATTATGTAACTCGATGAGAAAAATAAAAAATGAAGAATAATATTTTTTGATATACTGATTAGTTTTCGACATATTCCGTCTCAAATGTGAGATGTTTTTGGCTGAAATTCAGAAGAAAAAATTGGTCAAAGTCAAATTTGATGATGGATTCTTATTTAAAAAGACGAGACAAATAAAAAATAAAGAATAAAAATTTTCGATATCTCGCCTAGTTCTCGAGATATACTGTTTCAAAAGAGGTGTCGTGAGTTGAAATGCAGAAGAAAAATTTCGCAGAAGTCAAATTTGACGATGGACACGACGAAAGAAATCGAAAATAAAGAATAAAATTTTTCGATATCTTGCTTAGTTTACGGGATATACTGTCTCCAAATTGAGGGGATTGGGTTGCGACGCGGCCTGGACCAAAAATTAATTCTGCCAAAACCACAATGAATTACATGGTGGACATGCAGAATGGATGTTTCAGTTTTATTACTACCCCTTGTGGTTAGGTTGAAATGCGGCCTAGACCAGAATAAAAAGTTATCTTGTTACCATACATCGTAAGCTTAATTGGAAATAGCTGGAAGTAGTTTCCATCGCGATAAACGTTTTGTCACTAACAATGTTCTCATGAAATTACTAACAATAATAGATAAATTCTTTGTCCCTTATGCAACACAAGATGGCATTATAAAACACTTATACACATTAGAAAATGAAATAATCAAGCATCAAACAAAATGTGAACATTGTATCTGTATGGATTCCCAATATGGCCGTTGCCGCCACCGCGCATGCGCAGTATCAGCCGAGAGTTTAGAGCCGGTGTCACAGGTTTAACGTCATTTCTCCTCCATATATTTCCTTCCTCCATGGTTTTATCAGTGTGCTCCATAACATCTATGGCATTTACTCAGCCGTTGTCAGCGTCAGGGAACCAACTTCAGACTTCCAGCTGTTTTGTAGATGATGTCAGAGCTAGAATGGACTAAAAAAAATAAAATATTTAGAGTCAATGAGAGAAGACTTAATAATTTGATATTCGCCTACGACATTGGCCAATGACGTTGATGAACTCCAAATCTTGGTTTTAAATCTCGTCTCAGAGCGTAAAGCGGTTTGCCCGAGCATGAATCTTTCAAAAACAAGTTATGTCTTACAAACGGACCACAGAGGGAATGTGCAAATAATGTCATTACAAAATGTGCGAGTACATTTATCTTCGCCAAGTTGTAAATATGCGAGGAGATGTAAGACCAGAAATTTTTCATCGTATCAAGCTGGGATGACAAGCTTTTCGGGGGCATTCAATTATCCTCAAGTCTAATATGTCCTGAAATCTTAATTAAACAGTTCACGTCCATAGCATTATCCCATGCTGACTTACAGCTATAAGACCTGGACACTAAATGAATTTACGAAAGGAAAACTTCTAATGGGCCAACAAGTTTGGAGAAGACAGGACGCAAGAAGTGACTGTGGAGCAGCCATGTTGCTCGGAGGAAATATGAAAATTGGACAAAAATAGTGTGAGTGGAGCCCATGAGATCATCAGATAACAAGGGCATACGCAGGTTTGCTGGAATTAACTGGCAAGGGATCACCCAAGACCGTTCTATCTCTGAAAAACTAAGAGGCCAAATCATTCTATCGTTGAACTGGCTGATAATGATATCTATCTTGGTTGTCTTTTCGATGTTTAAGCAAACAGCAAAAAATTTCTACATAATACTCTTCCAATGTTTGTTTACTGGAGTAGTATTAGTTTTCAGTAAGACTTTCGCACGATTGTTTTAAAAAAAAGACTGTTCTTGCAGTGTTGCAGATAATTTATAATTCATTACAGATATAGTGAATTAACAGTTGCTCCAACTTCTCCATTAGAACGACCTTATAAAGAAGTCAAATCGCAAATAATGCTTCTACGATGAGTAACGAAAAAACAGCTTAGTTTCAGAAATGTTGGTGGATATCAGAAAATATGTTTGGATGTCTAGGACATCTACATTGACCAAGATACGATGCATCTCTTGTCTCGTCTCTGTCAAATTGTAACGCTGCTGCCGGCAGACTACGAGAATGGAATTCGCTCACACTGCCCACGAAGTCATATTCACAGATAATGTAACTATTTTCCAGTCGTTTACACTGAGCAGCGCTGGTCTCTTAATGGGAGTCAAGGTAACTTCCTGGTCGAACTGTGTTTTCCACCATATGCCTCCAAGCGTCCCATACAACAAATTACAAATGTCTTAATTTTTTTTTACTTTTATGGGATAGTTCAAATCTATTTTAAAAAAACATCAGCAGTATTTTTCCTCAATAAAAAAATACAAAAGTTACACAACGAGTAAAAGACGATTTTTTAATAAACTTAACGCATGAGACAAGATATTTGAATGATTAAAAAATCATATTAAGTCCTAAATATTTAATAACACTTTACGTTTACCTTATCCGATAACGGATTTTCTAGAGAACAAGAATACATAGAAGCATGAAAACCATAAAACGGAGGAATTAACACCATGATCACATTTTCTACTGGCTCCTGAAACTTTATCCCTCTTGTATATTCAAGATGTTATTACAATCTAAGAATAGCAAGTGCCGTCAACTGTTCGAATATTTAAATACCAGGCAGTTTTTAATACTGTACAATAATGTATTTGTGAAATGTGTTATCATTCAACATCTGATTAAAGAAACTTGAAAAACCTTTTGAGAGAAGATGGTTTAAATTTACAGAAGCAGGCGCCGATAGCGGTAAGCTTTGACAGGGCTCTGCGGCCGACGCCCACGCAGACGTCACAACCATCGATCGAACCGCCGCTTCAAGGAGCCGGCAGCCCAGGACATTCGGCACCCGTCCCAAACAGGCATCAAGGACGAAGAAACTTAACTTTCCTACCTCTCTTCACTTACGGCCTAACAAGGAGTAATGGATTCTGAAATAAAAAGTAGACCCGAGATTTCCGTCGACCCCCTCCCCCATTGGTGAGATTTGATGAGATTTCGCCGCCCCCCCCATTTGAGCTCGCGTAATTAATGGACGCTCCCTAATGACTAGGCGGCATGGAGATATGCAGACTTATTCAAACTAATCAGTGGAAGGTAAAGCTGGTGGTGGCTAAATCGGCTTCGTTATACCGCCTAAAAGCCGTAATTATGACAGAAGGTACGTCAATCGCTCGATCTGGTTTCGTATCTCTCGTGCCTCTCAGACGGATGAAAACTGATTAAGATTCACCCTTCAGAAAATTTTACTGTTGTTTCTTTGTCAATCGCGCATATTTTATCACCTTCCTTTTGTGTACAAATGCAGTTAAGGTTGCTGCAGTAACAGAACTGACAACTACCATTTTAGCTCCCATCTATGGCAGCAAGTAGAGACAGCCAGTATCAAGTTACGCGTACGTTTTTCATATTCTGCGGGAGTTGCGAGAAATGCGGGCAAATTAAAATTGAGATAAACATCAGTCAATGCCTCAAACACCGGTCCCCGTCGATTAGAAGTCCAGTCACGGGCTTGAGAGCGATACTCTTTTGCAATTTTAGGATACGAAAAATCAATACTAACTATAGTGTAACTATACATCGTTAATTAGATTACAATTTGAACGAATGCAAAATGTGGAAAGAAAAGAATAAAAAAGTAAAACTTTTTACTCTGCTCGACAGCTTATTTTCCATTATTTAGAATATGGAACTTTTGTTTTATTATTTAAAGGGAGGAGAGATTAGGGGGAAATAGTAGTGCTTCACGGCTCATCCGCGAGAGAATTGTGGGCAAGTTACTATCCCGGCATCCTGGAATGATTTTCAGCAAACAATTGAAATAGGGGAAAACAATCAATCGCCCAAAGCACATTAATTTTATGAGCTTTTATTAAAACATCTGCATTGCTAGATTAATAGTACGACGGGGACAGACAATATTCTAATACTAGAAGAGTATATATAAATCAACGAAATGTGTATCCTTTGCAGGAAATTAATAATGGTTTGTTACTCAATTGGTTGGGTAGTTACCGTCAAATGTGTTGAAGGTGATTTTGATAGAAGCCAAAAATACAATAGGGCCACCAAGACCTGGGCGCTGTGTCGAAGAATTCAGAGCATTGCGCCAGCAAGTATTTATAACTGACTTGTACGCCACCTTTCCCCACAATGCGGCATAAAGCCACCGTGACAAAATATCTGCAGTTACACCAGGTTCCCTTCACCTCACATGTCTAATGACGATACAAATTAAAAAATGATTGATTATTAAGTTTAACTTTCTCTGAAGAAAAAGTTATGAATTTTATTTTAAGAGACCAATTTATAAGAATTAAAATGAAATATATGTATGTATGGATTTCTTAGGGGACATGACAATACTACTTTGTCTTTTATTCTACTTGTCTTTTATTCTAAAAAAATCACTGTGTACTATAGCTTCCTTTATAACAAAAATGGAAACACTTGTTAATTAGTATATAATCAGTACATTTCCTCCTATGCGAGTAAATCTTATACAAGTGTTACAATTCCAAGAGCTCAACATTCCTTCCAAGTCACACATAACGAACAAGATAAGTCTGATATTTTACTGCTTTTTTTTTTATTACGGAATTTACGCTTAACAAATCTTAATCTTCTAAAAACTATTTTCCTTGAAATTCGTTTCCATGGAATTTTATCACTTTAACATTGTAAAAACACAATTCTATTAGTTTCATATACATTTACACTGCATGCGTTCGGCTACGAATAGACATATATGCACACACAATAAACACGGCACTTCGCAAAGTTTTATGTTCACGGTACATATTGCAGACAATGTTAAAGTTGTATCTTCTACTTTTAAGGGGAACAGACTTTCCCGAAAATCTTTTCCAGATGAAGGAAGTAATAGGATGGAATAGTCGCGGAACAATAATGTTTGGAATGAAAGAAATCACGATATTCCAGTTGATGCAAAAGATGTAAGTACTGTAGTGTATTACCGTAGAACTGAAATAACTTTTTGTGATTAGCTTTATAATAAAGTGCAATCAAAGTACCAGCACAGTCTATCTTAAATAGCGTAGTACAACAAATAATCGCATTAACATAAACAGAAGATTAAAATATATATAATGCTCACCATCCTGAATTTGAAGAGTGTGACAGTTTTACAGTAGATGTGACAGGTACCCTTATTTCACATCTGTCCAGGCAGGCCTGTCAGCTCCATTTACTGACGGAAATTGAACACATCTATTTATTTTACATTTTCACACTATTTAACGTAAAGCCGAAAGCTCAGGTTAGAAATAAATGGTGAATACATCTGCAAATAACGGTGTTATCTTTGTGACAATGTATATTGACTTATGGACCAACTTATCATTCCCCTTGACAGAGCTCAGGGTATCCACATGGCGACGAGATTTGAACTCGAGCCGATCGTAAAGTGCTTATTCCCAAAACTATTTACTTTTATCATTTTACGGCTCTCGAAACATCCGATCTCATTGCAGCAGTGTCTTGCATCAGCTAATTCACGACCCATTAACAATCTGGATAGAAAATTTAACAAGAACAAGTATGAAATTTGACACTGCCTTTATGAAAAGGTTCCAGCACTCGCCTGGATTTGGAGAAAAAAAAATAAAGAAAATAAAATAAAAAAATCATGGAATTCCAACTAGATTGTGGCATGGTCGATCTGAAAACAAGCCCCAAGATTAAATTTCACCTATCATGCTTGGCAAACTGACAACAAGTAAAACTTCAACAAGCACCACCAGACAGAGCAGGCAGAATTACATGACTTTCAACCATGTGGCCTGGGTTACCACTACGACAAAAATATCTAGGCTTAGGGTTTCGATTCTCGAACAATTACGTAGTTGTTAAGATTCACTCAATGTTTAGCCCATGAGAAGAGCGAAGCGTGTTCAAAGCACTTTGTATGGCATCGTAAACTTAAATGTTCTATTATTACGAATGAGTACAGGTGAATAACTCTATAGTCTCATTCATGTTCAAGTCTGTCTGCATCTAAATTACAAAATCAAGCGCCAGTCATTATGTCGTGGAGGACACATTTCGGCCAGTTGTGCCACTTGTGACGTAGTCTTTACGTAAGAGGGCCGGGGATACTTGGCCCGATCGATGGCTGGAATGATCTCTCACGGGAGCGGCTGCCTAGAAAAGCAGCTGACGTCAGGCGGAAGTGGAGACCTTGACCCGCGCGGGCAGACTACGGGAATCGATGCCGGCACCGCAAGCTAAGCCGGCGTGGAACGACAAACTGTCTCCTGCGTGGGATCCCCACCACCATACAGCTCTCCGTTCAAGCTGACAAGCATATACAAAATTCTAAACAGACTTTTAATCACAATGACCTATGAAAACTAATTACATGGCTTCATCTGAGAGCAACAGAATTCCTCAGTAGTTAAAATAAATAACAGTACAAGGTAGAATCCGTAGTGATATTTAAGAGCTGCACGACATTTCAAATAGGCGCAAAAGGTGTGGTTGTTAGAACAGTATAAGCAGTGAGAAATCACAGACAATTAGTAAAAATACATTTCTAATCTTTATATTTAAGTACTTATGTGAAGTACAGATGGTGATTCAAAAATAGTTAAAAGTAAAAGTTGGTTTTCACAGCTTTTAAGCCGTATTCCCGTATGATTAACGAAGGTAGGACTCCGAATTCCTGTTTCCTGACCGTAGGCACTAGAGCGGACGTGTAGTTGTCGGCGACACGGTCCAGCCCTTTTTCTTTACTTCCCGCGGAGTTTCCTCCACGGTACGCATTTGATAGCAGGCTGAGTGGGTTTAGGAGGCAGTTCCGGAAGTTCAGCTTCGAGGAAAAATCCTCGGCTTCGTCGGGGATCGAACCCAGGTCGTTCAGGCCATAATCAGACACCTTAGCTACGCGGCCGCCCGATTCAAAAATATAAATGAAAAAATATATAGTAACAGCAAATAAATAAAAGTTACTGAAGATATAACAGAAAATGCGATCTTATTATGATACTAGGTGTAAGCTCATGGGTAAAGCCACGAATCTAGAATAGTTCCAGTTTTTCGGGTCAAATGTCATGACAGTTCACCAGATATAAAATACGAACTCAATTTTTCGCATTTAATTCAGAGTGATAAAAAATCATCCACTTGTTTTTTTTCTTTTCTTTAGATTTTCTAGCTCCTCTGCATATTTCGGAATAGTGTATAATTCCTGCACGTCTGTCGGCTGCTGCCTCTTAAGCTGTGAACGCCATCCCACGCTCCAGTGCGACCCTTCCCAATTAACAGCGGCCCACACACGGTGGGAAGGTGTTAGGCCTTAAAACTGCCGACCCCATTTCTTTAGAAGTCAATTATTCGAATGAGACGACCATCTGATGATTGGGCCTAAGCTAAATCAAAATGACAGATGTGAAGATGTAGCTAGTGCGAAGTACATAATTAAGTCGGTGCAACTGATCAAGCATACAGCGTTGCTGCAGTTAACTCTCATTCGATTAGATGATGTTTGAGTCTGGCCTCGAGCGTAGGAGGCTTTAATCTAGTTTCCATCTATCCTGCAGTTTGAAATACTAATTTAGAAACATCGTGATATGCTTGCCTGGCTTGTTCCTAGCCGGGAAGATAATGACTAGATTCGAGTGTATCGGAGAAGCAAAACATTCTAAGCTTGGCATTCAACCCTAGGAGATATACGTAGCCTGGTACTGGAGGCAAGGTGGCCACTGGCCAATTCCTCCTTACCTAACCTACTACGGTAATTCTGCCGAGTACAGAGGACCTAGAGTTTAACGTGAAATCCTAGCCACGGAAACTTTCTAGCGAACTTCACATTACACAACAAGCTGTGCCAGAGGTAAAGGTCAGGTTAAGATCCTTTTAAAATCTCCGCCGAGATGAGAATTCGAACCGGAGACCTTTCGATCTCCAGTCATAAGACTTAGCCACTAAGTCACCACAGCGCTGTAACGGAGAAGATTCGATGGGGGGGGGGGGGGGAATCTGCAACAAAGGAGTTAAGATACCGACCGTGTCAATTAACCAACCTGATATCTTTCTACTGGAAACCCTAGACTTCGAGAACTATAGAAGAACCAGCAATACTGTACGTTTTAAACTAAGTCCCCACTGTCCATATGCTAATGTGCAAAATTTCGCTTTATTTTTAAAACGGATCCGTGAATTCGGTCTCACATCATGTAACTGCAGTTCACCGTTTAGCTGCTGGACGCAAGCAAAAAATATTTTTAATCGCTGTTACAAAACAGGAGTTAGAGAGTACGAAAATAAAGCACAAAGTAGTGCAGTTTTCTACAGAATTGTTGAGTTAATCGGACCGTAAACATAATTCGCAGCTTAAAACAGGCGGCAGTAATAGACGATTCTTGCAACGAAGACAAACGGTGATTTTTATTAGAATTACATTTATAAACACTGTATTAATGTCCAAGTTGTACCTTTCCCCTGACAGGCTCATAAATTATACTTGAAATACGGGCACTTTAAAATTTTGAAACTTTTTAATACTGAAAAATTATGATAGAGCAATAATGTCGCTAAATATTTTTTTACTAGAAACTGTAGTTGATTTTTCCATTAGTGCTTTATGGGTCGTAGAATACGATGTCATTAGTGTCGGAAAATAATGGTGGATAAAAAAACTGGAAGAAAACCAGCTTTGTACTTTATGAAAACAGAAATTTGGATGGCGTAGCCGGAGACTAAACCAGCCCATGCTAAAAGCTAGGTCCAAAGTTACTTCTCACCCACCTCGGTTTATCACGCATAATTTCGCATTTAAAAATTTAATTTCGCTGTAACTAACAACATTTATGAGAATATTTAATTTCAAATGGTTCATTGATATTTAACGTTCTTATAGCAATTAATATGTGAGAAACATAATACAGCTGATTAAAGAATAACCACACGAAACTCGGCACTGTGTGAATATAGGGCTACTGAACTTTGTGAATAAAGCAGATGAAAGTTAGAATTTTGGTTCATTTCATGTAATTAATATTATACATCGCGGTGCATCAAATGGTCCATTATTGTTTGCGGGATATTTTGCAGTTTGAGGAACAACCAGGTTTCTCAACAGAAGCTAAAAGGAGACTTGGAAAAATTGCGTAATAATGGTTGAACAGTACGTCGAAACCGCTATGAACATACTATGGACATTAGAATAGTGACAACAGTTTCATTTATGTTACTCATTAAACAATATTTTCAGTGTTAAGTATTCAAAGTAGTTCCGAGGTAAGTGTTTGGCATTTTTTCGCAGTCTGTTATAGGCCAGACGGAACATCTGATCCCTCTCACTCATCCATTGCGGCAAGGATGACGACGGCACGTCCTCAGAATCTCATGCCTGTTCAACATGAGATATCAGAGGATCAAGGGATCAACAAAGATTGAAGTCTGTGGAAACGGATTTCTTCTGAATACGTAAAAGGATTTTGAGATTAGAACTCATACCAAATGAGGAAATAAAACCCAATGAATATAAGTCGAACAGTATTTAAAGACCGCTGGCTTATATGGACATATGACAAAGGAGAGACGGATCAGAAAAATATTTCAATGGTAACCAATGAAAGCTGGAAGAGTGGAAGACCTACAGACTGGACAAAACAAATCAGAGATATTCACATAAGAATATTAGAAGAAAATCGATACAAAGATAATGTGGCGTTTGGCATGCGAGAGACTGCAATATGACCTGCAAACTACTCGCCAAAACGCGACTCGCACAATTATCATGCCGTGCTGCAACGACCTTCACGTCTATGAAAGTGGTCGGTAAACTCAAAGCTTGACATATTTTCAGATTAGGAATTGGAATTCGCTTCACGCCCCCTTCGCTAGTGCAATCGTACACTGCAAATCAAATTTATTAGAGATTGTACCTATCACATCCATTAGGATCAATAACTTTTTTTTTATCTGCTTTACGTCTCTCTAACAGCGAGGTCTTTAGAGACGGGAAAGGATGGGGGGGGGGGGTAAGGAATTCGGCCATGGCCTTTTGAAGGAAGCATCCCGGCATTTGCCTCGAGTGATTTGGGAAACCATGGAAAACCCAAATCTGGATGCCCGGACGGGGATTCGAACCGCCGTCCTCCCGAATGCGAGGTCAGAACGGATGAATTACCTTTTGAATGATGTGGACTTTCAATGAAACAATATTAATACCGGTATAAGTATCCATAAAATAAAAACTTTGTTACAACCCATATTACAAGAATCTTCAATGTAGCTGTTTAATAATTTTAAAAAAAAGTCTCTAAGCAAATAAATTTTTTGAGAACTAGTAACAAAAATTGACAACTAGCGTGTTTATTTTCCAGTGAAAACAACTAACAAATATACTAGCTCTAAAAAAATCATACCTAACACGCTAAGGTAGTGAATATGTTTTCCACTATATTTAATTTAATTTTACACATTTTTAAATACTATTTTCAATGTTTGGTCAAGGAAAAACAAAATGTAAAAATTGGAAATCTGCACTTTATTCCGTTAACAAGCTTGAGGTCTGTAACACAGCGGAGCAAACTGCACTAAACTGTGGAACCCTTAATAAAAATTAATCCGGAATGTCAATGGAAGCGACTCTGAAGGGAAATGTTTTCTGGAATGCGGCCAGAGATAGTGGATCCGTTTGAATTTTAGTGATAGTGAGCTAGGCACCCGCCAGGGGTATCGGCATTTCCCACGCCCCCGCTGTGTAGGCGGAACATCGATCGGGGCAGCCAGCCATCCAACTACGAAGACGCCGCACAAAACCCAGCCTTCCGGGCCGCTCCCCCTTTGTTCTTTGCTCACACTGTCGGACGCAGCGACGCCAAAAAATGTTTGGTCTTTCATATGATTAAAAAAAAAAAAGAAAGTATTTTCCATGACTGTTTAGTAAATTGTGCCCAGTTACTCTCGCAGAATTTTCGCTATGGCTCAGATTTAAATATCTGACAAATACAAATAAAAACACAATGAGGCCTAATCCCAATATAAATGACATAAGCACGAAGAATGCACAAAAAACTGTGTGGCACACCTTGCCCGAATCAACAGGACGGCTCAACACTAAGCATGTATTTAAGTTTGTTCGGGACTACTGGGAGCACGTTAACTCTTCGCATGGATGGAATTTGTTTTGAATGTGTACATATCCTTGTTACAACTAGGGTTGTTATCCCTAGAAGGTACCTTGAGTTTAATGTGTAATCAGAACCACGGAAGCTTTCTGTCGTACTTCACATTACCAAACAAACTGTGCCAAAGGTCGGGTTAAGGGCTTATCACAATCTCCACCAAGACAGGGATTCGAACCTGGGTTTTTTGAACTCCAGTCAGAAGCTTTAACCACTAAGCCACCAGACCGCTCAACAGCTGACTCAATTTAATGATGATGTATTTTGTAAATCAGATCGTTACAGTTTTTATTTCCAAATGCTGCTCTCAGAACAATGTATTCCACATCAATACTTTCTCGATAAATGAAAGAGGCTCAGCTTGACAAACAATTTTACCATTTTGCTCAACAAAGAGTTACTCCTCACATTGCGTCGCGTGATAGAATTCGATCGTAATCTATTTCCAGCTTAATGACGTCAAAATGGTTTCAAACAAAAAGACCTGTAGATGAATTCTCGCTGATCTAAACTCAAAATGGAAAACGTATGCCAGTTAAACCGCACACTAATGAATGGGATGCTGTGGCCGTAGGTCCCCCTCCCAGCAGAGATCGCTTTTTACCTCCCCCGCTGTTCCGGTATGCCCAGAGTGACGTGAGGGCTGTAATGAATGGCCCAGCTTCGCCCATTTCACAGCTAGTCCTGAAGTGACACCTGAATCCGCATAATGAAACCTTACAGTTTCGGGCGCTATGGAACTCTAGCAGTCATTTCTCGTTGCTGTTTTAAACTGATGGACTGATTACAGCGTCACACTGTGGATTTAAAGAACTGTGACTTTGATCTAGAACTATGTACATGCGGAAGTATATCAATTTTCTGTTAGACATATGAAATGTTTGTAAAAGGCACACCAATAGTGAAACGTGTGGTTATCCCGACATATACAAGTTTCTATACGGTTTTCCTGTATACTCAATCAAGATGGCTGACGATAATCGAACCTCAATTTTGATTTCACTTTAGCCAGACAATATTGGAGGAAATCCTGTCCTTTATACGTACATTCCATATACAAAAACTGTTCACAGAAATACCACCTCAAGACTTTCTTTCGGACAATCATAAAAAAGGCAAGAACAAGAATTAGAATTACGGGATATATTGATCTTATGATTGTCAACGATACCCGTCACAAACTAGCGAATTTGTGAAACATATACAGCTTAGGTCGCACAGTGTGATGATAAATGGTGTCATGTTCAGTTCATCGTCTTTGTTGTCTTTTAGTTAGCTTCTGACTACTAACAAGACTTCATATCGTGTTAAAAAAAAAAAATCGGTTGCTGCCAAGAAAAGGGTATTCACTGGAGTCATGAGCTACATTACGTTACCACCAAAAATTTCTTTACAATGTTTTTTTTTTGGGGGGGGGGGGGATAACGACAGGACTACAGCGATCAAAACAAAGCCGTACATGTGAAATCATAATTAAAGTGGCGTTTTAGTGAAGATAGCGAAACAGCGTTAAACAGACGGACAAGAAACTATTTGGTCTAATAGCACTGCCAGTTATTCAAACAAGCTAATGAGAAACAGCCACGTCGGTTCAGACCATCTCATTAGTATTTTCAATTCTTGTGACGCATCCTAACAACGCCAGTACTTTCTTGGCTTTGATTGCTGAAGACATTTTCTAAGTACCGTGTTTTAGAATAGCACTGATAAATAGTAAACGTGCGATCATGCATAAACAAGAAAAGGAAATTTTCCTGGCGAAATTGCAGGCAAGAGAGCAAATGTCCAATTTAAGTATTTTAACAGTATAGAAGATTGCCAGGAGAGGGAAGCCAACTGATGTGGAATAGGGCTTCCTAGGTGGTCAAACGGCAGAAGCTTTCTGTTGTGTAATCCTCCATCTTGTAAGATAGGTACTACCCTCAAACTCCACCCAAGTCATGTGTGCTGGTTGACATAGCCAGGAAAGATGTAAAATTGATTTGGTGAACTATCATTACGAATTGGTAAAGTTTCTTAAACGTTGTCTGAAAGGTTCCCAGCTTTGGACATAGATGGCAATGCTTTCGGCGAAATAGCGACCGGTTACTGCCAGAAATTCTGACGATCAACATTTTATGTAAACGATTACAAGTTTTTTGTGAAATTATCAATGTAACCTAGAAAGCCATGACCCCTCCAAACCCGCTTTTATTAAAGGCTACGCTTCCTCATAAACCACAAAGATGAAATCTGAATAAAAATTAAGACTAAATCTGAACAGTATTTTTTAAAGTACTTGATTGATTTGTTTCATTTCGTAAAACCATAATACGCATCTCAGAAACCCTACCAATCTGATCGGGATTATTATTTCAAGAATAAACAGGAGAATCATTCCAGAATACGCAACATCAAAAATCACATACCAAGTAGGCAATATTATTGTATTATACCTCTAAAATTTCGAAGCGTTACTGATTTGCTCAACTATCTGTCACATCCTCATATTTCTGAACCGTTTAACTTAAAAATTTGTCATTGCACTATTTTTGTTGTTACTTACCTCAAAACGATTATTTAAAAACCTGCTAAAATAATGAGAGAGCAAGTAATTATAAGAGGTTCACGGGGAACAGAAGAAAACAATTCCTTTCCATAATCTTCACAAGTAACAAATGAAAGCCGACAATCCATCAGTCTTAAAAATACCTGTATTTTACGATTGTGGAAGATTTTGGTAAAAATCGTTTAAAAAAAACACCTCTTACTACAGCAATCTAAGGGAGTAATTTTAACAAATTTGACAGTTCAGCACATCTTATATGTATTTCTATATACAATTTCATGAATCGGTTAATAAACACACTGTGAAAAAAAAAACTATTTTTTTCCCTAAGAACCACAATTTTTTCAATCTTTTTTATGCGGTTGATGCATATGTGCCATTTGAAAGAAAATTTCGTTAAACATTTAATGAACTCTATTTAAAAACCACTTTTAAATCTGTTTTACCTTTTTGTGAATCAGTATTAACCCGTGTACAGAACTCTCAGCGCGCGGGAGAATGCTATTTTTCTATCTGCAAATTCATGGTTAGATCATATGTGGTGTAAATCAACGTCCCAGTACAGCCTTCGAACATTAAATGGCGCCAGGTTAATTATACACACCAGTGTGCAGGTGCCAAGACAGAAACGAAACGTGTGAAAGGGAAAGGCGCTGGCTCTGGAACTATGTGGCCAACGTGGAGTCATCAGTATGCATAGCGCGTCTGCGGACGTGGATGGATACGCGAATCTCGGCGACATGAACACCACTACCAGCGGCAACTCCCAGCACTGCAAGAGCGACTTGCCAAACGTGTTAACGTGAGTGGACAAAAAACATTACACACTCGTATGAATACTATCCAGAAATCCAATTTCGTTGTGGTTCCGAGAACCAGGAAGAGTGCTTAGCATAGAGCGAGTTTTCTATTCCGGAATGAAAAGAACAATCCCGGTACCCTGTGACAATTTAGTAGAGTCTTGGTTTATGCGAGAGGGAAAATTGGAAGAGAAGAGCACACAGCATGTTTACTGGAGCGCGGTCTTTAGATTATTCACAAATTTCAATTCTGAAACGAAGTTTTTAGTCACCGCTCTTACCACTCATTGGTAATTTTCTAAACGATCCGAAAATCGAATAAGAGGTAGAATACAGAGAAGGAGACATATCATCTATCTTAGGTGTGGCGCTAGTATCGTTCTTTGTGTACGAGAGCGAACAGTAACATTAACATTCAGGCTCAAGTAGATGACAGTCCTTTTGTCTAGTAGGGAGCTCACTTGCAGACTGAACGATCTGGCTTTGTTATGACTCTTGAAATGCAAGCTTAATATATGTATTGGTAAATTTTACAGGAATAAAGAAATATAAAAAAAACTTTTGATGATATATTAGATTCCTCTTTAGCACCGTTCCGAAATAATTTAAAACAGATTAGCAAATCGTCAATCCTAGATAACATTCCAGCGCACAAAGAAATGACTCCAACGCTTAAAATACAACTAAATCACTGCTCTGTACTAGGATAACATTCGCAGCAGTTTTATTCCATTAACAGTCTATTATTGCAATTTCTGATTAAGAAAAATTGGGAAAACAGAACACATTCGAGATTGTCTACGAAAATCAGCACCAACAGTTCCTTGCAAAGTATCTTGGTGGATTTTATGCAATCCATCATATCGTTTCCATTTTATGCGGTCAATCTCATGGACTGCCTTAATGCAATCACCCGATTCTTCATATTCTGAGCTAATCTTTACACCTCATACCCATTACAAATTACGTCCTTAATTATGTTTTACACAATCAGATTTTTTTTTGTATATATGCATTCTTGCCTTCAACTGTTTTAACATTGAAAATAAAGTAATTAGATGGAAATGAGGTATTTGTCCAAGATTCTCAGATTAAAGAGACAGGATGATAAGTCGCATTGTAAGAAAGGGGGTCTGGTCAATTTGTTGTTAGTGGGGACAATAAAAAAAAAATCAAAAATCTCTCTCAACGAATAACAATGCAAAGAATAGGCTACACTGCTTGAGACATTTAAGTTTTAAAAGACTCTCATATAACTTTTAAACTGAAAAAGCATGTATCAAAAAATTTCTTAAAATTCACGATTCTCTTTCAACATTCGGAATGCTAACATGAGCTCGAAATTCGCAACATGAATGTCAACATTCTGAAAGAGTGTGACATGTGCAGTAACTGAAATTCTTCAGTCATTCGCCGCTGTTTGAAAGGCGAGTGGTGTAAGACAGAATACTTCGCACGTTTGTTCCTAAGCAATGGAAGGAGCCAGTAAAAGATTCAACGTAAACTGGCGACACGTGAACGTGTGAAGCGCGTGAACGCCAGCCCTAGCTCACCTGCCGAGGCACCTCCAACTTTCCCTTTTTTTTCAGATAGTCTGAGCGTTCGCGTGGCCCCACTTTATCCCCTGCGTTACGTGGGCCGCATCGGCAAAAACTGTGGCGTCACGGGGGCGAGCACGGCCAGACGAGAAGGGAAGAAAGAATATCAATAGCTTCGTATCCAATTCTAGGCACGACCCACTCCCAGAATATCCCGTCACCAATCTAGCCTCAAACCTTCACCAATTCTGAAAAATTCGGCTGGCATTATTAATTCTACCACCGTTTTAGCGGCTATTGCAGAGTAGTAGTTACAGCCCGGCGTAATTAATTAGGAAGGCTTGAATTTGCATTTTTTTTTTACCAACCCTCTTTCCGGAGATTAAAATAATGAGATTACAAGCAGCGGGACTGTAATCAGTGAAGACTGAAAAAAGGAGAAGGGCTAGCTGATTTAAATACATTAGAATCCAGAAAGAAATTGCTGATGTGTTCAAAATTTGAAGGTATTCTGGAAGTTTTATCTGAAATTAAAAATCACAAAAATACTGCTTTTTCGACAGACTCGAACAACCATACATGGCGGCCAAGTTCTAACCTTAGTTTCTATTTCTTTCCGTCACCGGGAAAAAATTCGTATATTCCTCCCGAGGATACGGCTACGGACATTACGAATCTACATCAATTCATAGATAATTAGATCGAACAAGCAACCGCAACCATACGAAAGTGATTACAAGATACTTAAAAATGAGGAAAAACAGATTTCGCTTTCTCAAGAGTTAAAGCTAGCATTGCTTTATTACGTCAACAAGAAATAAGACTAATTTTGCATGCTCTTAGCCTAACCCTAGAGTAGACGATGCCATTTGGAAACTACGAAATAAGATTTTTTTTTTCAGAACTTTGATGACAAACGACATCTACGTAGGAGTAAATCTAACATTTATTTAGCATTAGAATACAAAACTGACAACCGTAATTACAGTTCTCAAATAAAACTCAAATATTAAAATACATTTAAGGTAAGTAGGTGGGCGGATTTATTTTGAAGGTTTGGTTCATAAGAACATCAAAATCCTGTCAGATTTAAATTAGAAAAATTTGAATGGCGTCAATGGATCAAATACCTGGAAATCCAAATTCCGTACCCTTCACTACATCTCTACAGCTACAATTCACAAATACTGTAGTTGGAGATTGTGCTTTGCACCAAAACTACCTCTGGCCATTCCAATCTCAAATCGCCCCCAAGAAAGAATACGTTATATACAATTTCGTATATAGTAGAGATAAAAGTGACACAAACAGAATGTTTCTTCAGAAGTGCGAAAGTTGGTAATTCTTGCAATTCAATTTCGTTCGTGGTAATTCAACATGTTGCTCAATAGCAACATGGAAAATTCGTTCACCTGACAGATTTCTGGTTTCTGGAATAGTTACACTCACGCCAAATAGAAATTTGGTTAGCCGTGCATAAGTGCGTAAAAATCAATGAAAAAAAATAATTAGCGACAAAGGATAAATGACTGTTTCAACCGTTTGTTAGAAACCATTTTAAAAAATAGAGTTCACAGTACCTCAACGTCCATGTTATTAGAATCGGGATAAAATAAGAGACGAAGAAAAGGAAGAAAATCGGCCATGACATTTTTGAAGTAGCCATTGGCTAGGAGCATAAAGTTGAAATCAGAATGACCATACCGGATGTCTCGTCCTCCGTTTATCCACTGGGCTCCGTTCAACTAATTTTTATATTTTCTACTAGCTAGTGCCCACGACTTCGTTCGTGTTTGTAAAGAATTTGGATTGACAGCTACCGACATCTAACCACCATAGTGCACCATGGGAGACTAGATACTTTTACCACACACAAACGCCAGTCATCTGCGTTATGTAGTTCAGGCAGAAAACAAAAATTTACGGACACACACGTCTTTGGTCGAAATATGAAAATATCCACGATCGACCACTTTCAACCACACTTCCACAGTTACCGAAATTCGGTGAACGTTGTGATCGATGGGTGACTATGCTACTACCACACACAAACACCAGTGATCTGCGCTAGATAGTTTTGGCTGAAAAGTGATACACAATGAAACATACGTCTTTGGTAGAAATATGAAAGTGGCGCAGGTCGACCACTTTCAACCACGATATCTCCCACACCTCCATAGTTACCGACATGTAACCACCATAGTGCACGATAGGAGATTCGATGTTATTACCACACACAAACATCAATGGTCTATCCTATGTAGTTGTGGCAGGAAAGAGAAGGATAAGGATTCACAAGTCTTTGGTCGAAATATGAAAATGTCCTGCATTGACCACTTTTAACCATCATATCTCCCACATCCCCAATACTATCGGCATTCGGCCAACGTTGTGCACGACAAGAAACTCCATGCTACTTCCACACACAAACACCAGTGTTCTGTTCTAGGTAGTGGTGACTGAAAAGTGAAATATAGTGAAACACAAGTCTATTTTAATAAGATTTCTTTAACTATCTCTTATGGAATAAATCGTTACAGTTTCATTGGCATTTTCAACAGATATTTTGACTAAGCCATCTCTTACGAGGTCTTCACAGTATTTCTTTAAGTCAAACTTCTTGTTTTTCCCCCCAGTATCTTGTGTAGTTTCACTGTCAGTTTGAAACTTCATTTCTTCTCATCTTTTTAAAAGGTCTAGATTTGGTTTGTTGATTGTCGTTTTACAGAAGCCAATGACGACTTTCGCACTTTTGTATAGCATTTCTGACAGTTCTTTGGTTTCATGAAACTTTCACTGGAGGAACAATTTAATAATTCTATGTCTCAAGTATTAAAGATTAACCGTTCTGGTCGTTGGTCACATGGTCATATTTTTTAACTCTTAAATCTACGTCAATTCCTACTCCTGACCGATCAATGATCGCTCACGATGTCAAACTTATTCAGAATAAAGACGTCCTTAATAATGTGAGGTGTATTTGAAATAATATAATTTATGGCGCTTTAGCTTTTGGAGTTTCGCCACGTCCATTTCCAATTACGAACGTTTTCACGATAGGCATTTTCAAGAATTCAGTAAAATGAGACATTCTCCCTACAGTTTCGTAGTGACGCACAGAGTCAACCTGTTACAGGTGCAGATTACCAGTTTCAATTGACATTTTCATTTTCCCAATTTTAATCATAAAAGGAGTCAATCTTCTAGTCTGAATGCTCGAAGTTGAAGCATAAACCTGCGTGACATGCACCTTATTAACACTTTTAGAAACGGCAGAATTATTTTGCCGGATGTTCCTGCTAGTACAGAGACCATGCCAGTGGTGTTCTTGGCTATTAGGAATCTAATTGCACTTTGTTTTCGTGATCGTCAGATACAAAGAAGATCAACATGCTGATGAGAAAGAGTTTAGCTTATAATTATCCAAAAACTTTCTACCTGAAGACCTTTAAAGTTTTGTCTTTGCTTTTGACTATCGTGAGGCCACATCGATAGTTGATTGGATATGTTTTTATAATTCCTCTTTGAAATTTTCTGATAGTCATTTAATTCGAGAATGGAGAGATCGCAGGAGATAGTCACAATTCAGATTCAGCTGTTACCTGAATGTATCTTTCTAGGCGGAGTTGTGATGTACGTAAACTTGGAATCAATGTGGCACTGCGACTAATGTTGACGATACCAGTGCACTGCGGCCATCACCACTCTGTTGTACCCCTAATTATTGGTAGTATCTTTACATTCGTTGCTGTCATCAGTCTTTCGACTGGTTTGATGCAATCCTCCCTCTCTTATCTTGAACCAGCCTCTTAATAATAATAATAATTGATAAAATTGCGATGGAGCGCCCGCTCCGCTGGCAATCTCCCTACATACCCCCTTTCTCATTTACTCTTCCAACCTACTTTTGCCCTCTACTACATCTCTGCATATCCCTTACAACCTACGTCCTCAATTATCTGCTTCGCATATTTTAATCTCTGTCTTCCTCTACAGTTCTTACTAGAGGTAGGCAAAGTGATTCCCTAAAAAGAGCAGTTGTTCATTTGATCACTCAATGAAAAGAACTAGTTCTTTTGTATCGTTCACTTGCTCAGTAGCTCAGTTTTATTTGAGACCATTTTTTAGGTCTCACCCCTCACAATCCGGTTATACCCCCACTTTCCGTTGGAAATACCCCCTTATGTCACATGATCTTCGGAATCAACTGATTCACCTAGAACTACCGTTCACTCTTTAGCGAGCGACTGCTCACTCGCTCTTTTAAATGAATTGCTCTAAAGAACTGATTCACTCGCGAACGACCCATCTCTAGTTATTACCTTCGACTGTTCCCTAGACTAACAAATTAACCAATCCGGCATGTCTCAAAATATGACTTACCAGCCTGTCTCTTCTTTCTGTAAGCTTCTTCCACAAACTTCTTTCCTCACCCATCAAAACTCCAAAACTCGTTCATTTCATACTTTGTCTGCCCACTTAATTTTCAGCATTCTTCTGCAGCACCACATTTCAAATGATTCAATTTTCCTTCTTTCCGGCATTCCTACAGTCCATGTTTCGCTAACGTAAATTGCTGTGCTCCACACATAGAATTTTAAAAAGTTTTTTTTTCTGATTCCTAGAACAATGTTTGAAACCAAAAGACTTCTCTTTTTCATGAAGGCTCTTTTTGTTAGTACTATTCTGCTTTTAACATCATTCCAGCTTCGGCCATCGGTTGTAATTTTGCTTCCCAAGTAACAGAATCCACTTACTTCTCCTATTGCATCCGATCCTATTTTTATATTTAATCTACTAGTATTGGTTACGGAAGGGAAACTGTTGCAGACCGTAGTTGGCGGGTCGGCTGCTAACATTAGCCAAGGTCGTTTGAAGCGCCCGCAGGCGATAACAAACCGGCTGGTTGAACGAGGTCGGCTGCGGCGAGTTCGCATATTGACT
Organism: Vandiemenella viatica; assembly: GCA_031002005.1. Taxonomy (NCBI): domain Eukaryota; kingdom Metazoa; phylum Arthropoda; class Insecta; order Orthoptera; family Morabidae; genus Vandiemenella; species Vandiemenella viatica. Next base: position 117,604,710 of record JARYHS010012519.1, read on the forward strand.
TCCCTCATACTTCATGTCCCAAAATATACAACTGGCATCAACCGAAATGACAGTTTAGAGGCGGGATAGTATTAAAATTAACTGCTTCAACAGACCTACTTAGTACACAGGACTGTTCGCCAGACAGATATTCCTGTCACATTATCCTGTCTATTTTACTCCCAATAGCATTGTTTTTCTCGTCAATTCTGATTGGAATCCAGAGCTGTTCTGGTTTGATCTATAGTAACAATAGCAGTAGACATTCAGTTGACACGCTGCTGCTGGCTACCTTTACATACCACTCTTTACATGCACAGAAAAGTAAATAGTTCTTCGGCAGAATAACTTATCAAATGGAAAGCTCAAAGGTAATTGCTAACAAATTGCTTCTCAAACGTACCAAAAATGATTCTGGCATCATTTAAACTTAAAATCAGATTTTATGAAGCAGACTATAATGTGAAATCATGTATAAAATTTCTCGTGCATTGAAAGTGTTTGTTAAAAAATTATAAACTTCTTGTTTGTGAATAACCAATCACCTAACTTAAAGACTTAAGTATCTTTTCTGAGGGGGGCGGGGGTCTTCTTTAGCGGCCGTAATATCATAAAGATTTTATTTCTTCAGTTTACCATCATTAACTTCAGTTTATTTTGTTACTTCGCCAACCATCGCCACTCGCCGAGTATTAAAAGCCTGGTGACACCGAGCCAGAAGCAACAGGAATGACAAAGCACAGTACCGTATCTCAAATGGCATCACAGTGAACAAAATTTAATCTTTGTTATAACTTTCCCAAAGGCTTACGTTCTTTAACTTAAGGCAACTTTCTGTAGAAATAATTAAAAAGTAATCTGGATATTTCAACTAGCCCTTGTAGCTTTGAGGTATTCCGAAGTTGAACTATCTGCAGCATTAACTCAGTCTAACAGCTTCTAGTAAAAACGTTTAACTCTGATAAAGATCTGCCGATACAAGTGAATTTTCATTAAAAAATTAAACTTTTTTGAATTCTTGAAACACTTAAATAGCGCATTATCTTTAAGCCATCTATTCTAGAAAGGTATCAAATAAATTTAACCTATTAAGTTGACAGAAAAGTAAAGATTTGTATGATCATACAATAGAAGGATTTATATATAACATTTGATAAGTTCAGTTTGTCAGAACCACATTTGAGAATGCTGTGATGGAATAGGACTCACATTATGGGTATCAAACGCAGGAATTACAGGGAGGGTGCAAAAATTTACTGTAAAACATACTGATATCGTAAAGGAGTTTGGATTTCGAATCATCTGTAAAACAGGAAGCAGCTGAAAAAGAGAAGGAGGCATGCATAAGATATACATTGGTGATAGTGGATAGATGCTGGACGAAGAATTCGGTGAAGTATGTGGACGCTAAGAGAATCATGAGCATAAATTAAGTTCAGGCATAAGAGAGTGCAATATATTTCATTTGTAGGTAAGAGTGTATGACTCGAATTAGTTAGCAACAGAGAGTATCAACGATATAACTCAAACAGTAAAAAACAAGTCAAAGTAAAAACGCACATAAAACACACAAAGGTGTATGGGGAAACTGCCAAACATTTAAAAAATAATAATAAATAACTCTCCACAAAAATAACAAAAACCTTGCAACATTGAAATATTAAGTAACACGTGTGACCATACAGACCACGTTTCGTTACAGGTGGACGAACGGAAGATACAGTTTACAGTTATGTCACTAAAGTTGAGTAATACTTATTCAACATGAAATTTCTCATCGTGCACGAAGTTTTATTTGTTAAGTTCCAATAAATCCGAAATATCGCGCTCATTCATAACGGACCCTTCCATTGCGTCGAGCGGAGCAAACGTTTCCACAAAGTCATTAAGGAGATGGAAAGTCGATACCAGGGCCAGTGAACGTTAAGATGAGAGGCAAGTGCTGCGCAGTGACCTTCGTACTACACACTACAAACTAAGAGACTCAATGAACTTTAGGGAAAACAACTTTTTTTTTCAGTGCTGTAAAACTAGTGTCCCATCTAAACTACAGTCAACGAACTTAATTGTTTTCAGCCCATTAGCGTAGACCTGCTACGGCAGGCTACGTTAGATGCAACAGAGGTGTGAATTGTAGCTACAATAGTTTCGACGTTAATTGAAACGCACCATTTTTTCTGGCCTGAAAATCTACTGTCGCTCCGCGGTCTTTCCATAAACTCTGAATCCTAAAAATTTGCATGTTTTAAGTATTTCTTTGTCTCTTAACCTAACAACATTTAATAGTTTTGCAAAATTAGATACTAGCTGGGTTCTATACAAGCAAAAAAGGGTAGGACTTTTTTTTCCCCACTCCAGCGTTTAGGATATACCGTAGATCAGCGTTTTTCAATCCCTTGTTAACCGAGGAGCAGTAAAATGTTAATAATAATTACACGGACCACTGACTTATATGGACCCATTTTTCACCTATGTGTATATCATTAATCAACTCTACCAATTGTTATTCGCACGTACCGCAGTCCCTTTTAAAACCTATTTCTACAAAAAGGCCCTCATAAAATGGTCATTTGGTCATTGACGTAATCCTTTGATGCCAATTGGAAACTTATTTCGTGAATAATCTATTATAGCAACAATTCCGCCCATCCTTGTATTATGGAAATTCAAGATTTTTTTAATGGTTATTGAAATATTCACCGATTCTAGAAATTTTGGCTTATAGCTTATACCACATTTTATAAGAACAATTTTTACTAATATTATCGGTTGTATCTTTAATCCAGTTAGAATTAAATTTTTAATGTTCTGACTGGAGACCACAGGTTGAGAAACGCTGCCGTAAATGTTTAAGACTAAGGTTTTTTTTCCTTCCCCCAACTGAAAATAAAAGACACGAGCTGCTGATAAAGTTTCAGACCTTGTTTGTTATCAGACCTACGTTATAAATGTTATTATTTATGAACCCGAAATTTATTACCAAATCGACCATACCTAAAAACATCCCTAACACTCGCATACTTTGTAAGTTGTTAGAAGAACAAGGAAACGTTTTTTTAGCCGAATATTAATATTTTATTGAAAGTGCTATCAATTCTGACTGAACTGCAATCTGATGTAGCTACAACACATTAGATTTGAACTGAACGATAGCCCAAGGAGCAGAGTTGGGAAGCCGTGGAGCGGAGTGTGATATTTAACCTGGAAATGTGCAATTGATTTGTGTGCCAAGCAACTATGATCTGACGTACCACATGCAAGATGTGTGGTAGGTCTTTAGAGTACGTTAACAGCGATTGACGAAAGTAGTAATTAATCTTTAGGAATAATAGGTCAAATGTTACACAAACTTCTAATCTTTTTCATTCAGAAGATACTTTAAACATCGCTGATTTTCTGACAAACTTGTCCCCTCCTGCCCCTCCTCTTTTCAGGTGAATAAAAAATTCAGTGCACAAACTTTTATTGAGAGAATAGATAGCTAAAGTGTAAACCAGAATACCCGAGTCAACACTACGCAACGGCATGTTCTGTTAGGAAGTGAGACCAGTTCCACCAGACCTTGACAACTGGATCAGCCTCTGCAACAGTTACATAATTATTCCTGCAAGTGTTTCTTCATGCCGGTTAAATAACCTAGAGAAAATATTTGAATTAATTACTTGAAAAGTAAAGTATTTTTGAATGAAATAAATGAAAGACAAGTGTACCTAGGTTCACTTCAAAATGCAGATGATGTGCCCTATAATTTCAATACTGAAAACCAATAACGGTACTGTGGCATTTACAATACTGTGTGGTAGGGAGTTTTTCAAAGTTCAATTGCGTAAACACATTGGGGACGGTAATGTGCATTATGAGTAACTAGCTTTGTCTCAAACCAAAAAAGTGGGCAGCAAAATTCTGGTAATAGAAAATTTCGATGTTAAGCAATTAAGTATATATTAAAGACATGGTTAGTTTATTAAGAAAGAATGTGCTAAAATATTTTTCGGATCAGCAAATTTAAGGTGAGAACAAAACAGCTTGTAGAATGATCAACAGGCATCGGTATGGCTCGTGTTTAATAAAAGACAGAATTGACTAGATTCGACCAACGAGATGATCGCTTGAGTACAGATTAGAATTGAGTCGTATAAGCATGGTGCGGTGAAGTTCATATTTTCTCCCGCAAATAGCCTAAAAGTTAGTAAAATAGTTGAAATACAGGCAAATTTTACTTATGTTCCCAGATAGTTATGGACAAAGTGGATTCAGGACTGATGATGCAAAACATTTATGAAGCCTGTATCGATGAATTAGCTCATGCTAACAGTTTAGATTTCAGTAAATATTTCTTATCAATTTCAAATGGTGTTCAGGTTGTTTTCCAGTTCTATCAAAAAATGTTTACAAAAGGCATCAGAATTTTCGACGTAAATATTAATCAAAGATAGGAATCACCAAGAGAATGAACCGGAACAATTCGTGAGCTTATGTCAATTTTGTACATGCCTTAATAGTGTCCTCATCCGGAGTCGGCTTGGCAGCACTTTATTTCATTTGCTACAAAATGATGGTACCCGTCCTTGGTTTTTATGGTCTCAGATTTTTCTTATCAGACACGACATAAACTTGTAATGATCTCTTCCATCCCCACATTACGCCTCGCGTCCTCTAACTTGGAAATCGACTCGATTTAAAGGACCAACGTACCAGCAGTATTGCGACCCGAAGAAGATATTGTTAGTGTTACTCCTGAGTTTACTACAAAGTAGAATCAGGAGGTTCCCGTGACCATCCCCGCATTCAACCAAGAAAAACCCACATCAGCATTGCCGGAGCGGATCCTTGAGACATTTTTTTCTATTTTTGTCAATGCGGGCTTTAAGTCATGTATCGACCTGACTTAAAGCCCGCATTGAAAACGGGTCTTCGGGACCAGCTCATACCAGATTCTATGTCATCTCACTCGATAAATTCTTCCTCGTGTAGAAAAAGAATAAGGAAAGGAATTGGCTCTATTTTCTTAGTCATTCCTAAATATGAATGTTGCTGGTAATAAAATATGTTTCTTATCATGCTGAAATAAATGTCATGAAAAGCTTCCAATGAAGGCGGCTCAATTGAGAGAATGTTAGGTATCTGGTGCTGGAAGCAATCATGCTTGCTTCCCTCCTCCCCATCTGAGAAATACTACAGGAACCTATAAATCTGACACCTCTGAGTAGAATATGACGGATGTTCTGGTATACGAGGGCAACGGCACGGCTGAACGTGAACCGTGAAGAGCAACCGCTAGCTTCTCGCGGTACGGGAGAACATCAACCGTAAAGCTGTACTCAACTGCTGTGGAAAAAAAACAGGTAACGGCTCGTGGAGTAGCAGAAAACGCCACGCTGAAAAACGGATACAACGATTCTCGGAAACGGCGCTTTTGTTTTAGCGGCATGACAGAAAACTTCCGAAAGTGGATACACTTTTGTTTACCTCTGGCCTTTATCTGTACCACCAAAGGAGAGAACAAAGAAACGAAACAATGTTTCTGTAATTCCTCTTTAAATGCTAAATATCAACGAAACGTAACTGTTCTTTGGATTTCGGCTGTACAATTCTACACAACAACGGCGGTAGAATCGACTGTGAAACTGGCTCAAAAATCTTCAGCTAATGTCAAAGACGTTACGAGTAAAGAACATCGGGCTACTAATCATATTGGACAGTCTTCACTCTTCTACTATTTAATTGTCACTAGAGCTGGCGAGAAATAGGAGATGTGCTACATTAAGGAGCCATCCCTGAATTGAGTTTGAAAAGCTGTCAAACAGTTTTCTGTTTTAGCGGACGACAATTTTTATAGTAAAAATGTGCGTCATTAGGAACCTAAAGGACGCAATTTGATATAAGGCGCGCACAATCTTGGAATCAGAAATGCTACATACAGTTAAGAAATTTCAGACGTATAGAATACACAAATAAATACGGTAAGACCGAATTATACTTAATCTGGAACCATTTTGTTAACCAATAACAGACAATTCAACACTATATCCATAAATGGATTCAATTTATTCGATTAGTATAGATTTAAAATTTTCATATATAGTTGAAAAATTTGAAAGTTTTGGCAGTTTATGTTTGAGGTTTAATAACATAGGCGATCAGTGTTTCCTACTGAATTCTCAGCGTAAGGCACTCTTACTTCATGGGACATACTTTAATAATATTTTAGTATTCCAATATATATCCATTAAATACATGTGCCGTCCCATTCAAATCCATTAAATCTTGCAGACTTTTTTTTTTAACCACTGCTACAGATATAATATGCGTTGGATAAGTTATAGGTTTTAATATGTTGTAAACAAGGCATAACAGGCTATATCACGCTAGCTCGAGAAGAACTTTTCGGCGGACCAATAAAATTTTGCGGTTCCTTTATTGAGAATTGAGGGTTAAAGTAGATGTCATTTTTTTTGGGGGGTCTTGTGGATAATGATATCTGTAAACATAAAAGTTTGTTTTGTTAGGAGTGAAAAACTCATTATTTCTTTACATATGTTAGGGTTTATATCTTTTCCGTGTCTTTCTAAAACCATCGTCCTGCGGTGGTATTAAAGCGCAGATAAGTGATTTAAACGCTAAGATAATATTGAACTTAAACATTTGCTTAAAAATATGTCCAGTAAATAAACCGTATGCTTGATGTTTAGTTTTTTTTTTTTTTTTTTTTTTTTTTTTTTTTTTTTACGGTTTTACGCCTGATCGACATTGAGGTCATTAAGAGGCGGGAAAGGACTGGGTGCAAGGAACGAAGAAAATCATCCACCGCATTTTGAAGGAACCATCTTGGCATTCACCTGGAGTGATTTGGGGAATTCATGGAAACACGAAGTCTGGATGATCGGACGGGGGTTAGAACCCGCGCTCTCAATACTCTTGTAGGTATCTGAAGAGAGAAAACTTCGCAATTTATTTATAACTAAAAGAAATTGCATTTTAACCATACAGATAAAACAGAAATAAATGTGTATGGTACTGACCTGGAGACTCCGAAGGCTATTTCGGTGTTCTAAGAAAGTGACAAGTTCCAATCAGCCACGCAATCAGGGTGTGCTGGGTCACACATCATCAACCCGTAATACTATTGGGTAATCAGGATCTTCCTAGCGTAATTCACCGCTTCGGCCGAGACCAGGATTTGAACCGAGAACCTCTTGATGCTTAGCCAGACGGTTTAACCACCAGAGACATCAGACCTCTGAGTGGTGCAGTTAAAACGTTAAAATAACTTTAGATACAGGTTTTTTTCATTCCGAGCGGCTGTTTGCCATGTCACACTGTTGCCAACGATGACGCAAGGTAGCAAGTTAACATTATGAACTCATCTACCCAGCGAAAGTCGACAAAACCCGTTGCACATGGATTTTTTTTAAAAAAATGTTTGCCAATATCATGGAGTCAAGCTAATCAGAGTTCAGATAATGAACTATAGCCCTGTCGAAGTGTAGTCTAGTTACATATAAAGCGAGATAAATCCATATTTTCCTATTATTTTTCACAGCATTTCGGGAAGATATGAGAAACGATTTGCGGGATATAACTCGTGTTCTACGAATCTAATTGTATTTACTCAAACCTTGTTCACCTCTGCTGTAATAACGAAATAGGCCACTCAAGACGTTTTGTTGTAAGGGAGGAAATTAAATATCTGCATCTGGGGGTAAATTGTGAAAGCTTTATATTAATGAATAGTGTGTTCTGTTCTCGATTTTTTTTTTCGTTTGAAATGAAAATACTATCCAAGAATTTGTCTAGACTGCACAAAATCGGCTTAAAATTATTGTGACTGACCCGCAGGAGGCACGAGATTCCTCTGGCCGTCCCATATTGCGGTGCCATTAACGTTCTCAGGCAAATTATTAGGTCGGCGTCTCTATTGGTGTCATTATTCTTAGAACAGTAGCGAGCCGAAGTACGTACACAGTATTAACTCATATCTTCCAAAAATTGTTTCACGGAAGCTGAGTAAAATAACTGCCAAACGTAAAATACGATTTTTCTCTTTTTATATTGCCCAGCTAACACCTCTTACAAACTAGTGAGCTCACATTTCACACGAATGTTCAATGATCGCGATTGTCGCTCTATTGGATTGTGATAAAACGGTTCCGTTTCCTTTAAATACTACAACTGGAGCAGTTTCTGCATGGTACGGAGGCCGCACATTAAAAAGAAACAGTGAATTTCGAGCATTTGTCTTACAACGAAAAACAGTTTCCTAACAGCATATTGGAAATACGAGGCGCGTCCAGAAAGTAAGTTCCGTTTCAATTTATCTCCGCTGCAGCGCTGCGATTGCAGTTCTGCACATGTACTGTAGACGATGTGTATCAAGGGTAAGAACGTCCGCCATTTGGAGGTCGCTGTCAGTTACGTACGCTTTGTTGTGCTTGTTTGAAATGTCGGCGTTGATTGAAAATCCCGCCGCCTGTGAAATCAGGTCTGTGATTCGGTTTCTGAATGCGAGGAAAGTGAAACCAAGTGAAATTTATCGGCAAATTTGCGATGTTTACGGACCAAATGTGATGAGTGATTCGATGGTGAGAAGATGGGTCCGACAGTTCAATGGCGAGCGTAGTGATCTGCACGATGAAGTGGGCGTCCACCTTTGGTTACAGAAGAACTGGCAAGACTTTCATCTGTTCTTACATCTCAAGTCTTTCCTTGGTGGTCATCACTTCACCAATGACGACGAGCTGAAAGAAACTGTTTCCAACTGGTTGAAGACAAAGGCGGCAGATTTCTATGAAGAAGGTATACAAAACCTGGTGCCACGCTATGACAAATGCCTGCAAAATTTCGGCAGTTATGTGGAAAAGTAGTTTAAGAGTTGTAGAATTTTGTGCAGTAAAAATTTCTTCTGTATCTGTGTACAATTTCATTTTATTACCAAACGGAACTTACTTTCTGGACGTGCCTCGTATATAGAAACATTCCTACTGAGCAACTTTTACCAAATTTGGAGTTGAGGTCTGGGAAATAAATAAGTGAAGAAAGGCTTATTATCCATCGTGAAAATAGAGTCGCTGTTGGGAAATTATTAAATATGCAAAAGAATTAATACGGACATTCAAAAGTAAATGGTCTAAGGTGAATATACTGAGTACCAGCGAAAAGACGATGACACAGAAGAATGTACTACTTCTTAAAGAAATTTGAACGCAGACGTTATGCGAAAAACCGGTTGGAAACTAGAACACGAAAAAGTACTGTACTGTAGTATTAAATGTTAAACTACACACCAAAACAAGTTTGAAGGAACTACCGTTGATGCCACGTTTAGAGTAGTAAAATAACTGTTTGTGTATTTTTTAATGCTGCGTTTAGTTTGTAGATTATTAAGCTGCATCCTTGAAGTCGCCAAAAAGACTTTAAGGGGAAAAAAAATCGATTTTTCAAAAATATGCCTATTTTGTAGCACACATCTTCCTGAATAATTTGATGTATATAACATTTATATTTGAGGGATTATAAGGTACGTAATTTAGTCGTAAGTGTATGAAGGTGCAGCGCCACGCCCCTTTGCACAGCATTCTTCTGTCATACAAGCAGAAACGTTAACAGCCATTTTCCGCAAAACACATATTCTTGTACTTAGGAACATGTACCATCCAAAATAAACATCCTATTACTTTCAAACTTGGTATGCTTATTAAACACAATCTCCTTAATGCAAAACTCTAGAATTTTCCAATTCCAATAAAAATTGTGGTAAAAATTGAGATAATTAACTATAAAATTTGAGCTTTTTCTAAAGATGAAGTTTAAAATGTAATAGCTCATTCATTTTTTCATAAATTAAATAAATTCTAGAGTTTCATACAACTGTAGATATGGTTTGTATGCTGTGCAAAATTCATTGAAAAATCTCTTACTTATGAAGAAAAGTGTACCTATAGCAATTAATGCAACCAATAGTAAGTGAAAAATGGTGGAATTTCACATGTAAAAAAAAAGGTTTTGTTATGTTTTTGAATGTCCACTGCTATGAGTGTGAATCCTGAATACTTCCTGGCCATGCTGACAAATTTTTATGAATTTATTTGTAAAAGTATATACAATGGAGATTAAAATGTCCTGTGGTGCTTCTCCTGCTCTAAGTCGGCCCGTTTGACGTCCTACCCCCCTTAACAGAATTGATGTACTTAAGCGTGACCTAATAGAGAAAAATCAAGTGACTGTCAAATTGCGGTCTTTTAAGCTTGTCACACATTGTCTTGCCTAGCGAAACGAAACAAAATTGGATTAAACAGCTAGCCGGTTGTGCGAAATTTTATCTGTGCATTACAAGGATCGGAAGATAGCAAATCACTCGATTAATATCTGGAAGGGACGACCTGCTGTTTGGTCGCCGCCTCTGCAAACACCATACGATACATGTATTGTTCATGACAGAACAGCAGCTTTGTGAATTCTCATTAGTATATTGAGTTTTGAAGGGTATTGTGCTCTGAAAAGTACTGAGTGGTGGGTTGCTACTGTTTATGGAGCCGAGTTTGAAATTACTTGCAGGGAGTACCATATCCCTTCAGCAGTAATTATAAATAGTGTTACGGAGAACAATACAGCTAGCCAGTGGGTCAGACGCCGAGGCGTCCTTGGGCCTCGGCATTACGTAGCCGCTGAGCAAGCATGTATGCACGCGAAAGCGGTAGGCGGAGTACAGCCGTGATAACAGGATATGTCACGTAAGCCGAGAGCTATCCACGGTAAAGACTTGCTGGCTTTAGCAAACAAGAAAAATGAGTCGGTAGTTTTCCGTCGATTTCCTCCAACTTGTTATGGTACAGAAAAATTTTACAAGACAGCCACTTTTCTTAAAATCGAAGTTGATAGAATAAAGCACTAAGAGTAAAACTCAAGTATGGTATTAGCCGCTTGTGGAAAGTGAAACTTTTTTTTTCCGAGCGCTTTTGAGTACAATTTTTATATTTTGCTACGTTCTTTTCGTATCCGTTTTTGAAAGGTTTTATAGTTTTGCTAGGAATCAGCTTAGTGTTACTAGAACTTTGTTTATGTAAACTAGTAAACCAGTATCTTGTGGTATTCACTAAGTATCCGATACCCACGTCATAATTGCGCCTTACTATTTTTTTTATAACCCCACACTTTTGTTGAGGGAAGCTAAATCTTTTGAACAATTATCTACAGAAATACCGACCTTATACAGTTTATTGAATGAATAACATTTAGATCACTAAAAGATGCCCGAAGTCGTCGACGAAGTTACGTTATCATTCACTGGTTACACTTTTTGGTCCTAGGTATTATGCGCACTTTTTTACAGTTATTTTTTCTCCGCGTGTTGCCATTCTTGTTAATTTCGCTTTTCTCAAATGGCGTCTGTCATGTGGCTACTGTAAATTCATCTATGGTTCTATGGGACTTAAAGGCTCACTACGCGATAGTTATTGATAATAACCGATATATAAGTATAATTATTAGTATAGCGTCACACGTCACTAAATCGCAACGGAACGAATCCTCTGTTTTAACTTAAAAAATACTTAGGGGCATTCGATTTTCGTCGACCATCTACTATTCTAAACAGAAAATTGTTTTCAACATTTTTTTTTAATTTATCGCACGTAAAATGACACTCAAATTCAGTAACAGTATAGAATGGCTGTTTATAAAACATGGAAGATTATAATCTACACGCAAAGTGTAAAAACAATACATAGTTGTATTTTTTTTCCTTTTTGCTCTACAGAACATATATTTAGAAATAGCTATTAAACAGTGACTTCAACTAAACAAAAACTGATAGCTGTGTGGTTGCAAAGGGAATGTCAGACTATACATAAACTTAAAACGACTGAACAGTAACATATTGGTTCATATGAATTTAAAATAGTCAGAAAAAAACTAAATTGTTATTTAATTAATTATTTCGATCCATATTACTTTCAATGATTGCGCCTGTTCGGTTACGTCAGCCAAAATCGCATAGACTTTTTCCAGGTGGCTTAACTAGTTGTGGATTCTGTTACGTATAGGAGACTCGACCGAACAAATAACTAGTCGGCCGCAAGTAAACGAAGATACTGGTACAAAGATAAGACATACGTTTGTTACGCTGCTCTGGACTTAGGTGGCTTTAACTAATGAACTAGCCAGCTCTATTCGAGCCATGTTGAAAAAAAAATTCTTACCTGCTTGTTTCACCGGAAGTAATCTTCAGTGAACATAGCCGCTTTCTCAATTTCAAGGCAAACGATATTACAGTTATATCACATTAAAAAAACTGAGCCGACTGCGTAAATCGACATAAAAATAGGTTATCTGTCCCCCACCCACAATTCAGAAACTTCAACATCTCTTACAAATAACCTTGACCAGAAACAGATCTTAGCAGATATTTAACGAGCCCTTAACCTATTCCTTTCATTCCAATGCTTGCTTTGAGTACGTGAAGTACGATACAAAGAGTCTGTGGCTCACATGCAACTGAAATTCCTATTTACACAGTAGATAATAAAGGGTTTACATACTGGAGCCCAGATTCAAACTTGGATCTTGTGTAGCAGCCGCAGTCTCGTCCCGATTAGTTTTAGGCGTTTCCTGGAATCATGTAAGGGAGCGTCCAAAAACCCTGCATTTTTACCTCATGTGAAACCCCCCTCCCACCACGCCCCACCTGCGGGGTCTTCTGTCGGCAATGCAATACGTATTAATTATTCGGTTAACAACCCTGCTTTGACTAAGCAAGGCTTCACAAATTTAAATAAGTCGTAACACAATATTCTCTGAAAGACAAAGCTACAATTCATTCCTTGGTACGATAATGATGATAGTGTAGTTCACAAGTACACGCTACGGATAAATTAATTCTCGTAAAGAAAGCGAACGAAAGCAATGCTGGATAAGCATCTCATATGATGTGTGGAACTTTGCACAGGTCTATCGTAAGATTTCTAAAAATGGGGAAATTCTCGATAGTGGGTCGGTTTGCAAGATACAAAAACACAATTTCAGAAGAAAACTATCGATACCGTGGATCTGAGACACAGGTTCTCCGAATGTTCCCTAGGCAGTCACAACCGAGACGCCAGCTTTTCGTAGAATCATGGGTAACAAAGCCATGTTTTGTTAAGGCGCAGCTAGTTTCTACGGCTAACGGGAAATTACTTGGAATGGTCAGACTGTTTCGTTAGAAAATAGCATGAAACTGGCAGCACTGCCAAGGCTGTCTCTTAAGCTCCACTGCATTTTTTTCACAGCATATCGCGTTACCATTGATGTGTCTGATTTTTAGGTAACGTTGCACGATCATCCAAACGCACCGACATTTACGTGCAAGAATCTTATAAGATAGTGAAAACTTAATGACTAACTGTCAATGTTTTGTAGAAAATCGGCACGTTACCATTAACAGAACACTTATGAGACTTTCTTTGCTTCGGACATTAAGGCTAGTTGACGATGGGGTTATTATAGCTGGGAAAGGATGGGGACAAGGAACAGGAACGAAATCAGCCAGGGTCTCTAAGGAACTATCCCGGCTTGTGATTTAGGGAAGCGAAGGAAAACCAAAATCTGTTTAGCCTGACTCGGATACGGTAAAATTTTTCTGCATGCACAACGGAAATTTTACGCACATACCATCCTCGTAACATATAAGCCACATCTTCCAGTTGAAGCACATTTTTGCTTGCATAAAGTCGAAAGGATATCAAATAGCGGCAGATGGTTGACGAAGCATATGTAGATACAGAAGATCGCTGTGTTCATAGCAAATACATTAATTCCAAAGGAGAGATATTCCACAAATTAGAAAATTACTGTTTACTAATATTCCACGGTGAATTTTGTTAGTGATCGTATACTCATTAAATGTTCACAAAAACATTAAATGTACTTTCAGAAATTATCATCGACAGAAAACATTTATGTAACAAAAAATTCATAATAGATCAATTGCAGCTTTTGTAGAGAAAGAATGTGTACCGTAACAGCGAGTAGATGTCACACGAAAATTAGCTATGAAGGATCTGTCCCCGTTATTAAGAGATTCAGGCAGACTCAATGACATTAGTCTTAAAAGGAAACAAGATATGCGGAGCTCCGGTAAACAAGAAGGAAACGAGTAATGACAAACTAGTTTTTCCAGTATTAATACCTAAAATAACTTGTGATTTAACTGTTATATGTGATACGTATCAAAAACTATTGCAGAATAGGAGCATCTAGGAAACAAGAAAGCTCGATTGATAATTTCTTCTGATTTTATTTACAATGTTTACCCCCACTTCCACATTTGACATTTTTTTGCTCCAGCAACGATATTTAAATAATTACTTCATTAATGAAATATTCCACTTACTTTCTCTGGAATCCCGAAAAAGTGGAATATTTAATTAATACGACGCCTGCAAAAAGCGTAAAATGTTATAATTACTTCATTGTTAAAGTTTTTATCCGTTTTCATAAATCAGGATTCAAACCGCCTAATTTCTTATTAATATAACGTGTATGTATTTTACAGAAGTAAAAAGTAAAATCGTGCAAACAAAAACTGGGTGATGGTCCATGCTGCCCAACATTTCGCCTCTGTTGCAGCTAGAACTATACTTTAACGTGCAATCCAAGCCACTAGGCGCCGAGAGTAATTTTCATACACAAAGCCAAATGTTGGCATATGTGGTCTTGTGAAGAGAGCCCTGATTCGAACAGAGGACACATTATTTTTCAAGGCAGACGGCTGAATACTAAGCTGCTAATATGTTCGTATGTATGTTCATTTGGACCAACTAGCACCACTTTAAGCGTCGTTTTGGACTTTATTTACTTTGGATGTGCATACATCCGTTGATGCGAACCACGGAACGTCCTGGCATAACTCAAATGATCAAACACTAAAAAAATTAATGGCTCAGGACCAGACCACCGAACTTTTGAAAGGAAGAGTCTTAACCACTGAGCCAACAGACCACTCTATAATATTATGACTCTTACAACAAGCACTAAACTGCGTTCGTAATCATATTTTAATGAAAACAGGGAAACGAGGGCAACTCACAAGCTCAAATGTTTGTGTTTTATTTTACCTGAATAAAGTGAAAACATATATGATAGTAATATTATAATGATTAGTAACATTGTATGCCTTGATACTTCATAATTTGTACTTGGATGTGTGACAGAGGGTGCTAATATCCTTTTAAATATCTTCATTTAAAGAAAGATAAATTAATATTTAGATTCGCATCACCGTGGCAGCATATTTACCCGATTTCGTTGACTTCCGTAATTTTTTTTTTTTTTTTTTACTTATGGTTTTACGCCTCGTCGACGTCGAGGTAATTAGAGGCGGGGTGGGACTAGTGACAAGGAATTGAAAAGAATTCGGCCATGACCTTTTGAAGGAAACATCCCAGCATTGGGGAAACCATGGAAAACCCAAATTTGGATGCTCGGATGGGGATTCGAACCGGCGTCCTCCCGATTGCGAGGCCAGAGCTTTAACCGCTCACCCACCACGCTCGGTTGGTAAATGAAACACGAGTCGGAAGAACACCGTCTTCAAACATTAATGGTCGATTTCTTGCATACATATTTGCAAGAAATTTCTTTCACTCTTCAGAATACTCGATTCCACGAAAATAATTACGAAATTAACACTTACAAAAAGTGCTTGCTGTCCTTCATAATTTCTCTTAACATCCATTTCGTGTAATAGACACATGACCAGCAAAGTTGTGTTTATGACCCTATTGCTGTCACGTACAACGCGCTCGCTTTTCTGCTACTGGTCTGATACGTTTCATAATACAAATGAACACGACGCACAGTGGGGCGAAATCTCAAAAAGCTGGCCAAAAGTCGAAAAATAAAGTTTTTATTTAGGGAATTTTAAGTATACAGCTGGGTAGACTGACTCCCAAAGTGTCTAACTTCATGGTTAGAATAGGTCCGAGGCTTAACGCAGATGCTGTACATCATTTGAAAGGTGACCGTTGAGCGAGCAACTATTGCGAGATACAAAGTAAGTAAATCAACCATTACTTTGAACTGGTGTAAAAGTTTTCAGTTTTGGGCAATTTTCATCATTCAAAATGGACAGAGATCGTGATGATGAGTACAATGTTTACATGTATTACAAATACATAAAAAACATGTTTAAAGTTATTTAATAAATAATTTTTAAACAAATTTGAACACTTAATTTGTATTTTTCTTTTTCAAAAACGAAAACAGCAATAAGTTCCACAGAGTCCCACGACGAACCTTATTTTAACTTCATTCTCTACTATTTATCTATTGAAATCTCAAAAAAAATTCTGCTATAAACTGCTATTCCACAATTCGTGCAGCTTAATTTATCTGCAGTTTACCGGTATTTGTTTTTGGTCTTTTTCAATTTCATGTCTAAATTGTAAGTTATTGTCATAGTTACTACAAATATTTAAAGTATAATCAATTTTGTATCTTGGTATTATTATAAAACTATCATCTACATATCTGAAATAACACATCATTTCAAAATCTATCTGTTTAAAACATTGTTCTTCCAAATCTCGCATAACTAAGTCCACTAGAGTTGGATACACCTATAGGTGTGCGAAATTTTTGGTTATAACTTAGTCTGTTATTGGCGAAATTAACTTAATACGATATACTGAAGAATACCAGACGAAATTAACTTTCTCTTTTTAAATAATCTTTAATAATACCTGTGTGTATGGGGTTACTTTTAAATAGATTTTATGGGATATAAAAGGATAATACAAGTTATATTTTATTGCTCCAGAATCTGCTGGTCCAACCAACGAGAGCGACGATAAAGTTGGCTTCATACGAAAGGAAATCCACAAAAATTTATAATTCAAACATTTTTCAATTTTTGAAACCTATTTAAATTCTAACCCTTTTTATTTTAATCTGCCATATTGAATCCGCCATTTGTTCTTTTTTGCATTCTTAACATTGGAATTGATATCAGCGAGCTTATTAAACCCTGTATACAAATTTGTATGACAATTGAAACATTTTTAATTTTTAATCCGCCATATTGGATCCTCTGGTATATATATATATATATATATATATATATATATATATATATATATCCATATTGGATCCTCTGGTATATATATATATATATATATATATATATACCAGAGGATCCAATATGGCGGATTAAAAATTAAAAATATATATATATATATATATATGCAATTTTGACATTGGAATTGTAATCAGCGTGCTCAAAACAGATTTTGCACAAAGTTTCATTAAACTTGGATAACGTTTCCATATTTTGACCAGCAATCTGAGATTTCGCCCCACTGTGCGACGTCCAAATAACTAACCACAAATGAGTATGTCTGACATTGTTCAGAGTCTTGTAACAACAGATTCTGAAACGTTAGTAACTAATTTCTCACAGCTTAAACTGGAGTTAATACGTCATCAGCGCAAACTAAGTTGCAGGATGATTTTTGTTCGTTGTACAGAATATTTAGGTGAATAAACTTTCAGATTTGTGAAATGTAACAGCTCAAATCCAGCGACAATGAGTGAAAAATAAAAAATCAGCTGCAAAAACCTTGATTTTTGAACAATAACACGTTTTTTCCGCCTAAATGAGAGTAAGAAGTACACATCCATCAGCTACGTTTTTCTTTGTTGCATAGTTCTTATAATGGTTACTATGTAAACTTATTAAAAAACTAACTCAGTCCACAATCCGAAGGTCGATTGGATCCTGCCGGGATGCTTCCTTCAAAAGGCCATGGCCGAATTCCTGCCCGTTCCTTGTCCCGCCTCTAATGACCTCGACGTCGACGAGGCGTATAGCCACCACGCCAGGTTGGATAGTCTCGATGGAGGCATTGTGTCAGAGGTACGACGGCCAGTTCCTTTCCTTCGGGGCCTACAGTTCAACATGGAATTCGAGCAACGTAACGTCCTGGCGCAGCTTATAAGATCAAACACAACTCTTAACAATTCCTAGACCCACCGGGATTTGAACCCGGGACCGGATCCTGAACTTTTGCAAGCCTTAACTACTGAGATACCAGACCGCTGTTGGAAACTTAATATATACATAAACTATGCCACAACTCATTAAAATCCATATATTGTTTTCAGGCAAGTGTATTTTTGTTGATGTTTTCTTGGACAAAAACGTAACTTATCCCGATAAAAAGTATCCGGTATGTTAACTAATGACATAAGCTATCAATACGTATATTTTGATAGTTTTTTTCATTGGTGTGTGCACAAAAATATCAGAATTTACTATAGTTATTTAATCTGGATAGAAAGTATTTTATATGCAAACTGTTGACATAAGCTACTGCTGAGTACAATCTTGTTAAAATCCGTCCATTAGGCCTTTTATGATGCGTGGACAGACAAGACAAAAATTCCAAAATTTACGGTTTTTGCATTTGCATCAGCATTAGCGTACATTGCAATTACTCTTATTGAAACAACTTTTATGTAAAGACAACTTTTCTACAATTTCATTATACACTGTAAACAATTCGAATGTTTATTTAATAATTTCTGCCACAGACAACTGACAGTGTTCCTTGCCAAACGTTAAGGGAGATTTTGTTTTTGTTTTTGAAGAGATCGTGAAATTGTATTTTTATGAATACTTCTAATAGTTTTGGCCTATTGCATAAAGCGGCAAATTTTTAATTATATATGAATCAATCACCAAATCACTTTAGAATCTCCTCTTACCACTTTCCGTTTCAAACGTTAATACTGCATGCTTCTTCGCAGATTCCCTCCTCAATATCTCTTACATTCAAAAGAACATTCCTGTCAACTGAAAAACCATACGATTTGCATGTCAGAAATATATGTGCGCACTCGAGATTATTAAATTGCTTCTTCAAGCGCGAGAGGGGCATACACTACAAGCATGTTAGAAATACAACTAAACGAAAATACTGGGACTGGAATTCTACTGCAACCTGGGTTCGTTCCCTCGAGAAGCGAGTGGGAGGATTTTAATGAGCCCCCAGTGGAGCACCGCAAGCTGTGAATCGCTTACCAACTGACGCCTGCCTTTGCTTATAACAATAAAGCGTTTCCGTGTACAGTGCCACACGACACAAAACGCTACTCCGTGTAATTAACACGAGAGGGAGGGGGGAGTCCTGGCAAGGAGACTGCCCCCCCCCCCCCCCCTGTAGCACCACTGCACTGACGCAATTTCCAGTAATTACGGCTGCACCGTAGCCGCCAACAAAATAACAGCGCACATAATTCGCATTCAGCAGAACATTAAAAATATAATCCCAGCATCATCTTTGTTAGTCAGAGATTGTGTGTTCACATCATATACTGCATTTAAGTTTTAAAAGTTTTACAGCGAGACGAAAAGAGCACGCTTGTATTAACAATACAATTTTGTGGGTTTACGGTCGCTCACGGTTAGTCAAAACCAAAATTACGGATCACTATGAAAAATAATGCAGTGACAAGTTATCATATTAAAATTCGCCTCAAATGAATTCAATTTTTCTTTTGTTAGTCTTTTCCGGATGTTAAAAACTATGAAGATATATTTCGAGGCTGTAAATGAATATAGTTATCCGTTTGCAGTTAGCATAAATTTCTATTACTTTTTCATGCTAAAATTATGCAGTGTGAAGACCATTGGAGCTATTGCTTAAAATTGATATGGTGGCGCCTTAAAGCTCTTTACATTTCTTCTGGGTCTTCGAAAACTGCAAAACTGACGGCACGGAAATTCTAATAATTATGATCTCATTCTTTCTCGGGGAACCAGTTTCATCGAATCCGCTGAGCCATTATATTTCTATCCCAGAATAATAATAATAATAAAATAGATCTTTTCGGCTCGTCGAAGCCGTGGTCATGTACAGCAGTCAAGAGATTGGCAGTAACATCGTAGTATTCTCCTACTCTGATTCAGGGAAACCAAGACTAAAACGATATCGGGGATCGAACCGGTGCCCCCCGAAGTCCACGCTTAGATGTTAAACTCTCATTCGATTGGCTCGATAATCTAGCACATATTAGCGAGGGGATCGGTAACTAACCAGCTTTCCCTGTAGCCAATTGTCGATAATTTAACCCGACAACACGCAAGGCCGCATTTGCAAAATCAGATCAAGGTATTATATAAAGAGCTTTTTGCACAAATGAAAAAGTGGGGGGAAGACATACGAGGTCTAAGCGCTTATTATTCTAAACGATTCGTACAGTAGCCAAGACATGCAACACCACTATAGCGGCAAGAAACGCCCGTGGTAATGCGTGTTGCGTTACTCTGTTTCAGGAAATATATTGGTGACTATTCCACCATCGCAAAATAAAATTCAACGCTGTTATTGTCGTTGCCCCATGTTTTATTAGCTCAGATTTTTTTGCCGTTTATAATAAAATAACACAAATTACTTATACAACATCGGTTTAGCTGAAAGCTGACCCGAAATAAGAATTTAGCTCTTTTTAACAACGTACTGACTGGTATGTCTTAAATTTAATTCCATGAAACATCTCTAAACAATCAACTTTAATTTAATGATCTTTATATTATATATATATATATTTTAATATGGAGAATATTGTGGAGAAGGAACTGGAAGGAAATCTGTCATAATATTCTGAAGAAACCATACAAGTATTCAGTTAAAAAGTGATTTCGGATTCACAGAAATCCTAAATCCGTATCTGACAGCGAACCCGCACCCTCCAACGCCAGGCTAGAACGTTATGCTGATCCACAAGGTTCGGCACTTTACAATTATTATCATTATCTTCGTAATTGTATACTGTAAATCAATTTAACTTTTTTCTTTTAAGAATGCAATTAGTTATCAGTAAAGAGGTAACGCGCCCAGTTCTATTCAGTTTCGTGTTTTGTTGCTGTTAGGAGTCTCAATGGTTGGTAGAGAATTGAACAAACATTCAAGACAGCAGGAGTAAGGATAGTCGACTAGTATAACATAAGGCGCTGTTAACTATGTCCTGAATAAGCAATATATGCCGTCCAATAACTAATCGTATTTTGTGATGTGAAAACGTCTATTCGCTTGTGGTAGGTTGAACTATTCAACAATGCGGGAGTAACGATTCAGTCCATCGCAGGTAACTTATTTAAGTATTTGCCGTGTTTAATGCGATTCACCGTTAGCACCATCGTGCGCGCATACCCGTGTTAGGTAAACTTTTACTCTATGCAAAAATTTAAACTATGGTACCAATGAAATAGCCCGCCTCGTTGACTCAGTATGGTTGCGGCACCATGATGGTGAATAGCGCTCTCATCCACAAAAAACACTATTAGTCATCCACACTTACAACAACAATTATGAATAATATAACACTGGTGAAGGCAACAGGAGACCACCACCCCAGTTAATCTTCCCAGGCGTGGTCATGGAGGGATAACATTCTCCCATATGAACCACCTAGGCCCGAACGCCGACAAAACGTTCACAGAAGAAAAACTAGGGAATGTAGAGCTCGTGGAGTACTACTAAGGGGGAGTTCATTAATTACGTGAGATAAAATGGGGGAGGGGGTGATGTCCGGCGAAATCTCACGAAACCTCACAAAAAAAGGGGGGGAGGGTGAGGTTTTGAAATTCCTGAAGGATGGTAGAGCTAAAAAAAAATCTACAAATGACGCGAAAGTCGACTTTAGGGGGGTGTACATGATCCAAAAACCGACCTTATGGGGGTGGGGGGGGGGGGAGCATGAGACCAAAAAAAAGTCTCAAAAAGTTACGAGGTCGATTAGCGAGGGGGGGGAGTTGCCCTCGGTCAAAATCTCTCGTCATTTTAGAAAAGGGGGAGAGTCCACCCAATTCTCACCAGAGGGGGCTTCCGGCAAAACACCTCACGTAATTAATGGACACCCCTAAGGTCTAAAGTGAATTAAAAATAATCGCCAGAATAAACATGAAAACATTAACTTCAAAATCTGATAATAATTCACAATTTCTTCTCATTATAACTAGAAAATTATACAAAAGCTCCTGTCACAGCAAAACGCGCATCGAAAGTAATCCAAATTGCGGTACCGGGTGAATGCGAGGGCTACGGTGGCTTAGGAAAGAAAACGCGAAAACGGCGAAAGGCGCCTGTGCTGAGTTACAGCCAGTGTACCTGTAACCCGACGATTGGACAATCGTCTGCGTATCACGTGCAGACGTCTTTGGAAGGCGATAGAAAAGATGTGAAAGTTGCTTACCATTGGAAATGCCAAATCCTAACTGTTGTGCGTAACACTGAGCTGTGTCACTTCGATAAAATGGCTGTACTTACTGGATAAACGTGATCATCTATTCTACCATAACTTGGAGACGAGATCGTCAAGAATATACTCGATTGGTTACATACCGCCTACAAACACAGACTTCGCAGCCGAGTAGAATCATCACTACGCAGCGGTTAACGAATGCTAGGCGAGCGCCGAACGTGTACTTAAAATAGTGGCCGTCCAAGACAGTTACGGACCGAATCCTCCGTCATTTGGACTATCTCGCACTCTTGGAGACCTGAACGGACGACGACTGCGGACTCCTAGTTTGTGGCTAGTGATTAATCAGCACGGTGGCCGCAATCGGTCTGCATGTGGCGTTGCCATCTATAGAAATGTCGAATCTGACAGACAGCTAAGTTGAATATGGATGCGACAGGTTCGCACTCCCATTGGGGGTTCAACTGACTGAACCACGCGTCGGCAATGTCTGCATGGTCAAAGTGACCCTGCGCGGAGAACTGAAGTTCGCACTAGTATCGATTTACATCGCTCTGTCAAGTGGATAAAGAATATAAACATTCTGATCCACTCGTCGCTGGCTCAATACTCGACCGGCATTCGTAACATCACAACGCCGTTGGAAGCCCTGATTCATGTCCCCGTCGTCAACTCAAGAGACTTTAACGTTAAAGCCTACAGCGAGAAGGCAGTGCTGCACAACTTCCGTGTTCACGCAGTTCGATATGATACCCGTGACAATTCGTGTTCCTGCAACACTCGGCAACATCGATTTGAATTTCGCTAAACATTTGAATGCGAAACAGTGAGTAATGTAGGTATGCTAACTTCAGCTACCACAGGCCCTTGCTGCACGGTATACAATTGGAATATTGGAACTACCATACAACCTTACGCACTACTCTGTGTAATCATTGGATTAAAGAGACTCTCCTGACAGGATTTCCATTTTTTATTTTTAATGTGACTTCCTATCCACCTGCGGAGTAATCTTGCTGAACAAAAATATCTTAGAAAACTAACTGCTAGAATAGTTAGAGGAACAACGGTGCACAAAACAACCGATCGACCTTAGATCCATATTTTACTGAAAAGCAAAAACCAAATTGTCGATAATATGGAATGTGCAGCATCTTAGTGTTCACTTGCGTTATTTTCCGAAAGAGATCAGTCATAAGTTTGAAGCTACACGCAAGATGACACTGGCAAGCTTCGTGGGACAAACTGTTAATGATATCTAATTTCTCAGTTATTATCAGTCTCAGAAAAAATTGACTCAGCACCTAATTTCCAACATCTTCCAAGCCTTCATAAGATATTTACGATTTTTCTGCCTTGGAAACTATCTTCTTTACCAATTCTATACTTATGTTATTTTGTTTATCCAATGACGACTCAAAAATGGTTGTAATTTGAGTGTTCCAAACATTTTTAGGTGTCCGCAGCTTGGCAACAACCTGCCTTTCTAGTCTACGTGGAGATGATTTTGGAAAATAGCCAACGCATGGCGGTCCTCATGTTTGAGTCTCTAACACCAAAAGCATTTTCGTGTAGGTTTGTTCTTACTACATGTAACAGTAATTACAAAGAATTGTCACAAGTATAAAATTCACAACAGACCTGACTAAATACCTGCTGGTTTAACAGATATCGTAATTGCAATGAGTAACCATGAAAAGCAAATGACCAGCGTTGACAACATATTTGGGAACCATCATGATATGAGGTTTAATATGTTACCACTAATTACGGAGTACAAAAACTGCGAGACCCGAGCTGGCCTGTTATGGTTTGTTGTCAAGTTCAGACAGGCGTACCTGGAGACTGCTTGACAACGCAATACTCATACTCTGAAGGTTCTGTACATGCGAGTCGACTTTTTGTCCTGCCTAGACGTCGGGAAAACAACGATTGTAAGGGAATATTGGCTGAACTTATTAAACCTAATGTTGCGGTTACCGTGCCGGTTTTATTCAGAAAAGTCTCACCACCCCCTTGTTAGCTTAGGGGGCGTCCACTAATGACACGAGGTGAAATAAGGGGGTGGGGGGTCCGGCGAAATCTCACCAAGGGGGAGGGGGTCAACGGAAATCTCAAGTGAGGGTTTGAAATTTTTGTAGCATGGTAGAGCTAAAAAAAAAAAAAAACAAAAAAACTAGATTTCACAAAGACTCACCACAAGGAGGTGGGTCCGAAATTCCGGAAACACGCCTCACGTTATTAATGGACGCTCCCTTATGACTTTACGTCTCGTCGACGTCACTAGAGGCGGAAAAGGAACAGGAAGAAATTTGTCTTTTGAATGAACCATCGTGGCATTCGCCTGGAGTGATATGAGGAAACCATTGAAAACCCAAATCTGGATGGCCGGATCGGGATTCGATCCCGCATCCTTCCAAATGAAAGGCCAGAACAATCTCGTCTTTGAATCTGCTGGACTACTAATCACAAAGTCAACTCTGGTAGCATAATGTTAGCTAGTAAGAAATTAAGTTGCTAAGTGTAAGAGAGGTTCATCTTGCTTGTAACCAGAAACACAATGGAGATAGAAATCCGTCGTTTGTGGGAAATTCTAGCAAGCACAACTGGAAGGCCGTTGGATTGAGGAGATGGTAATGAGAAGACTTGTGATATTTGTTCTTGTACCAACCAGATTTTATTCTTGGTATGAGTAAAAGATAAATTAGTCTGATCTTACGACCTGGTGACAGTTTCTATTTGCAGCACATTCCCCGACTGCCAAGACCGAACATGATCAAGCAGAACTCTCAAATATTCCTGGCCCCACCAGGATTTGAATCCGGGATCCTCAATTTTGAAAGCAGTAGTGCCAGACTGATCTAAGGACTACTGAAACTGTAAATACACGAATGCAAAAGTTGGTTAGTCGTAGCTTACTACTAAGAATGCAGTGACTATAGCAAAGGACATGGTACGGCAACAGAAGATTCCATGGCGAACCGTGCAATGGACCGAATTTCCTTCTTAGTGGGTCAGTTCTTCCTATGCACTGTGTCAATAGCTGCACAAAGTTGACCTTCCAAAAAAAACAAAAACAAAAAAATTCCGGAACATGCATCATTGTATCACTTACTTTCTCTACTGCATTTGGTGTTACAATATATGGGAAATACAAAAATTCCCAATTTGCTCCATATCCAGATGTGACAAAACAAGTTTTTTAATGTGGTATACACGTTAAGTGTGAATTGTTGACACAGGAAGATTTTTTGAACTCGTTTGAAACACAAAATGTCTCGTTTATTTAATCGAGACTTTACCATGATTTAGAGCGAAGTACTTTTCTACCAATCGATATCTCGGAAAATAAAACTCTACTTTCGTAGCACTCGAGTGGCGGTCATTAACGAGGCAGTCAGAAGAGGGAGCCGATACAGAATTAAAAGGACCACTTGAAAATAAACGAATCCAGAGGACAGCAATTAAAACGTCGAAATACAGAGCTGTGAGAGGAAATCAGCGAAGCGTGACGGGGGCGAGAGCGAATCGCCCATTGGTCCGGCAGCGACGCTAACAAGCGGCACAGACCGTCAAAGGCGCCTCGGAAATTAATTTGAGGGCGACGCCAAGCAGAAGGTCCTCTCACTAGGCTTCAAAATCAGAACCTAGCAAGCCCTCAATACTTCCTGCCTGCTGGAACCCTAGTCGTTTTTATGTGGTCAGGATGATCACGGTCGAATTAATGCTTAAAAGACTCGAGAGGCGTTCAAAATTAACTTTTTTTCTAAAAAAAATAAAAAGACAGTATTTTAAGCTGAAAGCGCGGCAATAAAATGCACTCCACGCACTTGCGTTTTGAACTACAAACCGAACTGCGTTCAAAGGCAACACACGTGCAGGTAGAACTGTAATGGAAGAGCTGCATATAAATTACATCTCAAGAGGGTAAAAATGTAATTTACTTACAGGACGATAATGGTACTGAACTCATTGGCATACAGCTGGCCGTTGACATACTAAAAGATTTAAGCGACGAAAAATGTTATCCTCAAATCTCAAACTATTGAGTGATGTGAGGAGATCCTAACTGGGATTTTTTTAACGAGATAGTATGCATCACATATGAAACTTATATTTTAATGGCTGAACGAAAATTTTACAACCCTTTATGATTTACAAAGAAGAAAATGTTGACTTGAGCCATAGGTTTTTTCGTTCTTGGGCGAGATCTTTCGTATAGCTTAGCGGTTGTGAAAAGCAAATAGTCTTGGAACCAACGGTGATATTGCCACGTAAAGGTTGCTGTCGGTCACTGTTGGACGTTATCTTTCTTCTGCCTTGTCTGCCTTCGTAAAGGAAAAACGTGCCTTGCTAAGTGAATGTCATCGTTTCTCCACCATAGTAGTGGTCTCTTTGGAAAGTGCCTGCAGCTGAGTACTATTTTTTTTTTTGCGTCGCTAGCAATTAAAATATACAAAGTTAAGTGGGAAATACCCTATGCCTACTACAGTTTTGTGGATTTCAGAGGATAAATGTAAATCTCGGCATACTCTTACAGCATTACTGCCGAACACCAGCAGCAAGAATTCAACCAGCACCTGACTCTTCTTTCTACAACCGCTGTGGAGACTACGTCAGTAAGCAAATGCGGGAGTGCGATTGAAACAATAAATCGACCAAGAGCTGTGGATTCAGGTGTGCACATCCTAAGCAACATACGAAGAGCTTCCCAAGAGAATCCAGAAAACAGGTAACAGGGGTATCAAAATGTGGTTGAAGTATAAATGAGACATCTACCAGACTTCGCACTACAATCCTTCCTTAACCTCTAAGTTGCGACGTCAAACATTAGGAAATATGTAGGATCTAAGAATCTGAGACGAGTTTTCACGGAATCTTGCAAAAACGTGCAAAAAGACATTCGCGAAATGTAATGAGTCACTCTGAATAACGGCGTGCTTCAGCGAGCAGTATCTGTGCCATGACCTACAGCACAACTTTCTCCTCAAAATCATGCCGCCAAGCATTAAAAATAATCCTTTTTATTGGACTGAACAAATTTAATGTTCTCTCACTACATACTGGATAGCGTTAATTAGCATAAGAATATAGCAGCGCCCTATCACAAAACTGATTTTGTTCGGTTTAGTACTGGATGATGTGTCGCATTGTATTTAAACGCGCTACTCTGGATGGAGAGAAAGATAGGTGCCACCAGATTACTTAAAATTTGAGAGGTGGTAGCTCAGTGTTAAGACACTCGCCCACAAAACAAGATCTCACGTTCAAATCCCGTTGGGACATGAAATTTTTACGAGATTTGCTTTGATCATATGAGTATGCCAGCACGGTCCGTGGCTTTGATTCCATGTTGAATTGTAGGTATGCGGCAAATTGAAACTAGAATTTACCTTATTAAAATTTGACAGGAATTCAGGCCTAGTCGGGGTCTAGTTTATTAAAAATTTAACTATATTTCGGTATTTATTATATATGTTATAATTGCCACGCAATCCAAATCTGTCAATGTTGCTTCAAAACCAATCATCCTACTGTGTGAAGGAGATTATCAAAACAAAGAGCTAGTAAAACGATAAACTTGAAGGAGGTCGTAGAACATTTGTCAAAAACGGTAGTCAAGATGTCAGCACACCGGTACACAATTTAAACCCATGACGATCTCACGTTCTCGACACCAATATGCAATAAAAATTGTTGGGTTTCCTGGAACGAATCAGTGTAATCTGATTAGTACCACTGTATAAGTCAGTATTTTCACTCCATTCAATACAAGAGTCTCCAGTTATGATGAAAGACCATGGAATAAGTACGGAAAACAGATCTAAGGGGAACAAAGAGCAGAAACACGTCAAGGGACTAAAAATTAAGTTATTTTAATATTAACGTCACTGTGGGACAAAGCGGTCTGGCAGAACAGTGAATAAGGCGTTCGCCTCCAAATTTAGGTTTTACGGATTTTGCTTTAAAAGTGTGGGTACTTAGTTCGGATTCCACGTTAAACTTTAAATCCAGCAATGAAAGAGACGGGATGCGCGGGAAATGGAATCTCTCTCACTAGGCCGCGAGATCATCCCAATTGATTTTTTCTTTACTGCAGTACAGCTAAACTCTATAATTATAAGGTTTTCGAAAACTTCCATGGGCATTAATTTCACAGAACTTTTCCTTGTTGTTAAACCAGATTTTAGCAAATAAAAAGTTATCAGCATTTCTATTACATTCTCTTCATCTGCAGTTATAAATAGACAAACTAAATTTTAAGATAAGATCTCTACGAATACCAACATGTATCAATACCACGGTGGCTCCACTGCTACTCCCAAAAAATAGGAATGGTCGGGAGTGAAAAGAGACAATTCGCATTGACGAGGGCCAAAATAACAGCGGAGTAAACCTTTTTGTTGGCACTTCCTGGACGCAGCTCTCAAAGGAATAGTTGAGGGCGGGTAGGCCCTGTCAAACGACAATGCCCATCGACTACCTGCCTCAAAAGCGAGGGATCAGCCGGCCGCACGGCGGGACGTTGGGTTAACACAAAGAATTGGACATAGGCCGACAAGTATTCAGAGTACAGAAAAAAAAAAAGTTTTGCACAACAATTATGCCAGCTAGGGTGATCAAACGACATTGCAGTAGAGAAGAAATACCAGCTCAGGTATCATATAAGGTGCAGGTATTACTTTCTCTGGGGGCGTCCATTAATTACGAGAGATCAAAATGGGAAAAAGGTGGCAAAATCTCAACAAGGATAAGGGGACAAGGAACGGGAAGGAATTCAGCCAGGGCCTTTTGAAGTAAGCATCCCTGCATTCGCCTTGAGTTTTTTGGGGAGTCTAACCCCGTTCTCCCGAATCCGAGGCCAGAGCATTACCGCTCACCCACAATGCTCGTTGGGTCGATAAAAATCTCACTTTAATAATTTATTTCAGATTGCCACCCTTCAAAATTACGAGGTCAGTCTCATGTTGGCGGAGGAGGGGGCCCAACCAGATTTCAGCAAGGGGGAGGGGGGAGTAAAAATTTAAGAAAAAACACTTTACGTAATTGACGCCCGCTTTCAATAGCATTACTGTGGCTGAAGTATGAGAGGCAAATGTAGACGACCCCTTTCTCATACATTTAGGCAAATGCCTGTACGCTCCCGTCTCCGAAATACCAATTTCACAAACGCCGGAAAGTTTATGTATAAATTATAATGAATGTAACAAGACACGAGTGCTCCGATTCGCAAAGAGCTTAGAACAGTATCTGTAGAAGCTCCGGAACAACGCATAAGGACGGTTGTATACTTCACTTCACCTTATGTTCGGTTAATTGCTGAGGTAGAATGTCATCAAGAAAACCTGAATTCGGATCTTTTGTGGGAAAAAAACTGAATTTCATGACTGAACAAAAATAGTCTGAGCTATTCAACAAAGCAACAAGCAGACTCAAGACGAAGTAAATAAATGCAGAAGTGCTGGTTTGCGCATTTATGAAAAAATACAACAAAAGATAGAAAATTTCACCGCATATTGCTGTCAGACCACATGAAATAGTTTCACAAACAAGTGGCTTGCACCGTCCTTTACATACTGTTGTTAGGAGGGGGTGACAATCTTTTTACAGTCAAATTTGTGGGGAATTCACACCAAGATATCGGGAATGATAAAGTGTTTCATTACATCCAAGCCACCGAGAAATGTATCAGGAATGTACAACAGAATCCCCTAATTCGTAATTATTTGCATACTGGAGGCTACAACTCATTACAATTTATTCACAAAAAAGACTTGGTCTCAGAAAAGTTCATTTAATGCGACTAGAGGTAACAATTCTGTAAGCTTCATTCTAGATAAACGCAGTCGCTGCGTCACTTAGGACAGATAAAAGCAATAAACAAAACCTCTTCCTTGTCTCGATAAGAGAGGAAACTTACTGCACTCACATACAACACACAGAAGCAAAAAGTTACAATTTTTCGTAGCAGGTACACATTTAACCTCTGGCGTATGTAATACAACAGTTGTGGTTCAGAATATCGGGTCTGCTAAGTTAATGAAAGGATGTACTAAGCGAGAGATTGGTTACAAAACTTTGGTCAGGCTTTTGAGAATTGCGGGATAATATGAGATCCACATTACGGGCGTCACAAACTGGAGCTGGAAGACAGCTAGATTTTTCCAAAGGATGCGCTTATAAAGAAATGATAAAAGACTTTAGGTTGGGAGTCATTGCTAGACAGAAGGCAGGACAAGAGAATTACAGCCATATACAGCGACGAGACGAACATTGGTGGAATACTGCATCTACAAACAGCAAACGAAAGGGAAGGGAGGATAAATTAGCGGGAAAGCATTTTGGGTAGGGAAGTGGACGGGAACAGGTTACCTACAGAGGGAATGAACAATACATCTCACGCCGTGAAGATATGTATGAATTGTAAATGTGGGTGTGGAGGGAAATTGTCACCAGGCAGTGAGCTCCATCGTAATTAATAATGATCTCCATCACAAAAATTCCTGATAGTGCGAGACGGGTTTAGAGTTACAGATGTCATGTAAAACATTAGTATAATTTCCAATTTACTGCGGGATTCACTTTACTAAACAAATGAAACGCGATATACGGATTTCAAGTCCTGAGAATCCTCAGAATGATATTCAAAGCACATAGTCACATAATTCGATGCTAAAGAAGCCACAAAAGTGGTCCAATGTTTGCGATGAAGCCATCTCTGTTTAAAGATTGGAAAAATTTATGAAATTGCCATTGAAGACATAGTTACGATTCGAATTACCTTCGGGCTGATATCCGCAAAATGATGTTCGTTATTATCCCTCATGTATCTGCTTTCTCAGTAGTAAACCAAGTTCTTGAGTACCAACAAGGAGTAACTTTAGCGATTTCTCGTCATCCACCGACAGAACTGTTCAGCAAGCTTAATACAACTAGCAGAAAATTCGCTGACAGTACAACCGATAATTTACGAACACAAATTATTTGTTGTTAAAGAGCATTAATGAAAGTATATTACTTGTTAATGGGTAGAAGTAACGAGACGTTTATGATCCTCCGCCTTTCCTGCACACTGTAAGGAATATTTGGTCATACAATGTCAATCAACACAGACTACAAGAACGCGGACATGGACAAAGAAACGCCATGTTGTACATTTAACTTGATTTTCAAATTGTATGGTAGATGTTCCATTACTTAAACTGTTTTAAAAACTATTATAATTACGTTTTTATCTTTTCTTTGACCAAATTCCACTTTTGAGATTAAGTACGTCCATAACATTTTATTGACACTGAAATTCCTTCAGAAAGGGCAGTTATTAACTCAAGTTGAAGACTGTGGAGTTAGTTTCCACGGAATAATTACGTTCTTGAACTATTTAGCCCACTCCAATGTCAGCATTGCGGAGCATGGTGGTACAGTATGAGCACGAGCACAATGATACGCTGAGCGGTCAATACTGCTTTGAAGCGAAGGTACTGCACGGACATGACGCTCCGGGTAAAATCTTGTAGTTCTGTGTCAAATATAAATAATTTCCAAACAAGGATTAAAGAAAGAAGATCAAAGTCTCGTTTACCTCCCCCTTCCCCCATTTTTCTTAAGCTTTCAAAATATTGAGAGGAAATCGATCTGAATATAAATGAAGTATCTTTCGTCCGAGTAGGCCAACTCCAGAATAATAGCCAATATTTTTTTCTTTTATGCCAAAAGCGAATAAAACTACACGTATATTCAATACAATCAAACCTACAGAAATATATTTTTCTAGTTGTCCATATATAAATTAATAATTTCAAGCCAAACGACGAAAATTCACAAAAAATTTAACTAAACACCTGATCTAAACTGACGTAGTAACAAAGACAATTATGTCAATATACACAACAGCGGATGTAGAAATTATGTCAAGCCAGGATGCGAGATTAACACATTTTTTTCAACGTTTGTTACGAGCTGGTACTTTTAACTGGCAAAGTATTCGTGCAGAAAATAAAAATACCATTATAAACAAATTACAAACTCTAATAAGCTATCTTAATTGTACATCGCTGAAAACTTTTTCATAAATACCTACCTTATCCGCTGGTATGTTTCTGGAACTCATCTTAAAAGTAGCGTAACCTTCGACAGTAATCGTTTCAGAGGATGACAAGTTTCCCAGGAAGAATTTTTTCGGAGCACCAAAAGACTGGTGACAGCAGACGGAAAATGAGCAACATTTAAACACAACACTAAACTTGATGTTACGCCATAACGACGTAAAGTTTAGCGAAGTGCTGGATATAATCGTACATTACGTTATCTATCCATTGTTTTTAGCTGCATAAAACTAACATTTTGCTCAAAGAGCCGAAAAAAACTTCACTATTTGCTGAACGCACGAACAACCACTGACACCAACGAACGAAAATGGCGAACTCCCAATCATGGAGGAAGGAATTATATGGAGAAGAAGTGAGCTTAAATCGGTGAAGCAAGCACTAAACTCTCCCGCATGGTGGCAGCACCGGCAGCGACCATATGGCGCTTCCCAACAATTAAGGTGTTCACATTGTGGTAGAGGCAGTGATTATTTCATTTAGTATTGTGTATAAGTGTTTAAAAATGCCAGCTTGTGTTGCGTACGGTTGCACAAATAGGCCAGACAGGAATGAACCTGGAATATCATTTCATAAGTAAGTTGAATTGTAATTATCGTTATTGAAGTGAGCGGTAGACACAGCAAACTTTGCAGCACGTCTATAAATATTTAGTCATAGCTCTCAATGGGATGACTTTGTTCGCAAATTAAGGTGACTGAATAAATTTTCACAGATTATCAATTGAACAACTTGTGTTTCAGTTTGCAAAATGTTTAACTTCTTTTTGAAAAAATAAACCAAAATTTGAATGCTTATTTCTGCTAAATACTTTTTAAAACGTTTCACAAATGTTACTTATATCAAGTGAACGATGAATAAGACCATCTCTACTTTTGTACGTTTTGAGAGATCCCCAAAATAATAGAAATGGAGATCACAATATACTAACACACTCTTCACTTTTTAATATTTTTAGATGTTTGTGTACCACAAATCCTGAAATGTAGTGTACAATATGATCTATTAAAACAGTTAGTGCACCTGCATCAAACATACATTCGTGGTCGGACTTGGGAGGAAACTGTAATTCTTTTTCCTCTTCAATAATTCGATGATGTCTTGATGTAAAATTTATAATATGTTCTGGAGCATGATTAACAATTTTTCCAGGAGTATACAATTACCAGTGTTTGCATATTTCACTTCACATTTCAAGAGTAGGTTTTTTTTTTTATAAGCTGCTTTAAATTGTATGGGCAGTGGGATTGTTTGAATTCCTCCCCCCCCCCCTCCACCCCCCAAAGATCTGATACATTGTAAAAATATTTCAAAGTGATCCTGACTAAATTTATATGCTAATATATATTTTAAGATTTTTTGATCAATAACTAAGGAATTAAAGAAATACTTCAAACATGAATCAGAAAACCTAAGAATCCAGTGCTCCTACTGCTGTCAAGTATTATCTTGCCATATGGTGACACTTTCAAATTACATATATAACTTTCTGTTTCAATCAATCTTGTATCACTGTTTCCTAATTACACTTGGATATTATGGAGCGTGTGCTCCATTGAAATTAAATAAAATAATAATACCCTTAGTCTTTTTTTGTGGCTGTAGATGTTTTGGCAAATAAAATTCTATTAAAATAATTTTTAACAGACTTTTTTTCCTTAATTTCTAATGTTTATAGATAGCATCAATTGAGATACATACATAAGAGAGCGTGCATAAACCACATAGCTCCAATTTGGCCTCCTGTGAACCACTATCCCTCCCCATGTAGACCAACTTGGCTTTTGCCTCCACCCCCCTTCCCCCCCCCCCTCACCTAGCAAGTAGGTTTTTTTCCCCCTTTTGATTCCAGAAGACATTTTGCACTGTTTTCTCTTGTCAGACTATTATAAATTACATAAGGAGATAATTAGCTGAGGGAAATAAATAGGTTTAATTCTAGATCATGATACTGCTACAACTACTTTAGGCCTACTACCAGTACAGGGATCTAGCTTTTTTTAAAATTATTCCTAGCAGTTGAGGTTAGGTTGAAATACAGCCTGGACCAGAAGAAAAATGTCATAAAAGTGGTACGGATAATTCTTTGATAGCTGCGTGTGGCAGAAAGGTGCTATAGCGGTATCGCCATCTAGAATTAAACCAATAAATATTCACATGCTGTTGTGAATTCCATTCCTCATTTTAACTGTGACAAATTTTATGAAAGGATAGCTACGTGGCCTGGCTTGGAATCCCCCCCCCCCTCTCCCTACATAGCTCAACGTAGCCTTCCAGCACCCCCCCCCCCCGGACCAGGCCGTGTAGTTTGTGCACGGTCCCTACCTTTAACCACATGTTAATTCATTATTAATAATGTGAAGTAAAGGAAAATAATGAATCAAATTCTGTGTCATAAAGTTACTTGTACATTCCTGTAATAGCAACAATTGTGAAACGGCTCTTTTATTTTTAAAGGTAATAATAAAGCCTCTGCCCTTTTAAACAGAAGTTGAAGTAGAGTTCTTCTAGCGTGATAAGTTATTTTGTTGAAAAAAGTATAGGCTTGTTCAGACAGTGACTCATCATCGCATTTATGATTGGAGCACACTTGCTTGAAGTTACTTAAAAGAACACCGCATGATGCCAACCATACATTATAGTAAAGTATCACTCTTTACTTTTTGTTGATACACTTTATATTAACTATAAATTATGCGGAAACATTTTATTTCTGGTACCAGCCTACAAAATGTCTGGGTTGCTCATCCCTAGAGTGGGTCCTCTTACTTTTTTCTGGTCTAGGACACATTTCAGACTAACCACAAGTGGTAGTAATAAAACTGAAATATCCATTCTGCATGTCAACCATGTAATCATTGTGGCTTTGACAGAATTAATTTTTGGTCCAGCCTGCATCCAAACCTAAACCCCTCAATTTGGTTGTTGTATATCCCCCAAACTAAGCAAGATATCGAAAACATTTATTCCTTATTATCGAGTTTTTTCGTCGTGTTACATAAGAATCCATCATTAAATTTGACTTTTGCGAAATTTTTCTTCTGCATTTCAACTCAAGACACCTCACTTTTGAGACAGTATATCTCGAGAACTAGGTGAAATATCGAAAAATTTTACTCTTTATTTTTTATTTGTCTCGTCTTTTTAAATAAAAATTCATCATAAAATTTGACTTTGAATAATTTTTTCTTCTGAATTTCAACCAAAACCATTTCACATTTGAGACAGAATATCTCGAAAACTAAGCAGGATATCAAAAAATTTTATTCTTCATTTTTTATTTGTCTCATCGAGTTACATAATAATCCATCACCAGATTGCGGCGTCACGTTTATCCTAGAGTCCCCTTGAGGTGTTTAACCATACTCCCAGTGTTTGTTGGGAAGCGGTCAAGTCCCCACCACTCCGGCCATGCCCCCCCACTCCTCCGCCGGCCTGCTTCACTTCCATGCGTGGCAAAGGTCTCTTGCGTCGTCTCCATATTATTCCTTCCTCCATGCTCCCAATAGGCTATAGCTCTCTGGATCTTATGTTGTGTCTCGGGAAGTTCACAGCCTTCTTTACGAAGCCAAAGATCTTTTAGAAGAAAGTTACTTAATGATGTGTAAATTTATCGCAGTTTTATTTTAAAATGGTGATTAGAACAATCCAAATAAATAATGAAGTAAGTAATGTGAAATGCAGAAACAAGATAACATAAATAAGGAATTCATCTTGTTTGATATCTTTGGTAGTTTTATCTCTGACGAACTCCGGCAATGTATAAATATTTTGGAATCAGAATTTGACAGGAGGCGTGAGTGGTTTGGTTAGAATCATTTGTGTAGTTATTAGTGGTGATGTGACCATCTTAAATTAATGTAGGTAAATAAAGGGATAACAGTTGGAGTCATTAATGTTAATTATTAAGGCAGCACTATCGTTCTACATGTTGGAAGTGCTACGAAATAAATAATGATGTCTTTTACAGACAATAAGTTCAGTGAAACTGAAGATGCAGTTACCCAGCTATGTGTAAGGATGTAGTATTCTTTTATAGAACAGTGCACCCATTAACTTAGTGACGTTTCAATGAGGATGTTGTATTAACGTTCGTTGTGAAAACTGTTCCCTGATTTTCTGTATTGATCTTTTGTTTTTACATCACATGCAGAAGAGCGTAAATTACGAAATTGATCAGAGAGATTACAACACCTGCTTATTTACAATGTTTGTTGGATTTTATTTCAACGTTACACCATAATTTTATCAACCCATATTGATAGGTTAGGCAAACATTAAAGCTGTTTCTTCAGGTCTCGAAAACTGCGCATATTTGTAATCCTGTGATATATTTTAAAAAGTATTTTAGACATTTTTATACTGTCGTATCTCGCTTCGCTTTTGTCATGTGGAGTGCATGTTACAATAAATAGTATGTAATTTCTTTTCGCCAATGATAGTCTCTCAATGGACTTTGGTAATTCCGAAGTGTACAATACATCCATGGCTACTTTAGGACACGTAAAGTAAGGACATCACAAATGTGGTGCGTGTTACGAAAATACACGGCAAATGTGCGATTTTTCATATTCGAACTGTTATGTTAACAGAAAAATCAATACAGTTGAAGGCACAAAAGATGGTCCCTAGTGATGATGAATATATAGTCAGCATATTCGAGTTAAAACAATCTCTGAGTCTACCACAGAATGTGATTCTGCTATAAAAACATTCCTCTGTGCTGACTAATGAGGCCATAATACTGCGGTAGTCAATTGCAAGACATATTATTTTCAAACAGTAGTACCAGGCGTGGTGGGTGAGCGGTTAACGCTCTGGCCTCTCATTCGAGAGGCTGCCAGTTCGAATCCCCATCCGGGCATCGAGATTTCGGTTTTCCATGGTTTCCCCAAATCACTCCAGGTGAATGCTTGGAAGCTTCCTTCAAAAGGGCCATTGTCAAATTCCTTCCCGTTCCTTGTCCCCAGGCCCATCTCGCCTCTTATGACCTTGACGCCGATGAAGCGTAAAGCCATAAGTAAAAAAATTCAGGCAGTAATTAGGTTGTAGTACACTCTGGACTGTTAATTCCAAGCATTAATTAGATTATAATATGTTCTGTACCAGCATAACAACAGTAAAACTACTTTGGAAAGTATTTCTAGCATTGTCTTTGACTACTGCAGTATTATGAAACCAGTTCATCATGGAATCTTGATCTCCAGTCACCCCTAATCACTAATGAGTTCTTAGCTTTTATCTTATATTACTATAACACCACAACTTAATTATAAATAACGTCAGCAAAAACTCTCTGGTTGAAAGTAGTTGTACACTTGAGTAGAATTGGAATGTTAGCATGGCCATTTTTTTCTTCAGTAGTCTGTGCCACATAAATCTGTGTAGATTATTTTAGTCATAAACTTGGAAGCTGTTATCAACTTGTAACTTTGAATATGCCTATTAAAGTGTGACTATCCTGGTCATTGAATGATACAATAAACTCTGCTTTGGATATAGATTTCAACCATTTGAATAATTGTTTTTAAGCAAGTTTTCTGGAGTCTACCAGAGATCACAATTCTGCTGCATCAACATTGTCCTCTGCTGACTAATGATGTCGTAATACTGTGTTAGTCAATTCCAAGGCGTATTATTTTCAAGCAGTAATGAGGTTATATATCCACATTTGACCATTATTTTCAAGCACAAGTAGTAATTAGCTTGTAATACACCCTGGACCAGTATGACACTGCCAAAACTCTTGAGAAATAATTTCTAATGGTGTCTTGCTTTTGACGATTGAAATATTATCACGCCAATTCCTCATTGAATAATGATCTCCAGTAAACCCGTTTTTTGACTGTCTTGGAAAATGTGGTTTAATTCTAGATCACTGTTCTGGTGTGGCAGCAGTGTTATAAAATTATTAAAGAATACTTGAAATGTTCATTAATTCTTTTGTTGTAATGTGTTCTTGACATTTCAGCTACTCTATGTTATAAAAAGTTTCTTACAAAAAATTTTCTATAGCAAACTGTTTTTCACCTGGAATCAAGTGTTTTTGCTGTATGCCAATACCACATTTCTGTAGCTTACTTAAATTTTTCCCCATGGTAAATGCCCTTTTTCAATCTAACCACAACCTCTAGGAAGAAAATAAAGGTTTAGGTTGATATGATCTTTGATAATTGTATTGTGTGGAAGTGATTACAGCATTGTAACTGTATTATGATCTAGAATTTCTTAGGTGATCCTCATTTTTTACCTCTAAAATTCTTCAAATTAAATAACAACTACTTAAAACAGCAAGAAAAGCTGCATTATTTAACCTAATAGACATAATATCCATGGTGATAATGCCTTTCATCAACACGGTGGGCTACTTATAGAATTACAGTAGTATCTTTGCTTCAGATTTCTAATGCAGCAGTATTGTATCATCCTTTGTGCTAAATTGTATTTAATAATTTTTCTGTTAACAGAATTCAAAGCTCTTCATGTCTTGTTCGATTTCTGTCGTTTGTTGCGAACTAATAAACCTCATTTCAACTGTCTGAATCCTTCCTACATCTTTCTTCATTATAGTCCATTTTCAATATCCATTATTCAAGCCAGGTAAGTAGTATCTCCAGCAGATGTTCTTCATTGTTAGTTTAAGCTAGTTTCCAAATCCTTAAATTTCTCAAACTTGGGAAATGCTGTCACTCAGCCATATCTTGATTAACATAAGGCAAATAGTTATGGAATATGGTGCAGCTGTTTACACTTGTGATATCTACAATATTTTATTCCATTTTCAAAGTTGCTCAATGTTGTTTTGGAAAATTCCTAAGAATGAAGGGATACTTTGCATCGGATCTGGCCTCAGCTAACACCTCAGTATCTGAATGCTTGGATACTATATTTCTCCGTTCTTCTATCTGGAGGCAGAAACAGAATTGTAGATTCAAACATTGAACGTTGTGACTTGAGAAGTTCTTATATGTTGCTGTAATTTTATATTAATAACAAAGGACAGGGAAAGTAAACCAATCACTTATCACAGATGGAGGTATGACAACAGTGATGAACTCGATACATTATAAAGTATTTCAATATGTTTCATTATTAATGCAAAGTCATGTGACACTTGGCAAGGGTATGAAATGCACACACATCAAGTCTTATCACATAAATAAATCAGATATAGCTTCAAATCCATTAACAAAATCCTTCATTATGGTCATGGCTTCCTATATTCCTTCCCTGAAACACACATTCTTCTCTCCATACTTCTAGCTTGTCACACATGCTTGAGCAGATAATCCAATCTCAAGAACATCTTGATCACAAATATTTACCCCCCAGTTTTCCAAACCACCACGTGGGTCCTTCTTGTATAATAAACGTCACCAAGAAACTTACATTTTGCATCTGGCCACTGCTATCACCTATTCCAATCACAGCATTAGGAAAGTTTTACTCATTATTGGAAATTCCACATACGTAACAACACATCTCGTATACCAGTTCACCTTTTTCTACTGCACTAGTTCATATGTAGATGTGACTACCAAACAACTGTCCATCAGAATCATCGACCACAGCAAACAGTTATGCCAACAACCTAGACTATCCAGTGGTAGTCCATTCCAGTTTCCATAACTTAAATAACCTCAATTAATATTTTATTGAGTATTAAAATCTTTCCATGAACTACAACCGTGTGAGAACTTAATAGATCGGAACAAGCTTAATGACATACAATCGCCAAGCAACCCTCTTGCTTCAATCTTTGATTAAACCTGTCATTTATTAATATAGCTATATATTCATTTATAAAAGTGGATGTCTGTACATTTTTATGTTCTTTGTACAAATCTGCAGTTATTATCTGATCTCGATTAAACTTTGCATATGTATACTTCTAAACATTTGAAAAAAAATACTGTCTACATTTGGTTTACGAAAACCCACTCCCTCAGCCCCATAACTCAGAAAAATTTGCATGTGCAACAGTTGACCTTTTTGCAAGTATATCGAAAACCATAGGGAAATTGGCTGGTGATATTCTGAAAGCACATAAAATTTACCGTTTATTGGTGTTGGACCAGCTTTGGTCGTACAATTGGTGATAGATAATTTTCGATTTTTTTAAAGTAATTGGTGTGACACATGAACCCACAATTTTTATTCAGTCTTGATGCACATGTATGCTTTAAAACAAAGAGAAAAAATACTGTTTACATTTTGCTCATAAAACTGCATCCGCTCACCCCCTTTACCACTCTTAAAACAAATTTATGTAAGAAACTTTTCTGTTACCCCCACCCCCCCTCCCAAATATCTTGAAAACGGTAGTGAAATCGACCCAAGTGTATGGTGATGGAGAATTTTTTCATCAATCCAATCAAATGGGATACAACATCACAACTTCCATATCCAGCCTCCGAGCAACTCTGGGTGCTCTGCTAGTGCATCTATATAAAAAAATAAAATAGGGTAGAGGAGGAAACTACTGCTTAACACTGTTGATGATAAGTGAAGTCACATTGTGCTGACAACCCCCTACTATCAGTTGTGATAACCTGTGATTTTCTCCCGTATCCTCATTTATTGTATTTTGTTTTTTTCTCCTCTTCTTAATCTGATCTAAATTATTTTCTATGCATTTACATATTTATTTATTATTATATTTTTTATTTATTATTGTATTCTTATTACCATTACTATGTACTCCATTTCCAGTGATAACATCTTCCAACAGTTATCAATTGTCTATTTTGTATTCCATAGATCTCACCACCTCAATACTTTCCAAAATGGCCAACTCTGATATTAGTGGCACTTTGTGCATGTTCATGTAATTGTCTTGCCATGTGTCTCTTTTCTCTATGTCGACAAGATTCATCATCATCCATTCAATAACGTAATGATGTAGCCTCTTATTATTCCTGATAGAACTCCAACAATCTTCTCTAGGGAGAATGGTATTGAACAATTCCCAGCCTGCTTTATATGTCTTTGTCCCATTGATCAGGTGAGCTTCCTTTTCGGCTCAGATGATGTCTCATACTCCACTCCAATGCCGTTTTGTCTGTCTTTTGTCATTTCTCCTAGCACTCACTGCTTGGTTTGAGTGCATTTCACACCATTGACATGATGCTTCCTTCAATTGCTTATTGAACATCTAGCGTAATAAATGTTCTACAAAAGTTTCTCGCTTTGTTGTGTTCATTTAAAATTGAAAATTCCGTTGGTTGTTAAATGTACAAAAAGTATTCTTGTGGCAGAAATTTAGAGACTAATTGTCAATGTTCATGATTAAATTGTCACAAAAGAGAGTATTGTGAGGAAATGGATGTTAGAATGCATGAAGAGGAACAAATAGATGATTTGTTAAATAAAATTAATATAAAATTCTGAAAAAAGGAGATTCACAATTCATGAATTGCATAAAAAAGTCTGGAGCTCAGTTGCATGAAACAGTTATGGAGCACCTTCATTATGAAAATCTCTATGCCAGATGGTGTTCTAACAGTTGATGGCTAATCACAAGGGGAAATGCATTGAAGCTGCTTTAATGTTACTTGCTCGTTATCAGCAAGAAGGCAATTAGTTTCTCAATCACTTTGTCAATTTTGATGAAATGTAGTTTGCCCATATCTTGTCTGAAAACAAGCAGCAGTCTTTGCAGTGATGGCATTCATGTTCTTCATAACAGAATAGATTAAAACAAACTCTAGGGGCTCAGAAGCTTATGGGACCTCAGAGTCATCATACTCTAGGAGTTTAGGTAGCAGGGTAAGGCTACAGATGCAGAATCATACTCTGAAATTCTGAAGAAGCTGCGTTCGTCGATTCGGAACCCATTGTGTGGGCTACTGACTGATGGAATTTCTCTCTTGCCTTACGTCATCTTCTGGATACATGCACTGATTGAACAGTTTGATTGGAAAACTTTTGTACTTTTCTGACCAAGCTCTCAGTGATTTTTTCTCTCTATCTAACAAGATTTCTAGAGCTTGTGCAGGTTATCGGTGAATTTCTTCAGAGAAGGAATACAAAAGCTTGTGTCAATATACATATGTCATTAAAAATCGCAACTCTGAAGGAAAAGTGTTATTGTACATATCAACAGTTGGTATTAAAGATTTTTAAGAAACTTCTTCCAGATTTTTTTTTTACTTCCAATCTGTTTTTATTTTGTTGGCACCTTTTGGTTGCTTCCTAATAGTTTACCGTCACCATCTTGATCTCTCCCATCATGTTCTCCATAGAGTAGCCGTGGAGTAAGCTGTGGTGTGTGCACACCCAAGTTGCCAAATGGCCCAAAACTACCCATATGAATAAGGCTTTAAACGGAAATATTGTGAAGTGTGTTTGTTTTTTTGTGCTCATTTGCTTCTCCTGCCTTCATCTCTGGTAAGTGATGGGTTTTTTTCCTTATCTTTCCTTAATACATATAAGAGTGTATCAAAATTCTTGAAATGCAATGAAAAAATATTTGAAAGCACTAAACACTTATTATAAAATTGATTGTGTACCCACAATTCGATTTAGCACATCCGTTAGTACTGTAGTTAAAACTAATGTTATAATGGTATTCTAAATTCTTAAAAAATAAAATATTGCTATTATACAGTTGTGGAGGTGGGTTACATAAATTATTCATTCCATGGTGATGCAATACTATTCTCAAAGGTTTTGAATATGCTGAGAATGATTTTGATATACACGTATACAAGCAAAATAGTGGTGTGGCAGTAATGAATGCCTTAATAGTTTGTATTGTTGTAGATGCTGTGTGAATAATAGAAAAATTCTCAAAGTGTACTCATAGGAGAGTTAGTTGTAAAAACTAATTGCTTTTAGTGTGACAAATTTGTTATTTTTGTGCACTTTTGGTAATGACACAGATAAGAAATT
This sequence comes from Vandiemenella viatica, assembly GCA_031002005.1. Taxonomy (NCBI): domain Eukaryota; kingdom Metazoa; phylum Arthropoda; class Insecta; order Orthoptera; family Morabidae; genus Vandiemenella; species Vandiemenella viatica. The sequence continues at coordinate 117,647,927 of JARYHS010012519.1, forward strand.
AATACTAATAGTAGTAGTCGTCATCTTTTTTATGAACTTTCTCAACTTACATTGGTCAGCCCTGGCACTTCCTTCATCCAGAGGCTTGTGCTTATTTGCAAGCACATTATCAGTGGTGAAGCTACGACAGGCCTAACAAACCGGTAGAGGATAAAGCTTGCTTGCAAAACACAAAAAGCCTTGGAAAGGATGGATCAAAGTACAAAAGATATGGCTATGGAAATGGTTTACAAATTGGATCTTTAAATATATGAACATTATCTAGGAAAGTGGAGGAAATTGTGGACTAAAGGAAAGGGTAGGAGGGAACTGAGGAAAGGTTTCCGACTGTACTGGAATGGAAATGAGGAAGGGAGGAGAAAGACGGTACGGGTAATTGTGATAGATGGACTGAAGGAGGAGGTGGAATAGACAGAATCAAGAAGACTAAAGTAGTGGTCAAAGGAAGTAGCCTGAATTGCTGCAAGTATACACCCAACAAGTAGGTTGTCCAATCCAAGAGGAGGAGGATTTTGAACAGGAGCTGCAGAGACAGTTAAATGGACAAAATGTTATAATTATGAGAGACCTGAATGCTCATGTAGGCACAGAAAGGCAGGGATATGAAGAATTAATAAGGACAGAAGGATGGGGTGGCAGAAATAAAGAAGAGGAAAGGCTACTGAATTTCTGTAAACAAAATGGGTTGAAAATAGGAAATTCAAGATACAAAAAGCCAGAGAGCCACAAGGTAACCTGTGATAGTAGTCATTGGCAGAGGAATTCAGTTGTGGACTATATGGGAAGCAAATAAACAGCACAGAAAACCTAAAAAGGATGTGGAAAAAACATTTTGAAGCTTTACTGAAGCTGGATTGGTCACAGGATGATACAGTTCTTCAGAAGAATAGCAAACATGTAAGAGAAAAAGAAAAGGATTTAATTTGGGAAGAAGTGGAAACAGCTCTGGATAAGATGAAGGAAAGACGTCAGGCATCAATGAAGTGGGCATGGAAATGATAAGGGCAGCAGGAACAGTAGGAAAGCAGTGGCTGTACCATGTGATTAGGAAGGTATGGAATCAGGGGGAAACCCCTGAAGACTGGAAAAAAGGAATAATTGTACCTATATTAAAAAAGGGAACATGAAAGAGTTTAAAAACTATAGAAAGATCAAACTGGTGTGCCACTGCCAAAATGTATGAGAAGATCATTGAAAAAAATAATAAATGGCTGTTTGGAAAAAGAGTTAAGGGAAGAGCAGTAAGGCTTCAGATAGGATATTTGCATTGAGACAGTTGTAGTAAAAACATTATGTGTATGCAAATGATTTACTGTTGGTATTTGTCGATATTGAGAAAGCATATAATTGTGTACACAGGAGAAAGGTATGGAAGGTCTTGGAGAACAGAGGAGTTACCAAGGAAATGTGAGCTATGTAAAAATAGGGGAAGGAAGAACAGACGCTTGAAACAAAGGAATGGACTAAAACAAGGAAGTGCCCTCTCACCACTACGCTTTATTGTAATCCTGGATGATAGGTGGCAGTGAGGATGGGAGAGTAAAATATGAAGGTGATGGCTTTTGCGAACAACTTGATGATCTGGGGAGGTGGGGAAGAAAAAGTGCAGTGGCAGTTGGATGTATGGATAGACAGTGTGGAGTAATATGGCCTGAAATTTAATGTAAAGAAATGTGGGTGAAGAACAGGATAACCCAGGGAATTGTGATGGCAAGTGAATAACTAAATAAGGTAACCAAGTTCAAGTACTTGGGGAGTACTTGGAAGGAATGATAGCATGATAGGTGAAAGAGGAAGACAAGCAGAGGCATTTATAAGAAGCATTAGAAGCCTGATATGGAACAAAGGTGTGCCACAGCGAAGCGAGAGGAAAATTTATCACACATATTATGTGCCTCTCTTGACATGTGCTGCTGAAACATGGACAATGAAGAAGTGGGACATCAGCAAGGTACAAGCAAGTGAAATGAAATTTTTAAATGGACAGGATAAAGAATAAAATGATTAGAAACACCATAAAAGAGGAACACTTACAGGAAATGATAGAGAAGACCAAACCAAGATGGTATAAACATGCAAAGAGAATGGAGGTTCAGAGAATTCCAAGAAAAATTCATGTAATTAAGATGCATGGTAAACAACCCAGAGGAAGACCAAGGGATGGATGGCTGAGAGGAGTGGAGGAGTGTGTGCAGAAGAGGGGAGAGGACTGGAACAAGGTGGTGACAGAGAGGTGGTGGGAAGAGAGAAGGAAATGGAGAGGCTTGTGCATGAAGCAGATCCTGCCAGTGCTGGAAACTGTTGAATATGATGATTTATCAGTCAGAATACCAGCTTGCTAGCTGTGTTATTATCTAGTTTTATGGTTAAGTGGATATTTTGGCACCTGTGTGCGGAACGTATAACTATGTTCTGTGAGAGGTACTTGTATTTTTGTTTGTATAATGTGTGGTTCACGAGGCACAGATTTGGGACCATTTCACAATTCACCTTGATGATTGTGGAAAAAAACTGCCTAGAAACAACAATCAGGACAGCTGATACGTGGGGTTCAGGACTTGAACTGTGCCCTGTTGTACCTCCCTGATCCAGTCTATTAGTGCTGTAACATGCACAGCCTTATTGGATGGTACTAATAGTAATAATTATAACAATAAGATCTAGTTTAAAAATGATTCTTATTACTGAAGTTTGCATTTTTAATACTGATGTATACTGACCTCTGATTGATATCACAACAGCTGAGATTAACTAATTTATCTGATTATCCAGTTTTGCTGTCAGTAAATTTGCAAATTTATTTACCTTGTGAATGGTATTGATATTACATCACGAATATTTTTGAATAGGCTATGCTCTATTGAAAATATTTGTCTCATTAAAAATTTATAAATTTTCTTACACGAGATCTGTAAATTTAGTTCAACAGCAGAATAGTTATGATATTTATACTTCTGAAAAAATATTTTCTGTGTTCTGCAGGAGAGAGTGAAGCAGTTATATTTATTCAGAGATCATTATTTTGAAACACATTCCATTGATGATGCGTCTCACAGAAATAAAGATGTAGAAGATGAACTGAAGGAAACCATAAATGTTTTTGAAAGGATGAAAGGTATTGTACTTTCATTTTATATCCTGTTTTAAATATGGGTACAGTCTTCAGTTTAAAAATTGCTAAATGAATTATTGAGGTGCTATAATTGAATTTTTCCTGTGTGCTGCAAAACTATCTCAACAGAAGAAAATATCTTGCTGAACATGTGGAAATACTGTCTTATTGTGTGCAAAAGTGCATATGTTTTCTTAGATGATCATATTGGAAACAAACCTTAATGAGTCTCATTATCTTAGAGAAAACATGTTATTGATATTTTTGAATATCGAGCAATTGAAAGTAAACCCATCTTTTACCGAGTCGAGGTGTTTGGCAATGGACTGAAAGATCCCCTTCAGATCTTAGTAATAGCTGGAATTTATATGGGCCCTTAAACTGACCTTCATCTGTGGCAGAGTTTAATTTTCATATGAAATATGCTAAGATGCTCTGTGGATTAGATTCCATGTTGAAATGTCCACACTACCTTATGAGATTTCTGTATTTAGCTAAGCCACAATAGAGTTAAAATGTGTATCAAAACTTCAGCACCAGGTCTTTTAGCCTAAACAGTTTTTTTGCTTTTATTATTGTTACTTGCTGAAGTAACAAAGTGTAGATACCGAATGTTTCGTAGTCATATGAGAAAGTAAATAAGAGTTGCATTAGGTATACATGTGTCACACGGGCAAAGTTCACACTATGACCCCACTTGGATGATTGGTAGAGAGGGTAATGATACCGTGGAAAGTGTAAATAATTTGAAAAAAGCAAGCAACCAGAATTGGTAGTAAGGGGGAGGAAGATAGTGAGTAATGTTACAATATTTCCTATGTTTTACAAGATCCTGCATCAGCCTAACAACTGACCATAAGGAGATAATGACAAAGGGCAATTGCTCACATCCAAATCTCAAGCGATCAAGGTTTGTAAAAAAATTGTCATTCATATATAAGATCAATCACAGTTAATAATAATAATCCAGTTATTGCGCATGCTGCTCTCTGTAATTTCTGTAACAGTTTCAAAATTAGAGCCATCATAGTTTTTCTGTAACCAAGCTATCCTTCCTAATGTTATTAATTAAAACAAAGAATAATAGGAGAACCTACCTAAGATGGAGGCAAGATGACCAGGACAAACACAAAAACAACTTTACAATATTTTGGTAAAAATTCTTAATCATGTAGGAGGTGACAAGTGTGGCAAGGAGAAAGATTTTTGTGCATCCAGACCTGCCACGTAACTTAACCAACGATAAACCAAGTGGGAAGGGTGGGGATTGCAATTGGGGGGAGGGGTGATAACTGTGGGATAGTATCTAATATATAAAAATGAATGTTGGTCTGTATATATATCAGAGATTAATATACTTTGACACCATTTGACTGTTCACCATGAAAATTGGCACACATTTGTATTTTTTCATGGAGTAGATTTCTGACCAAAAAAGTTCAAAAACCACCCTCTCTTGCCCTTTACATTCTTTAATTTTTATACAAACCCACAGTTTTTATTCAATTTCGATGGAAATTGCACATCTATGCTTTAAATCAAAGAGGCTAGTCATGAGGTAAACATCGATGTGTGTACACCTCCCAAACCGTTTGACTCAGTCCCTAGCACATGAATAAGGTGTGAAATTGAAATATTGTATATGGTTTTGTTTGTCTTATATTTGTTTCACTCATTGCAGCCTTCCACTTTGGTGAGCGATGAGTCATTTTTTCCTATCTTATGTTATTTAAATCAAAGTGGAAAACACTGAACACATAAGTTTTACAAAGCCCCAACCCCTCTTCATCCTTCTACACTCTTAATTATTGTCAGTATTCTTTTAAAGCTACAGTTTCTATCTGATTTTGAAGGAAGTTTGCACATGCATACTTCAAAAGAAACAGAAAAATACTGCCTACATTAGGTTTACAGAATTCCAACCCCTTTCCCCCTACCCACTCCCTTAATTTTTGTGATGTTGTTTATTTCAAATATTGGAGGAACTTTGCACATGTATACTCTAAAACAAACAGAAAAATACTGTCTACATTTGGTTTTCAAAAGCCCAACCCCTCTCCCCATTTATCCCCACCCCTTTTAATTTCCAATGTTCTTTATAGAAACCCACAGTTTTTTGATGGAACACTGCACATGTATACATTAAAATAAATAAAAACATATTGTCAACATTCTGCTTATGAAATTCAACCCCAACATTTAAGTTTTGCAAATGCTCTTCATACAAAGCTACAGTTTTAACTGATTTTGATGGAACTTGCACATGTATACTTTACAATAAAGATAAAAATATTGCCCACATCATGTTACAAAAAACAAAAAAACTTTCCCACTTTATACCCCTTAATTTTTGCCATTGTTCTTTATACTTACCTACAGTTTTTATCTGCTATCGATGGAATTTTACACACATATACTTTATATCAAACAGAAAAATACTGTCTACATTTGGTTTACAAAAGCCCAACCCCTTTACCACCATCCATTTTAATTTCCAATATTCTTTACACATTACAAGGAAAGGGAAAATGACTCATCACTCACTAAAGTTGAAGGCTGCGACGAGTGGAGAACATATATGACGAACACAAGAATACACAGTATTTCGGTTTTACACCTTATTCATGCTGTAGGAAATGAGTCATGTGGTTTGGGAGGAGCGCACACGCCGAGGTTTAGTATACGACTCACGTGTGCACACCTCCCGAACCACATGACTCATTTCCTACAGCATGAATAAGGTGTAAAACCGAAATACTGTATATTCTTATGTTCGTCATATATGTTCTCCACTCATCGCAGGCTTCAACTTTGGTGAGTGATGAGTCATTTTCCCTTTCCATGTAATTTATATTGGAAAAGCCGTTTCCTTTTTCCTTAGTTTAATTTCAATATTCTATAAAGAAACTCACAGTTCTAAAACCCATCAAAATCAATTCAGTTGTTTTTAAATTTTATGAGAATATTCATAAAATAAATGTGTCCTAATATCTCAACTTGTATGACAGATTTTAACCTGGACCCCAAGCTTCCAAGTCATGTAAAGCTATTAAAAATCTGTACATTCTATGTGATGTCAGAACAAATAGATATATTCCGGATATAGATTTACGTATGTGGTATCTATTGAAAATGGTACTCCATACATGTTTCGATTATCAAACTTTAACAGATGTTGTGAATAGATTGAAATGCATCCTTGACCAAAATGTAAACTGAAATTCCATATCAAAGTATCCAATGTATTTATATATTTTTGGCACCAGCTATCAAACAAATATTCTGCAAATCTGTATTAGTTTTTGTGTAGTAGGGCTGAGTCTTGATATCCTGGTAGTTGGCCTAAATTTATATTTTATTCATAGAAAGATTTCAAATGGTCATGTAATCAAACTAAAATGTAGTAAAAACTAGAGAAATAAGGTATCATGTACATGAAGCAAACACTAGAATAACATTGAAGTATCCTCATGTAGTGCAAATTTGGGTGAACTAACTTATTTTAAATTATAGCCTGCTATTCTTCAAATTACCTTGAATCAATTGAAATTTGTGTTATAGATGTGATTGCTATGCTCCCCATTTTACTGTTGGGATGTGTGTATTAGCTTCACATGTGATATTTCCAAACGTCTTGTATACATGTAATTAAATTGTATCTTGATGTATGATTGTGTAATATATATAATTATTCAATGATGCAGGTAATGGGGAGGACGTTGCTTTAAGGCTATTAAAACAAGAAAGTATAGGGACCACCATTTACCAAACTTGAAGATGGGAGGGCTGTGACTGCCCATAAAACATAATTAATCTTATCAATATTTTTAGTAACCCCTGTCCATGTGTATCATTATTCTTCTACATAACTAATGGGTAATCTGATATTGTATGGATTTTAATAAGGGATGATAGGGAAAGTAAATCTGTCACTCACCAAAAATAAAGGCAGGAAGGTAGCAATGAAAACAAAAATCAAAAACACATTTTACAATAATTTGTTAAAAAAAAGTCAGTCATAAGTCAGATATGAACAAGGTGTGAAGGATGGGGATTGCAATGGTGGATGGAGGAAATTAAATAATAAAAATTGTATGAAATTTCAGTTTCTGTTATGGCTGGTCAAAGTAAAATAAAATGAATTAAAATAAAGTAAGGACAAAAATATATTGTATCAGTTAAAGTATAAATAAGTAAATCAATAAAAATGGAATGAAGTATAAAATGTTTTAATTGATCCAAACTGTTTTTTTATTTTAATTTGTTTTGTTTTACTTTGACTGGCCTTTACAGAGATGGAACATCCCAGCAATTTTCATCGTTTTACTTCCTCCTCCCACTATTAAAATACCCGTCCTCGCCCCTTATTCATCTCTGTCTTCAGTAATGTGGTAGGTCTCAATGTGTACTCATCTGATTGTTTTGCCATAAGTCTCACTACTAACATGAATAAGTTTTTTTTTTTTTTTTTTTTTTTTTTTTTTTTTTTTTTTTTTTTTTTTTTTTAGCAAATTATTGTAAAATGTGTTCTTGATTTTTTTTTTGTGTTCATCGCAGTCTCATGCCTTCGTCTTTGGTGAGTGATGGGTTTACTGTCACTGTTCACTGTCCTCCCTTATTTAGATCCATACTATATCAGATTACCCATTAGTTATATATGAGAATAATATTTACATGGACAATTTAAGTTGGTCAACTCATCCCACCTCCACCCCCTCCCTCCCACCACTGCCAACTCCATCTATCACTTCCTTATTATCATTACTTTACAGCTTTTGTTCTGTCACTATTATCAAACCATATGTAATTAGTTTCTTGTTCTTTTTGTAATCACAGCTCCCCAGCCTTCAGTTTTGGTAAGAGAATGGTTTACTTTCAGTATTCTTCTCATTTTTTATATATTCATTTTTCATGTTGGGAACAACTTATTTCTCTTACTATAGTGTAGGATGCAGCGGCAACATATAAAATACACTTGATTTTGGAATGCTGAGATTATGCACTTAATCAGCAAAAGCTTGGAGTAAACCTGAACCTAGCAGTATATCTATGTCTGTCCTCTGTTAATGAAATGCCTTCCCTGAAAATCTCAGTACTTACTACTGTCTGGGATTATTTTATGTTTTGGCACTATAATATTGTCTTCTATGGTATTTTATTTTTTATTTGTGATGTTGTTTAATTACCAATGATCTTTTCCTTTCAGTGTAGTTAGTACAAGATGATATTGGTTTACATTGTTAGTATTATTTGGATTTTGTTTATTGAAAAAGAAATTAATGTGCATGTTACTGTTGAAATGTTAGTTCATAAATATGTGCCTTTATGGTGGCGCTGTTTACTTTCTGCCAACTGTTTTTACATTTTTTTTCACTTTCTTATCTGTTCTCACAAAATCTAAAATACCAGAATTCGCAAAAAATGTTGGTTCTGTATTGATTTGTGCAGAATCAAATTTAAGCAACAATGCATAAAGGCAATGACATCTTCCAGGACTGATTGATAAATAACACTTAAAAATAAATAAATAAATAAATAGTTACTGAGAACAATGGAATTCTTTGGTGTAAACCCTTCTATGGTAGACTATGATGTACCAATGGAACGATGGACATTTGGGTTATACTGTGTACTACAAGGTGACCCAAACTAGTACATATTTTATAGCCAAACAGATAATTGAGGACGTGCGTTGTAGCGATATGATATGTAGAGATGAAGAGGTTAGCACAAGATAGGAAGGGATGTAGGATTACATCAAACCAGTCAAAAGACTGATAACGGCAAAAAAAAAAGCACCATCATTCAGCAACAATGTACTGATGTCATTGAACTTAAAGAGTGAAGACAGCATGTGACTCTGACAGTCTGATGGGAGAAACTGAGAGTGTCACAAGAAGAATAACGCCTACCATGAACTCAACCTTTGAATGGTTTTAGTAACTACCAAACCAATGAGAGATGTCAACTTATTCCATAATACTGATTTTGCAAGGACAGACCGGATTGGAAAATTATTAAAGCAGGTGGAGGTGTGAACAGTGTATAATGTCTCACTGCAAGCTTTGCCAATCATTACACCTACAGCAGTTTACGGGTGTTTGTTATGGCAGATGGGCTTAAAGAACATATCCACCACTATAAACAAAACAATAGCAACAAACCTGCTGCAGTTCACCATGCCATAAGTGCCGGGCTCAAGATAGAATTTTAAGACTGTCGTGGATTGAATACCAGTGTTGGCCTCTACAAGTGGAGGCAGATTTTTTTTTTGAACAAAATGAACAACTTAAACGAAGATAGTGGCCTAATACTCTATGATGCTTGGCACTCGTTGCTGTGTAAAGTCATAGTACCTCTGATGAAGGCTGCAGCATGTCAGCCAAAAGCTTAGATGGGCAAGTAAACAATGCGGCATTCCCTGAAAAAGGGACGGTTAAGGGCAAATTGATAGTGTAGTACTATATCTTTCAATGACTTTTGATAAAGTGAACCATAAAATGGTGTAATCTGATAAAAACTATTAGAGCAGACAAAAAAGTGATTTGCTGTGCAAGATAATTCTTAAAAGATAGAAAACAAAAAGTTAGAGTATGAAATGCAGTATCAAAATAAGTGGAAGTAAAAATAGGAGTACCACAGGGTAGCATAGTAGGACTGTTGCTATTTATTGTGCTAATGAATGATTGTTTTGATGGACTACTAACAGAAGTTAGGTTGTTTGCAGATTACATAATAATATAGAATAGGATCAAAACAATAGAAGACTGCGAACAGTTGCAAGGTGATCTGAATAGAATATCTAACTGGTTTGGTAAACATGGGATGAAGATATATGCAAAGAAGAGTAAGTTTATTAGGTAGACAGATAAAAAAATTAAAGATTGATTATGATTATAAGGCGAAAGAATTGCTTTTTGAAGACTTTAAATGTAAATACCTTGCCATAACTTAACTGGGCAGCACCCATTAGAGAGGTAGGAGGATAAGGTTTCAAAATCCTTCATTTGTTGGAGAGAGTGTTGATGGTATGTACCAGAGAAGTAAGGATTAGGTAACAAAACTTTGGTCAGAGCATTGTTTGTGTAGGGGACCTACGTTTTGGGTATCAAATACTGGAGTTGGAAGGAGTGCAAAGGAGGACTGCTAGATTGTCTCTGAGAATTACCACAGAACACAATCAGTTACTGATTTGATACAGAGTCTGAAATGAAATTCATTGGAAGACAGGAGGAGGGCAAAGAGAGTCATGGGAGTATAAAAGATGTGTATTGGTGATGATGCTTTGAAATATAGTGGTGGAAGAATTAGGAGAGTTACATGGAAGGAAAAGATGATAACGACCACAAGCTGGCACTCGATTTCAGGCATAAGGGAAGATTTTCTTTCATAGCGTCAGAGATTGGTACGAATTACCAAGAGAAATGATGAATAATTTACCAAAAATGCTAAAAGAATTAAAATTTAAAATTAGTAGAGGGCAATAGTATGCGCAAAAAGGAAAGGGGGAAAAATGGTTGTGTAGGGAAATTTCCACTGGACCAAGTGCTCCATAGCAGTCAAATTAAATGAAAAGCCAGCTCTTATTAAGGCTTGTTACTCTGTTCAGTGTATAAACCATAACTTGCCTATCTATTTCATTACCACCTAAAATTAATTGTTAGTGTCCCTCTAACTTCGATCCCATTTTACAGTAAAGGATTTAAGTTTGAAAATTCCATTGTTCTGAGTATCTCAGTGATTCTGTTCCATACTGTGTCATTCTGCAAAATGATTATAGCTTTATCAGTTCTTATTTTAATTTGATATTAAGATTCTGCATTTCCAATCAAATTAATATAGAATTACTAATTCACTGAGGAACACATGGTAACAGCAGTAATGTAATGCAAAAATGAATTTACACCAACACAATATACAAAAACTCTATCTTTTAGTTAACATAATTACTAAGCCCCGGATTTTTAGGTTCTAAAAAACCAAATTTAGGTTTATTCAACTCACGTTTTAGGCTTTTATAGGTTTTTAAAATTCTGATTTAGGAACTTACACGTTTTTAAGGGAAATAAAATTTAAAACACGCAATATATACTGCCATAGTGTTAAAAATATTGTTGACTTTACAATACAATGTCAAGTACTCCTTAAAAAGTTCCAACATGTCATTGGTCTATCACATTAAAATATGCAAAATAAACCACTATTATGTTCAAAATACTTCGTCTGTATTGTGTATGGTAAACAACTCATTTAAAACTTCTAATATGATACTGAACAATGAAATACGAGGCACGTCCAGAAAGTAAGTTCCGTTTGGTAATAAAATGAAATTGTACACAGATGCAGAAGAAATTTATATTGCACAAAATTCTACAACTCTTAAACTACTTTTCCATATAACTGCCTAAATTTTGAAAGCATTTGTCATAGCGTGGCACCAGGTTTTATATACCTTCTTCATAGAAATCTGCCGCCTGTGTCTTCAACCAGTTGGAAACAGTTTCTTTCAGCTCGTCGTCATTGGTGAAGTGATGACCGCCAAGGAAAGACTTGAGATGTAAGAACAGATGAAAGTCTTGCCAGTTCTTCTGTAACCAAAGGTGGACGCCCACTTCGTTCTTCATCGTGCACATCGCTACGCCCGCCATTGAACTGTCGGACCCATCTTCTCACCATCGAATCACTCATCGCATTTGGTCCGTAAACATCGCAAACTTGCCGATAAATTTCACTTGGTTTCACTTTCCTCGCATTCAGAAACCGAATCACAGACCTGATTTCACAGGCGGCGGGATTTTCAATCAACGGCGACATTTCAAACAAGCACAACAAAGCGTACGTAACTGACAGCGATCTCCAAATGGCGGACGTTCTTCCCCTTGATACACATCGTCTACAGCACATGTGCGGAACTGCAATCGCAGCGCTGCAGCGGAGATAAATTGAAACGGAACTTACTTTCTGGACGTGCCTTGTATTTTGACAGATTTTCAGGAGTAAATCCTCCTCTTTTTTCCGTTCAAATTCTCTTGAATGCGGAAAAACTACGCTTTACGTCACATGTGGTCAGAGGTGTGGACTTTGTATCAGCGATTTCCTTTGGATTCAAAGGCAATATTCTTGTTTCTTTAGACCACAGAGGACATGGCCTATGTATTTCATCCTCTTGAAATCTGAACTGCGGGCTAAAACAGACTCCTGCTTCTGAGCTATAGATACCCCAACTGGTCCAGGAGCCACTTTGGCCCTCACTTCTTGGGTGATTTGAAGTGCTTTCATCAACGGTAGAGTACCTCCTTCCAAATTCTTGATTAAAAATTCTGGGTTGCAAAAATTTGCCTTTATATATTTCAACTTCTGTACAGCTGGTACTGAGTGCAACACTTTCTTTGCATTTACTATAGCAATAGCTTCGCTTTCATCTAATGATTCGATGACCTCCATGATGCTCTCATAGTTTTCTGCATAATACACTGCGGCTGAGAGCCAGGTCCCACATCGTGTCACTACTGGCTCAGGAAGGAGGGGTATCGATGAAAGTAACTACTCGACTTGGCGCTTTCAGGAATATTTTCTTCACTGAAGGAATTATCTCTTTAACTACAGGGTGCTGTTCCCGAATTTTTTCAGCTAAATGGTGCAGCCCATGAGCTAGACAGGTGACATGGACCATTCGAAGATGGAATGCCTTCAAACGCTCCCCTGCTTTTATCATATAAGCTGCACTGTCTGTCACCAACAACAATTTATCCTCGTGTTCTGGACCTGGCCACAACAGTTTTGATGCATCCCTTACAGCAATTACCACAGTAGACTGGTTAGTCATTGGAAGTTCTCTGCACATAATGACTTGGGGTATACTACGTCCCTCACATGCGAGCTTGCCCACAACAATGCTATGTATCTGCCGCAGGCATCTGTCGTCTCATCTAGACTTAACCAGATGAAGTAGTCGGCAATGTCCACTAGTTCTTCAATGGTTTTCACTTGCAGCTGACGCAAGTAATTCTTTCTTAAAGTGAATTCATCTGATATTTTTCTGTTGCAAAATTCTTCCAAAATGGTTTTCAGGACTGCATTCTGGAGTGTTGCAACTGGTATATTAGCGGCAGTGAGAGCTTCACACAGACGCAGGTTAAACGAATCTTCTGCACCCAGCTTTGAACTTGTAATGAAACTCTGCTTCTGTTCGGATGCGTTTCTCCTAGTAACATTTGCCAAATGAGTTGCTGAATTCTGATACTGTATTACGTGGGATCATTTTTCTGCAGTCACTTAGAAGGCAAAAATAAAAATATAACACCCCGGATAATACCCAGTTAATATTATGAAATTTCATCCAGCAGTCTAGACTCTTTCAGTTTACGTTACTTTAGAAATGAAAACAAATAAAATATAATTTATTTTTTAAAATTATAAAAGATATATGTATATAAAACAAATTAAACACATGCTTGACAATATATAATTTTCTCTCATCTGTAGAAAAATTCTTGTTCGTTCCTAACCACTCTCGCAGGTGACTACTTCTTGAGGATTTCTGTTTAGGCATTATTGCTTTTGATTAAGGAACTAAACTTATGTAGGCCTACACAATATTTTAATTTCCGTGTTACCACTGAACGATGACGGTATACAACCGTTAAATTCTCAGAAAGGGTTTGCGTTCCTGAGATTGTTAATGTTTAACGTGCTATGTTTAAAACTTGCTTTGTCGATTTGTTTCTACTGAATGTAAACCTTTGTAATAATGTGAAGTTGCCACACCGTATTGTTACAGCTTTTCTCAATGTTACTGTCAACAATTAGGTTAAAACACATCATTTAATATTGTGGTGAATAGTTATTCCAATTTTAAAATAAATTCTTCCGTTTTATACGTAAACATAGTTCGTTTACCCTCCAAGTTCGACTTTACCCCTCGGACTATGTTAGGGATCATTCCCATACTGCTCACATTTGCAGTGTCTTAGATCTTGGGATTCACGTAATAATAGATACAGCTGGTGATGGTGACTGGCCGGATCGCCATGTAACATTAACTTGGATCGATGTAGAAGAAGAAAACGAATTTTTTGAGAAGGAAGGGGGGAAATGAAGCAGCTACCCGTAACCTGTCCATAAGGCACTGTTCCCACAATTGCCTGGAGGGGAAAAGGAAAACCACGGAATACCACGTCAGAACAGCTGATGGTTGGGTTCGAACCCATGGCGTCTTACACAGACCGTAGCCCTGAGCTAATCCGGTTCGACATTTGTTTAAGTGACAAAATTACAGTCGAACTGGATCAGTACATCGAATTAGGTCATTTTAGGTTCTAAAAACCAAATTAGGTCATTTTAGGTCATAACATAAAAATTAGGTTATTTTAGGTCCTATTAAATTTATGAATATTATTAGTTTATACAGTAGACGTAAGAGAAAGTTAAAATTTCGAGGATATTAGGTTGGGAACAAAATAGGTTCGAACCTAAGAATCCGGGGCTTAATAATTACCTACAGTTTAAGCTAAAAATGTATCTACATCACTATCTTTTTGGTTAGCAGAATTACCAATAGTTTAAGCCAAAATTAAAGAACTAGAATGCATTATGTACTCTATTTCTTAATATAACATTTTTAAATTACAGATCCTATTACAAAAAGCAATAAAGCTATGTATTACTATCTCAAAGGTAGAGCATTGAATGTAACTCCTAGTTTCAACATTGAAGCAGAAGAAATGCTGTCAAAAGCCTTAAAACTAGATCCAAAATTTGTTGATGCGTGGAATGAATTAGGAGAATGTTATTGGAAAAAGGATGATATTGATGCTTCAAAAAATTGTTTCACCACAGCCTTATCTCATGTAAATATTTTTTGATATTGTTTAACAAATATTTCACCAACTAAAATATTTACTAACTGTAGCACTTTATTTTCTGGATTAATTATGTGGCTATAATTTTAAGCTCTCATTGTCAGATATGTTGAGATATGGAATGCCAAAATAGCATTTTTCATTCATCCCTAATGTTGAGAAACATGGATGAAAGAAACATTGTCACTATTTATCAGGAATCATATATATTATTTCTATAAGGTATTTTTTTGTCACAAGCCTGTATCTTCCTTCATACTAAACCGAAATCAATGAATGAGGTGTCATTTTAAAGCTTATGGTCCCCGCTTTGGGCACATCACATTATAAGAAAGGAATTTTCAGAATTCGACCCTTAAAGGGCAAAATGTCAATATTTCTAAAATGCTGTTTTCTGTGTTACAAGTCATTTACCTCCCTTGATATCGATCTGAAATCATTTAATGAAGTATCATTTTAAAGATTAAGATTTCCGCTTTGGTGACGTCATATATTAAGACAGAATTTTTTTTGGAATTCGACCCTTAAAGGGTAAAAGGATCAATATTTTTGCAATTCGTTATTGTGTCACGAGCGATTTATCTCCCTTAATATCTAACCGATATAGATAAATAAGGCATCATATTAAAGACTAAGGTCTCCGCCGTGGTAACACTATATTTTAAGAAAGGAATTTTTCGTAATTCAACCCCTAAAGGGCAAAAATATTAATTTTTCTAAAGTGCGTTTTTTTTGTATCTCGAGCCATTTATCTCCCTGGATATATAACCAAAATCGATAAATGAAGTAGGATTATAAGGAGTAATGTCTCAGCTTTGTGAAATAATATTTTAAGAAAGAATGTATTTGGAATTCAGCCCTTAAACGGAAAAAGTATAAATTTTTCTAAAACGGATTTTTGTGTCACGAGCGATTTATCTCCCTTAATATCTAACCAATATAGATAAATGAGGTATCGTATCAAAGAATAACGTCTCCGCCATGGTAATATTATATTTTAAGAGAGGAATTTTTCGTAATTCGACCCTTAAAGGGCAAAAATGTTAATTTTTCTAAAATTCGTTTTTTGTATCTCGAGCCATTTATCTCCTTGGATATCTAACAAAAATCTGTAAATGAAGTAGGATTATAAGGAGTAATGTCTCAGCTTTGTGAAATCATATTTTAAGAAATAATTGTTTTGGAATTCAACAATTAAAGGGAAAAAGTATAAATTTTTCAATAACGCATTTTTGTGTCACGAGCGATTTATCTCCCTTAATATCTAACCGATATAGATAAATGAGGTATCATATTAAATAATAAGATCTCTGCCATGGTAACATTATATTTTAAGAAAGGAGTTTTTTGTAATTCGACCCTTAAAGGGCAAAAATGTTAATTTTTCTAAAATTCATTTTTTGTGTCTTAAGCAATTTATCTCATTGGATATCTAACCAAAATCGAAAAATCGAGTAAGATTATGAGGAGTAATGTCTCAGATTTGGTGACATCATATTTTAAGAAAGAATGTTTTTGGAATTCAACCCTTAAATGGAAAAAGTATAAATGCTTCTATAACGCATTTTTGTGTCACGTGCCATTTATCTCACTTGATATCCAACCGATATAGATAAATGAGGTATCTCCGCCGTGGTAACATTATAATTTAATTCGTAATTCGACCCTTAAAGGGCAAAAATGACAATTTTTCTAAAATGTGTTTTTGTGTCTCTAGCCATTTATCTCCCTGGATATACAACCAAAATCGATAAATGAAGTAGGAGTATGAAGAGTAATGACTCAGCTTTAGTGACATCATATTTAATCTCACTTTTCACCGATTTTTTTTTTTTTTCACGAAATTTTCGCATGGGTCGTCTAGTTTTACTATAATTTAGTATGAATGCATGCATGCTACTTCGAGATTGGATGAGAAATGACTATAGTTTACAGATTATTGTTTTTTCATTGTAGAATTTTTGTTTTTATAAAATTGCATTACAACTAAGTACTCTGTCTGTTATCACTGTATATCAGCGTTTCTCAATCTTTTTCAATCGAAGGACCAGTAAAATGT
The DNA here is from genome assembly GCA_031002005.1 of Vandiemenella viatica. Taxonomy (NCBI): domain Eukaryota; kingdom Metazoa; phylum Arthropoda; class Insecta; order Orthoptera; family Morabidae; genus Vandiemenella; species Vandiemenella viatica. The sequence goes on from JARYHS010012519.1 coordinate 117,664,959, forward strand.
CAAAAATAATTCTGCAGAGCACTAACTTATATAGACCTAACGTTTTACCTAAGTTTATATTATTAACCAACCTTATCAATTGTTATCGGCATGTATCCCGCTCCCTTAAGACATGCACATACAATAAGTTCCTCAGAAGACAAGTGTTAACTTAAACCTCAAATAATGCCATTCTTTTTGATGCTGACTTAAAACATATTTAGTGAATATACTATTGTAGTGACAATGCAGTCATATCCTGGAAATACCAGATTTTTGCTGGTTGTTGATATATATATATGGCTTTATGACATTTTGGTTTAGATGATATACTCATTTCAACAATATATCCAATTTTGTTCGTCTGTCAGATTGCCATATACATGTAATATTGCGATATTATTGAGTCTGTTTTTGAAATATTGTCGATCCTGGGTAAGAGTTGGTGTAAGACGAAAACTTCATTCATTCGAACAGGACGACCCAGTAATCGTGACGAGTAGTGCTCAATCTCTGGTATGAGTCTTCTAATCTGTTTGTACTTTTGTGAAAAATCTACAACTCCTATCATATTTTTTGCCTTCTGATCTTGCCTTTTCAAAAGTTGCAAAAACATACCTCTATCACCCAGAAATCTTTCTTGGTAAAAATCATGGTTATAGAAATTTACAATTATTTCAGTATTTGCGGGCTGTCCCACAGCGAATCATTTTCACGATTTTAAGAAGTGGGTGGAATCGTTGTGGAATCAGCTCTTCAACGGCAAGAGTACTTGATCATAAACTTCAATATAAGATTTACGAAAAAAATCTTTAGGTGTTTCGAATCGAAAATCTTTGCTTCCACCTTGGTCAAGGCGATGGGAATTTTACGCTGATGTGGGATTTGTGGTTTGTTGATTTTAAAGTTAGTGACTGCATACTTTTCCGCCAAATTCCTTCGAATTTTGAATCTCGTACACAGTACAAAAGTCGATGGTTGCTTCTATCTTCTCACAAGATCCAATAACATATAGATTCGATTTCTGGAGATCTACATTCAAAATTTTGAAGCGATTAAAAATTTCTATCGTCATCGTTAAATAGAAAATACACTACAACGATCCCATGTAGGAGTAAAATCCAGAAGCCTTTGCAGCGACAGCACTATCTACTTCTCTGTTGTAGAATGATCGTATAAAAATTGTATTTGCTGCTGATAATTTTCTCATACTGACTCTCATTAACCATCTGTAAAAAATGTATAGATATGCTTGCATATAAAAGCATAATTTAAAAAATAGGATTTAATGTGTAATCCTTAGAAATAACTTGCTGGAAAATAGGCTGCAAAAAAGGCAAATCATCATTAGTTCCTTTTTACATTCCGATTTGCAGTTACTTCAACTGTCCAAGTCGTTTCGGCAAGTCTCGCAAGAAGTTTGCCAAATCTTTTATAGTTCCTATGAATATTATTGCTGTTATAACTCTCTCAATTCCATCTCGTACAGCAAGATTGAGATTTTGGGCAGTACAATGCAGAAATAAAGCTCGAGGCTCTTCACTGCGCATTCGTGACTGAAATCCTGTTATTTTTCCATAAACATTAAAAGCCTCTTCGTATCCTTTTGAGAACGCCAACTTGTGCTTGGCGAAAATGTCAATGACCGGATGAAATAAGGTTTCTGCTTTGGTGTTCGCAGTTGAATACAATCCAATAAAATGTTCACTTGCAATAAAATCATTCGAAATGACCCTCAGGCAAGATGATGATATTTCTTCCATGATTCCAGACTATAGTGTAGTAGCCATCGAATCAAGAATTTCATTTTGACAGTCATTATGAAGCCATTTGTAACCATCTCTTTCCAGCCACTATTTTAGATCAGTCACATCTTCAGCTCGAGATTTTAAAAATGCCATGAATTTTCATCACTGTTGGCTCCTCTCACAAAGAAACCTTGTCTCGCCAAGGCCTTCAACAATTCTTAGGGTTATCGAACATCTGTTTTGAATGAGCCGTTGGTATCGATTAATGCTTCAGCGTAGTTGGTATGAAGAGTACTAATGCCATGAGAGTTTAACCGCTAATTATGTATTTTGTTGTATAACCAGTAGTAAGTCTCAAAATGAAACCAAGTCCGATCTGGACAAAAAAATTAATCTTCGGTAAAGTGAACATTATGTGAAAAAGAATTTCTACCAATCTACCATTGTCTTATAAAGTAATTTGAAATGTATACTTCAAAAATTTGAGGAGTTTGAGAAACTAAATGCAGTTCTTAAGTTGTAGGAACAAGAAAGAAAATATCAATGTCAGTCTGGTCCAGTAGCTGAAGCAAATACGACTTCCATCAAAAGAAGAGCCTCCTAAGTGGTGGTAAATTAGCACTCACAAATTTTCCATATTATTGTCATTACTCCGCCTATCAGTGCTGCTAGTGAAAAATTTTTCAGTGAAGCAGCATTAATTTATGGTGAAAAAAGAAGCAATTTAAAATAGAAAAAGGCTGCTAAGATTTTGTTTTTAAAATTTAACTTTCCATTTTTAACTTTCGAATATTAGTTACAACTATTAGAAAACTATTATTATTATTTACTTTAAAGTCAGCTACTCCCTGATTGATTATTAAAATGAACATTATTTCACTTGAGATTTTTGTTAAATAGAAGTAACTAGGAAGTAAATTAAGAGCAGTGACACCAATTTACATTTTTTAGAACATTTTCATATAACTTCTGCTTCTGTTTCCGCTTCCATAATATAACTTCCGTTTCATCTTTGGAATATACGCGTGAATATTCATTACCGATATACTTGTGGATATAGTGAAGAACAAAAATAAGACTTGTCACCTGACTGAACAAGGCCATCTTTCAAAGTTCCAATGGACCTACGTCTAAGGGCGGTGTAAATTTATCCCCCACGGGTTGTTGTCTTCTAGCATTATTTACACTTGATTCGTTTCTCCTTTACCGCTTGACAAAGGATTTATCCTTATGAACTTTTTTGGCGATAATACACACGGATTTAGCCAAAGCGCCTTCAAAATACACACTAAGGCTGTTTTCACGCATGATGGTTTTGAATGTACGACATTATACCGTAGCATTCTTGCTTTCATGGAAACGAGCTCAGTGGCGATAGCTAGGTTGGTTATCTCCGTTGAAACATCAATGGAATTTTGCACTTCTCTCATGGCATTGTTGTGGGTACATAGCCTATTTTATACGCTTTTTGAATAATGAAACTAATATGCTTAGCTTTTATGGTCTCTCATTCTTTATCTTATTTCTTCCCTTTATGCACTCTCAGTCACTCTCAAATTCCGGGTGGGTAAAATACCCACCCGGAATTTCCCGGGTGGGTACTGCTACCCACCATACCCACATTATCCGCCGGCCCTGGGTACAACACTATTTAAAGTTTGTTTACACTGGATAGTGACTCAGCTTTGAAAATGTTAACTTAAAAGTTACATCATTGTTTTAATCCACAAAAAGATGTAGGCAGCTATAATTTCTGCTTGAAATAATGAGTGTGTGTTTATGGTTTTGTTGTAAAAGTTTCTGAAATTTAACTAACAACCATTATAAATTTTCTTTTAGATGATTTAAAATGCATCAAACATTTTCATCATTGTTGAATGATTTGGAAATTGATTTCTTAATTTTTAAAAAATGTTATGAATCATTTTTTAATGGCTTGTGTTGCTGGAAGATGATTTGGAAGAAACCTGGTGCAACATTAACACAAGTATTAGAGGATTTAGGTTCATTTTGTAGGAGTTTCACTAAGGAAAATAGATTAGCAATAGTGGGAGTTGCAAGGATTTGTATTGATAGAAACATGAGTTATAGTGACCTGAGGAAAGTGGTGAAGGAGGTGCAACATACCAGGATTGAGTACATGCAGGTCCTAAGTGCCATGACCGGCCACGGTTTGAACCATGCTGTGAGGCAGCTAAACATGGAAATGGAACTGCTACTTGGAAAAGGCATTAGTTCTGTCTTGGGTGTTGTGCCTGTGGACAAGGCCAGTGCTAGCATTCTTGGGCCCAGGGTAAACATCTTAGCCCCCCCCCCCCCCAACAATTATTTTTTTAGTTTAAAATTTTCCAACTTTATAAAAAAAATTAGTGCAAAAAATCAAATAACCCATTTTTTTCAGATAGTTTTCATGTTTTCTATTTAGTTAAGCACCCTGGGCTCGGGATACTCTTGTTCTTTTTGAATAACCCTATATATCCACCAATGTGGTGTGTGGCTCCACACATTGAGGTGCCATTAAGGTGGGAGGTACAACACTATAGGTCCGAGTCCTAGAACCCATGTACTGGCCGTCCTGATTGCGGTTTTTAGGTGGTTTTCCACAATCATCTAGGTTGATGCTGGGATGGTTCTCAATCTGTACTTTATATACTACACTTTTCACTAACAAAAATACACCTATCATACAGAATACAAAGTTGCACATTTCGCATGCAGCTAAGCTCACTCAATTTTATCATAATGCTGCAGTAAAATAGTATTTCGCCATATGGGGCCTCGGGATTGTTTAAGTGTCGGGCGCTTACTAACTAAAAGCACAAATAGAAGCGTGTGACGATCTTTCCATATGTACTTTCAGGCAATAATCAGTAATACAGTGAACTTTGGGGTGTGGTCTGGCTCGAACGGTTAATCGAACTTGTAAAATTTTCTTCTGTAACTTTGTCTGATTGCCTATCCAGCTATTGACTTTACAACTTTTTCAAGAATATAGTGATTTTAATTCCAACTAACTTGCGAACATTTATTTTGTCTATACCTTTCCTTAACTTAAGATAGTAAAAAAAATTGAAGTCCAGTGGCGACCTTGTATCATTGGTATAAAGCCCTAGCTGGAATTTCCAAGGCTTACACGCAGTCAGAGTTAAGAAAAGCCTTTGCCTCCACACCAAGGCAAAGTCCGCGTCTTTCACAGTGAAGCCTTCCAGCATGTCTTTCACATGTCTTCTGCCTTCCAATGACACCTGACCCAGTTCCTTTATCATATCGGTTGTGATTGTTTTCTGTGATGATTTCCGCAAATAAATATAGCTGCCCTCCTTTGCACCCTCTCCAGTACCTGTGATATGAGTCCCATATTACACCACCAAATTCAATCAACAGTTTGATCAAATTTTTTAACCCAAGTCCCTCACTTCCCATACATCTCTAACCCATATGTATGTATGTTACTATCTGTAATGTAGTTTTATTGCAATACAAATAGGAAAATTACTTGTACAACATTTCTCAACACAGTCCTCTTGCATTTCAATGCACTTGGTCCATCGTTGCACACTTGCACAAGCTTCCTGATGCCCTCATAAAAGAAGGTTTTTTGTTGTGCTGCAAGTTAGGAATGCACTGCTTCTTTCAATGTTTTGTCCAAGGTAAATCGACAGCCCTGTAATGCCTCTTTGAATGGACCAAACAAGTGGTAGTCAGAAGATCAGGACTATACGGAGGATAGTCTTCAAAGTTGGGTTTCGGAGCATTTCAGCAGTGTGGGCAGCAGTATGTGAACAAGCACTATCATGCAGCAACACAACACCTTTCGACAGCAGTCCTCGGCGTTTGCTTCGAATTGCAGGCTTCAGCTTGTCAGTAAGCATCTCATTGTAACGCGCAACATTTATTGTTGTGCCCATTTTCTGATAATGTTCCAGTACTGGGACTGTAAGCATCAGTTTTCCTGTGGATGGTTGGGTTTTGAACTTTTTCTTGCAGGGCGAATGTGGATGTTTCCATTCCGTACTCTGCCCTTTACTCTCCGGTTTGTAATGATGGCTCTATGTTTCGTCACCAGTGATGATTCTGTCTAAGAAGATGCCATGTTCAGTACCATAGTGATCTAAATGGTTTTGGCAGATGTCCAAGTGCATTTGTTTTATGCAACTGTGTGAGTTGTTTTGGAACTTATCTTGCACAGACTTTATGAAACCCAAGTCTGTTGTGGATGATTTCGTTGCCAGAACCATGAATAATTTGCAGACGATGTGTCACTTCGTCAATAGTTTCTCGTCTGTCTAATAGAACCATGTCATTTGCATGCGCATTGTTTTCTTAATTTGTGGCAGGAAACAGTTGTCCGGCTCCTTCGTTTTTTTTTTTTTTTTTTTACAGTTTAACGTCCCTTTTTAACAACGTGGTCTTTAGAGACGGGAAAGGATGGGGACAAGGAATGGGAAGGAATTCGGCCATGGCCTTTTGAAGGAAGCATCCCGGCATTCACCTGGAGTGATTTGGGGAAACCATGGAAAACCCAAATCTGGATGCCCGGACGGGGATTCGAACCGCCGTCCTCCCGAATGCGAGGCCAGAACGCTATCCGTTACACCACCACGCATCACCTCTACAAAATGACAGTACTACCCCCTGCAGGGGCCTGGTACGCAAGTGCCAGGTACGGGTTTGGCGAACCCGCGGTACCCGAGCTGGAAACTTGTGAGCGCCGCAAGTTTCCCACACCGTAAACTCCTACCATGCTTCAACGACCACCGTAGGGCATGGCGGTGGAATGTTGTGTGCCTAGGAGAACGGGGATCTTGGCTTCATCGCCCGGATCGCGAGGACGGAACAAACCTCTATAAAAAAAAACCCTCAACCTCAAGGTCAGCCACGTGCCGAGGAGGTGAATGGGTGGAGAGGGTATTCACCCGCTAACGTGCAACCTCAGGGGCACCTGCGCACCCCTGTTGTAAGAGCATTTCTTTTTATTTTGGATTTACTCGTGGGATCAAAATTCAACCTCACAAATCCAAAAACCCAAAAACCTGCGGTACGGGTGTGTCGCAGGAAAATAAAAATACACCCAGTACCAAGAAGCGGGCCAGGGTTGATAGCCCACCCGCTTCGGAGAGTCAAAGTAACAGGAAAGTGTGTTCAATACCGAACGCTTTCGTCATAATGCAGAGGGTAGAGGGACATTTGAAAAGGTGTCCCCTTTTTACATCAATAAAGGCTTAGAAGGTTTGGTTGGAACCTTGAAATCAATTAAAAAGCTGAGGAACGGGACGCTGCTGCTGGAAACAACCACCAGTAGGCAGGCTTCCCAGCTCCTTAATTGCGAGAGGCTCGGGGAGGTCAGTTGCGAACTCCACAGAACCCTAAATTGTAGCAAAGGCGTTGTCACCTGCCGGGACATAATGGATTTAGGGACTGAGGAACTGGTTAAGGAGTGGGAAGATCAGCAAGTAGTCAAGGTGCGTCAGATTACACGGAGGGTAAATGGCAGTCTTGAAAAGACTGCCACCTTCGTCCTGACGTTTGACACTCCAGTGTTGCCCAAGTGTATAAAAGCCGGATACATTAATCTGAACGTCCGTCCGTATGTTCCGGACCCAATGCGCTGCTTCCAGTGCCAGAGGTTCGGACATACGACGACGTCATGCAAGGGCAACCCCACCTGTGGTAGATGCGGCAAGGGGGCACATGAGCCTGGTGCCAGTTGCACGCTCCCACAGGTGTGCGTCAACTGCTCTGGGTCGCACCCTGCCTGGAGTAGGGAGTGTCAAGTGTATCTTGAAGAGCGCAAGATACAGGAGTTGAAGACCAAAGAGCGGATACCTTATATAGAGGCAAAGAAGAAGGCGAAAAGCGCTCGCCGCTCCAATATTTGGAACAAGCTTTGCCAAGACGGTCTCGACTCCCGTCAGGAAAGAAAGTGTTGCTACGCAGACATCCTTTGCAGACATGGGCACAAGCACTACGTGCTCATGTCAGTGCAAGTGTGGTGCAAAATCCACGAAGGTCATAACACCCAAGACCGCGGATGTCGCTAGCAACACATCTGCAACCTCGACCAGTCCAGCAGCAGAAACAAAGTCTCCACCAGCAATCAGATTAATGGCACCTCCTATTCCACCACGAGCTATAGAAATGGTAGCGATACCATTAGCTACCGGTGGAAATAGAGGTGACCAAAAGATCCGAGGTATAAAGTTTAGACAGACTGATCCGACCCAGTTTGTTAAGTCCCCCTCTTCTTCTCCCCCCAGACCGCCCATCAGCAGGGAGAGTAAGGGGAAGAGGCAGAGGAAGAAGAAGAAAGAGGATGGGGAGGATTTTGAGGAGTGCTCTGGGTCGGAGATGTCTGTCTCCGCCTCCGGACAAGAAGAAACGGAAATGCTGTTGGACGAGTCTGGTCCCGTTCCTCAGCAGGAAGTGGCCGAAGACCCACCCGAACCGGGGCGGGTGAGGTTAAATAGGTAAGGATGGCTCCCATACTTCAGTGGAACATCAATGGATTTACAGCTCACAAAGAAGAGTTACACCTCTTAGCACGGTCTGATCCTTTGTGTCTCTGTCTACAAGAGACACATTTCAGACCATCACACCAACATGTGCTAAGAGGATATGACGTGTACCGTAAGGACGATACCGAGGGTGATCGAGCGAAGGGTGGAGTGGCAGTGTTTGTCCGAAACACTGTCCACTCCGAACCTGTAGCTCTCACCTCTGATTTACAAGCAGTGGCAGTGAGGATTTATGGTCCCACTCAACTCACAGAATGCTCTATTTATCTACCACCTAACACGCCCATCAGTTATGACGACATGTCTAACATCATGCGGCAGCTTACTCGGCCATTCCTCCTTTTAGGAGATTTCAACGCACATAGTGCACTGTGGGGCTCAAACGCCGATTGCCCCCGAGGCCGAGTGGTTGGTAGATTAATAGAGCATGAGGAAATATGTGTCCTCAACACTGGTGCAATGACACATTTTACCACTGCATCCGGATCGTCCTCTGCCATTGACCTTTCGTTGTGCTCCCCCTCAATCGCGGACTCCGTGCATTGGGAGGTGGATCGTGACCTTCATGGAAGCGACCACTTCCCAATATGGATGCACGTAGAGTTTGAGCGTGGAGGAGGGAATAACCGACGCAAATGGAACGTCAGCAAAGCCAACTGGGAACTCTACCGCCGCTCCCTTACTCTAAAGGAGAATGACAATATTTACGAGAAGGTGAACCACCTTACACAGGCGATTCACCAGGCAGCTGACGTTTCCCTGCCGAAATGCTCCGGAACGCTGCGAAGGATGCCGGTCCCCTGGTGGAACGACGAATGTCGTTCCGCCATTCAGGGTCGCAGAACGGGGCGTTGCGGCGTTTCAGGTTGTGCACAACATCCGACAATCTGGCAGCGTTCCGTATAGCCAGAGCTAAGGCATGTTACTAAGGAGAGCAAGAAAAGGTAATGGCAGAACTTTGTGAGCACTATAAATCGTTCCACACCTTCGTCGAAAGTATGGGAGTCTATCCGCCATATATCTGGAAGGTACTCCCGCCCTCCAGTAACTGGTTTACTGGATCGCGGATGTATAGTCACCGATGACGAAGCATAGCGCAACTGATGGCGGAGAACATCGCCGCTATCACTTCGTCCACCAACTTTGACCCTCGGTTCCAGCAACGCAAGATTGCTGCCGAGAGGCGTGCGCTGTGCTTCGATTCGTCGAATACAGAGGCCTACAATTGCCCATTTACATTTTGGGAGATGGAGTCAGCGTTAAACAGCGCTAACGACACTGCTCCAGGGCCTGATTTGATCCAGTACCAGATGCTGAGGCATCTAAGTAAAGATGCTAAGGAGTACCGTCTGGATATTTTTAATGATATATGGACCGGAGGACACTTCCCCGACTCGTGGAAAGAAGCAACATTAATTCCGATTTTAAAACCTGGCAAAGACAAATTGTTGCCAGGTAGTTTATCGTAGTATTGCCTTGACTAGCTGCGTGGGGAAGACACTGGAGAGGATGGTGAATCGCCGCCTCGTCTGGTGTCTTGAATCCCGTAATCTACTGAGCCGCTTTCAGTGTGGATTCAGGAAGTCCCGTTCCACCTTGGACAACCTGATCCTCCTGGAGGCGGCAATTCAGGATGCGTTCATCCGCAGCCAACACCTTGTGGGTGTTTTTTTTCGATCTTGAAAAGGCCTACGATACTACCTGGCGGCATGTTATTTTAAAACAGTTACATGAATGGGGTTTTAGGGGTAACCTGCCCCGTTTTTTAAAATCATTTTTATCTGGACGTTGCTTCCTGTACCGAGTCGGTAGTGAAGTGTCTGATCTTTTTATTGAGGAAAACGGTGTCCCTCTGGGTTCAGTTTTAAGCGTTACTCTTTTTGCCATTGCCATTAATAGCATTGCAGCCATTATATGGAGTCCCTTGCGGTGCTCCTTATATGTGGACGACTTTTTAATTTTTATTGCATCGTCCAGCCTGAGAAGCACTGAGCGGCAGCTGCAACTCGTGCTGAACAGGTTGGATGAATGGTCAGTGCACACCGGTTTTCGTTTCTCTACTGAGAAAACCCGGTGTGTACTTTTTACTCGTACCAGAAGTCTTTTAGCAGAACCCCACCTTACCCTGAGGAACACCATTTTACATTTTACTGATACTGTTCGTTTTCTGGGCCTCATTTTAGACGCAAGGATCAGCTGGCTTCCACATCTTAAAGATGTAAAAGCCAGAGCCTTGAATGCTTTAAACGTTTAAAATGTCTTTGTGGTAGGTCGTGGGGCGCTGACCGCTCCTGCCTGCTACAATTTTATCGAGCCTTTGTACGGTCGCGTTTGGAATACGGGTGCATTGAATACGGTTCGGCACGGGGACAGCTATCTTCGGATATTGGATAGTGTCCATCATTCAGGAATTCGGCTCGCCACGGGTGCCTATCGCACTAGCCCAATCCCCAGCATTTGTGCTGAGTCTGGCGAGCCGCCGCTTTCCATCCGGCGGCATCTCCTCATGGTGTGACACTATGTACATATTGCCACAACTCCTCATAGTCCTGTGCACGACGTTGTGATGACACCTAACTTCGAACGGATATATGCTAATCGCCGTAGAGCGACCAAAACCGTTCAGCCACCGTACAAAGGCCATTTTAGAAGAGTATGGGTTTTGAATTGCCCTCCTTTTATCACCAGGGTTGGAGTAAATCTCCCCCCTGGCTTTTAAAGAGGCCCAGAACGATTTTTGAAATGTCTAGGTTCAACAAGCAGTCAACTGCTGCCAGTGTTTTACCAGAATTTTTAGCGACATTTTAAACAAGTATCAGGATTTTACCCCGGTGTATACGGATGGGTCTAAGCAGGCTAACGGAGTAGGCTGCTCCGTAGTGTTCCCTCGAGTGACATATAACTTCAAACTGAATAGCTGTTGCAGCGTATACACTGCAGAGTGTTATGCTATGTTAAAGTCGCTCCAGCATATGAAAGTAAGTCGCAGCATGAAGTACATCATTTGCTGTGATTCCCTCAGCTGTATCCAGGCCATTGAAAGCATGTACCCAGCAGATCGTCTTGTCCAGGACATACAGGACACCCTCCGATCCCTCCAATCTTCTGGAAAGGAGGTCATATTCTGCTGGACATGTGGGAATCAGGGGGAACGAGGCAGCTGATGAAGCTGCCAAGTTAGCCTGCAACAAGGTCAGAATTGACTTTGATCCGGTCCCAAAGTCTGACCTTGCCTCGGCGGTGAAAAGATTTGTTTCCGACATCTGGCAGAGGCAGTGGCTGGAGGTAGAGCATAATAAGCTCCGGCTGGTCAAACCGACCGTTCAGCCGTGGAGCAGCTCCTTCCAGCGGACGAGGAGGGATGAGGTTATCCTTACTCGCCTCCGTATAGGGCACTGTCCTCTGACGCACAACTTTCTTCTCCACCGGGAGGACCCTCCGGAATGTGATGCTTGTGGCGTACCTCTGACGGTGCGCCACATTTTAGTTGATTGTTCTTTGTTTTTAGACTTAAGGGCAGACGTTGGCCTGGCGAACGATCTGGCCCTTATTTTAAACAATGAGACCAGCAGTGTGGCTAGTGCCTAAAGTTTCAGGCAGATCGGCCTAGTTTTAAGATGGACGGGTGGCCTCTTTACAGCCACCCACCCATATGCATTGTTTTTAATTTTTATATTTTTAAATTCCTTTTCGCTGGCCACTATACAGCCGGTGAGAGATGTAGTGTTTTTAACTATTTTGGTACCCTGTATGGCCCCTTTACAGCCATTCAGGTGGTCCACGATCTTGTGTTCTGGTGGCCCCTTTTCTAAGCCACATTTTATATTTGTGAATTATTTTATTTGCTGTCTGTATGGTCGACACCTTTACAGTCGACCATGCAGACAGTATTTTAGTACTTTGAGCCACAGTTTAGGCTGGTAATTGTTAGGGCGCTAATGACCCCGCTGTCGACGCGCCCTAAAACAACAACAACAACAACGACAGTACTACCAACATAAACAAAAATATAACTGAATTGCGGGTAATAATTGACATACCCGCATATGTTCGTTTGGGGCAACTAGGACCACATTAAGCCTTTGGTTGGCTTCACTTTGTTTTGGAAGTATACAGATCTGTGTTATAACTGGGGTTGTTAGCCCTAGAGGACCTACAGCTTAACGTGAAATCCGAAACATGGAAGCGTCGTGACATGCTTCATGTTACACAGCAAGCTGTGCGAGAGGTGAAGGTCTGGTTATGGGCTTATGAAAATCCCTGCCAAGACAGGGATTTGAACCACGAACTTTTCAATCTCCACTCAGATGCCTTGATCACTGAGCCACTAGGCCACTCCAATCTCTAACTCATAATTTTTGAGACAAATTTTTGTGTGGTGCCTGTCGAAATTAATATTTTCCATTTTAGCTTGTAAAAATGCCAACATTAGTTGTTATCTAAGATTTGAGAAGAATTTTTGGTTTGATTAGAAGCATTTTTTTCATTTTGCAGTATGAATTCATAAATTTTAAAATTAGTATCAGTAATTTAATCATGAAATTAACCATTGTGTTCTAGAGTTTATGACTGTTGAATTGGAAAAAAAGATACTATAAATTAACAGAAATAAGCTTGTGTTTGATACAATTGAAATGTTACAGAGCCATTTTTACTGTCTCGAGAATAAAATTTTGAGATTTCTAAATTGATGATGCTGCTTCTCTCTCTTTTTTTTTTTTTTTTTTTTTTTTTTTTTTTTAAAAAAAAAAGAAAAAAAAAGAATTAACATCAGAAATTTTTGAATTTGTGCTAGTTTTATGTGTTGCTCAATCTTCCTAAATTACACAAAAATAAATCTTTCATTTTTTGTCTCTTGATTGATGTATACAGAATAATATTTCTTGGAAACTTTTGAGATGGTTTTTCCTAATGGAAAATAAAAATCATACATTTTTAATCATCATAACTTCTTTGAAATTCTGATTTGTTTCTGAATTCTTGTCTGTTGCAATACTTGTGAGCCCACTGATTTGTTTTGTTTTCAGGAAAAAAATAAAATTTCTCTTAGAAATTTGTCAATGGTGTTACGTCAGCAGTCTTCCAAGAATACTGAAGAAAGAGCCAAGAACATCGAACAAGGTGTTGATCATGCCAGAGAAGCTGTGCAATTAGACCCCAATGACGGGCAGTCTTGGGCAATATTAGGAAATGCTTATCTCTCCTCCTATTTCACAATATCCCAGAATCCAAAAATACTAAAGCAGTGTATGTCAGCATATTCACAAGCAGTAAGTGAATTAATATTATTCAAGATTATTAATCTAATGTATGTTCTTTTTTACCAAAAAAAGTGTTAGTTGCAATTTTAGCAGCTTACCACAATTTTTTTAAAAAAAAATCTTTCTATTTTTATTTATCTCTTGCTGCAAATAATTTACCTTTTTTCTGTTAGTAACTCACACAAAAATATTTTACCTGTGTGGCTTAAATGTGTAGTGCTTAAAATTCTATTATTTCACTTTTTCCATGATTCAGATTACTTTCATAGAGTTTCTGTAGAACATGCAGTCAAATGTTTTGATGGATCACCAAGTAAGATATTCTAGCTTGGTAATAAGTAGTAAACATAAAACTACTACCTCTTAAACATTTACCATGGGAAACCTTAGAGCCAAAAGCCATTTTGACAGCCAGGCAGCCAAGTTGCATAACTTAACTATCTGATCACTGAATCACTTTTGCAAACTAGATTATAGTAATGATTTCATTATGTTTATGGGATATACAATGGAGTGTTATATCATTTGTTTTCTACAGATGAAAGCAGCAGACTTATGACAAACACACTTTAAAATGTTTCAGTATAAACCTTAATCACATTTAGATGTGAGACATGTGGAAAAGTGATCAAATGTATGAGAGCTGCTACATGACATGACATGTCATGTATCAGCTGAGAAGGGAGATGTTGGCTATGTTGGGACAGGGGGGAGAATTAGACAGTCAATAATTATGAGAAAGCCCATCCAAAGTAATGAAATAAAAATTTGGATTAGAAAAAAAAGAAGCAAATAAATTTAAAAAAATTCCCAGTACATCCACTCTATCCCTTCTTCTCAATATTCACAAGGCTGGCAATCCAGTGCATCCTATATTTGTGGCATATGGATTGCCCATTAAATGGATTTTGGCCATGGATCTACCTTTTGTGCAGAATCTTCCTTTTTACACCAGAGATGCCCCACATTTCCTTGAGTTTTTCCACAGTCCATAATACGCTGCCTCCAGACTCCTTCCTCGTCATCATTGATATTATCTCCTTGTACATGAACATTCCTCACTGTCAGGGTATCAGTTTCTTTGGACACTTCCTAGTTTATGCTTTTCACCTCTCCCAGCTCATGCTTTTCAACATCCTTGGCTATTTTTAAGGGTCTACATCCTAATATTCCAGAGTTTTTTTTTTTTTTCGATACTGCCCAAATTTAACTGGATTTTTGAGACCCAGAGCACTTAACCTACAAGAGAAAAGGTTGAGTTGCCATTTGTCTGTGAAATTTTTAACTTTGTGTTCTGTATAATAAGTATATTTTTGTTTGTGAAATGTGTAGTTTATGAGCCGGAGATTGGGGGCTGTCCCAGCATAGTCTACATCAGGGGTGGTCAACCAAAATGATCTTGCAGGCCACTTTGGAAATGCGTCATAACTCCTCAGGCCACAAATAAAATTATATATCCCCATATCAGATTTAGACCGACTATACACATTTTTTTTTGAGTGAAAAATTGAAACATAGTGAGTTACTATTATTATGTTTAGTATTATTGTTACATTAAACATAGATAATGTAATAATAATGATACTAAATGCAAATTGTAAAGAAATACATAACACTAAAAATGAATATAAAAATATAAATGAAATGAACAAATTAAATCATTAAAAATATTTATTTTACTAGTTTGATTTTTGTTTCTCCACTCTTTGACTTAACTTTTCCAAATTGATCTCAATTTGAGTTTTTGCACATCGTAATTGGTGTTGGAGGTTAGCGTCCATTATGTTTGAGCGTGTTTTTGTGTTTGGTCAATTTAATTAAAAAAATAAGAAAAAAGGAAAAAAAAAAACAGTTTGCAGGTGTAAGTTGAACCAAAAGAGCTAACAACTTTTTGTGCCAGATTTCTCAAATTGGAAAATTTCTCTTTTGTGATGTAAGTATTATGAAAATCTATTTTTGATTCTGATGTTTCAAAATGTGTTTTAATTCAATATTGCATTGTAATTCAACCAGTTCCATTTGGAGATATTATGGGGCCAACTCAATTTCAACATGAAAGGGAGATGAATGTATTTAAAAAATTTGGTAGTATTTGTCTAACTCTGAATTACTGAATTAGCTTTCAAAAGCAGCTGTAAGATTTCTTATTTCTTTTGCATATTTGAAGTAATTGTTACATTTTGATTTCTTAAATTCTTTCAACAATGGAAAGTGGTGAGCGTTATTACTTTTCAATTGTGATTCAGGTAACAACAATTTCCTCTGAAATGCCTTAATGTGATTAAATATATCTATTATAAGGTTATCTTTTCCTTGCAGTGATATATTTAACTGACTGAGTTTTTCGACAATATCCATTGAAAATCATAAACGCAATAACCACCCTTTATGTCTTAATTCTGGTACAGTTCTTTGGTTGTGATTCATAAACAAGTCAATTTCTTCCGGTTACTCGTAAAACCACGGCTTAATCATATAACTTGACTGAAGTGTAAAATATCACCATATTCAGAATCTAATTCTTTCAAGAACTTCTTAAATTGTCGATGCAGAAGTACATGTGATCAAATGTAATTCACTGTTTTTATAACTCTTGCATAACATGATCCATCGATAATACTTGGGCACATAAATTTTGTTGATGAATCAAACATTGGAATATAATTAGCTGTGTTGTTGGATTCTATTTTATTGATTAGTAATTTTATAGTTCATAATTTTGACAGTTAATTTTTGATATATGGATACTCAAATAATGTATTTTTTAATACATTGGTTTTCACTACTTTGGCCATTAGAAAATAAATATATTTTGTTAAATTGTGATGAATCTCGCAGCCCAGAAAAATGTTCTAGGTGGGCTGCGAGTTGGCCACCCCTGGTCTAGAAGATTGTGGGTAACTGCCTAAAGTTGCAATCACGATGACCACTATGCATGTAAGACACCTTAGAATCTTGCAAATTCTAACAATGAAGTTTGTTTACAGTGGAACGGACATAGGTGACAGATCTGTTACCGCAGCCTTAGAACTATTTAGTCAGCAAATTAAAGCCACTAAATAGTAAATGTAGACAAATCAACTTTAAATAGTAAAAATCACATTCTAACCCTACCTAAACAGCTGTAGTAGAATATAATCCATCACAGTAGAATGCAATATTTCACTAAAAATTCAACACCTTTATTCACTTTGTGAGTTCATCATAACAATAAACAGTCTAAAGTAAATAAATTTGGTTAAAATGACACCATAATAAAAAGTTTAAAGTCATTAAAATCCTAAAACGCCAGTAGAGTAATTTACTACATAAACGTGCATTATAAACTTCATAAAACCATTTGCTAGAAGCGATATTAGAAGTCAGCTGATAGCGTGAGACAAACTTAATGTTCTCCAACATAACATACTTAAATTTCAGAAAGGTTTATACAGTTTAAATGTTGTTATAATATGATAAACTACCCATGTGCTCATAGAAACTTTTAATTATTGGTAAATTCAGTGGAAGAAACAATATTCAGAATGTGAAAAATCATATCTGGTAAATCTTTTTGGGAAACATGCCTTATTGTAATTATAATGACAGAAAATAGTGATATTTTGTGTATGGCTGCGATGTTATTGGAAGACCAGGAAGTAAGCTATTTTCAAAAATTAATTATAAAGCAGAGAAAGCAGCTAGAGGCAAGATTAAAAGCTTTTTAGGTATTTGAGTACCTGTAGAATCCAGTAAAACATGTCTTAAACCCATACTAATATTACTAGTGGGGTTGGGGGCAAGAAAAATGTACTTTTCCTACAGATGAATAAAATGGTCATATTTAGTATTAAACGAAAGCTAATTTTATTAGAAGGTGTATAAACTTTGTTTGAACCTTCTAGCCTAAACACTGCTGAAGTTAGTAACAGATTGTATCACATCACAGAATCACTTTTTATGGCAAATCCGCTATAGCTACAGAAATTTTTGTGAGGATATAAATTTTTAATCACCTTTAAATCTATCTACTGTTAAAGTTTCAGAATGTTAGAAGCTAAGATTGAAGAACTATTGAACTTTGGACCTGCGTAGGGATTCCGAGCCTCTAAATAAAGGCTGCACAGGTTTGCATCTCCTTTTGCTGGTGGTCGCTCAGTGCATGAAGGTTATGGGTCTGTGTTGTGTGTTGCACTCTGCAGGAAGTAGAATGTAGTAACCATGTGGGCGATTCCGCCATGATAGAATTTTTGGTATTTTCGCAACTAACATGTGACTTTCATCTTTTCAAAACAGGCTTTGGTCTGGTCTGATCGCTTTCCATTACTTCTAGTCTAAAAACTTGGTAAAAAATATCCAATTGCCTT
>JARYHS010012519.1:117683807-117978250 GCA_031002005.1 Vandiemenella viatica
GCACGAACAACCACTGACACCAACGAACGAAAATGGCGAACTCCCAATAGGCTATAGCTCTCTGGATCTTATGTTGTGTCTCGGGAAGTTCACAGCCTTCTTTACGAAGCCAAAGATCTTTTAGAAGAAAGTTACTGAATGATGTGTAAATTTATCGCAGTTTTATTTGAAAATGGTGATTAGAACAATCCAAATAAATAATGAAGTAAGTAATGTGAAATGCAGAAACAAGATAACATAAATAAGGAATTCATCTCGTTTGATATCTTTGGTAGTTTTATCTCTGACGAACTCCGGCATGTATAAATATTTTGGAATCAGAATTTGACAGGAGGCGTGGGTTGGTTGGTTAGAATCATTTGTGTGTTTATTAGTAGTGATGTGACCACCTTAAATTAATGTAGGTAAATAAAGGGATAACAGTTGGAGTCATTAATGTTAATTATTAAGGCAGCACTATTGTTCTACATGTTGGAAGTGCTACGAAATAGATAATGATGTCTTTTACAGACAATAAGTTCAGTGAAACCGAAGATGCAGTTACCCAGCTATGTGTAAGGATGTAGTATTCTTTTATAGAACAGTGCACCCATTAACTTAGTGACGTTTCAATGAGGATGTTGTATTAACGTTCGTTGTGAAAACTATGTTCTGTATTGATCTTTTGTTTTTACATCACATACAGAAGAGCGTAAATTACGAAATTGTTCAGAGAGATTACAACACCTGCTTATTTACAATGTTTGTTGGATTTTATTTCAATGTTACACCATAATTTCATCAACCCATATAGATAGGTTAGGCAAACATTAAAGCTGTTTCTTCAGGTCTCGAAAACTGCGCATATTTGTAATCCTGTGATATATTTTAAAAAGTATTTTAGACATTTTTATACTGTCGTATCTAGCTTCGCTTTTGTGATGTGGAGTGCATGTTACAATAAATAGTATGTAATTTCTTTTCGCCAATGATAATCTCTCAATGGGCTTTGGCCATGGCTACTTTAGGACACGTAAAGTAAGGACATCACAAATGTGGCGCGTGTTACGAAAATACACGGCAAATGTGCTATTTTTCATATCCGAACTGTTATGTTAACAGAAAAATCAATACAGTGGAAGGCACACTAGATGGTCCCTAGTGATGATGAATGTATAGTCAGCATATTCGAGTTAAAACAATCTCTGAGTCTACCACATAATGTGATTCTGCTATAAAAACATTCCTCTGTGCTGACTAATGAGGTCATAATACCAGCAACTTTGCGGTAGTCAATTGCAAGACATATTATTTTCAAACAGTAGTACCAGGCGTGATGGGTGAGCGGTTAACGCTCTGGCCTCTCATTCGAGAGGATGCCAGTTCGAATCCCCATCCGGGCATCGAGATTTCGTTTTTCCATGCTTTCCCCAAATCACTCCAGGTGAATGCTGGGAAGCTTCCTTCAAAAAGGCCATTGTCAAATTCCTTCCCGTTCCTTGTCCCCAGGCCCTTCTCGCCTCTTATGACCTTGACGTCGATGAAGCGTAAAGCCATAAGTAAAAAAATTCAGGCAGTAATTAGGTTGTAGTACACTCTGGACTGTTAATTCCAAGCATTAATTAGATTATAATATGTTCTGTACCAGCATAACAGCAGTAAAACTACTTTGGAAAGTATTTCTAGCATTGTCTTTGACTACTGCAGTGTTATGAAACCAGTTCATCATGGAATCTTGATCTCCAGTCACCCCTAATCACTAATGATTTCTTAGCTTTTGTCTTATATTACTATAACACCACAACTTAATTATAAATAACGTCAGCAAAAACTCTCTGGTTGAAAGTAGTTGTACACTTGAGTAGAATTGGAATGTTAGCATGGCCATTTTTTTCTTCAGTAGCCTGTGCCACATAAATCTGTGTAAGATTATTTTAGTCTTAAACTTGGAAGCTGTTATCAACTTGTAACTATTAAAGTGTGACTATCCTGGTCATTGAATGATACAATAAACTCTGCTTTGGATATAGATTTCAACCATTTGAATAATTGTTTCCAAGCAAGTTTTCTGGAGTCTACCAGAGATCACAATTCTGCTGCATCAACATTGTCCTCTGCTGACTAATGATGTCGTAATACTGTGTTAGTCAATCCCAAGGCATATTATTTTCAAGCAATAATAAGGTTGTATATCCACATTTGACCCTTATTTTCAAGCACAAGTAGTAATTAGCTGGACCAGTATGACACTGTCAAAACTCTTGAGAAATAATTTCTAACGGTGTCTTGCTTTTGACGATTGAAATATTATCACGCCAATTCCTCATTGAATCATGATCTCCAGTAAACTCGTTTTTTGACTGTCTTGGAAAATGTGGTTTAATTCTAGATCACTGTTCTGGTGTGGCAGCAGTGTTATAAAATTATTAAAGAATACTTGAAATGTTCATTAAGTCTTTTGTTGAAATGTGCTCTTGACATTTCAGCTTCTCTATGTTATAAAAAGTTTCTTACAAAAAAATTTCTGTAGCAAACTGTTTTTCACCTGGAATCAAGTGTTTTTGCTGTATGCCAATACCACATTTCTGTAGCTTACTTAAATTTTTCCCCATGCCCTTTTTCAATCTAACGACAACCTCTAGGAAGAAAATAAAGGTTTAGGTTGATATGATCTTTGATAATTGTATTGTGTGGAAGTGATTACAGCATTGTAACTGTATTATGATCTAAAATTTCTTAGGTGATCCTCACTTTTTACCTCTAAAATTCTTCAAATTTACCTCTTAATTCTTCAAATTAAATAACAACTACTTAAAAGAGCAAGAAAAGCTGCATTATTTAACCTAATAGACATTATTCCTGGATCCATAATATCCATGGTGATAATGCCTTTCATCAACACGGTTGGCTACTTATAGAATTACAGTAGTATCTTTGCTTCAGATTTCTAATGCAGCAGTATTGTATCATCCTTTGTGCTAAATTGTATTTAATAATTTCTCTGTTAACAGAATTCAAAGCTCTTCATGTCTTGTTCGATTTCTGTCGTTTGTTGCGAACTAATAAACCTCATTTCAACTGTCTGAATCCTTTTCAATATCAATTATTCAAGCCTGGTAAGTAGTATCTCCAGCAGATGTTCATCATTGTTAGAACATTGAACGTTGTGACTTGAGAAGTTGTTATATGTTGCTGTAATTTTATATTAATAACAAAGGACAGGGAAAGTAAACTAATCACTTATCAGAGATGGAGGTATGACAATAGTGATGAACTCAATGCATTATAAAGTATTTCAATATGTTTCATTATTAATGCAAAGACATGTGACACTTGGCAAGGGTATGAAATGCACACACATCAAGTCTTATCACATAAATAAATCAGATATAGCTTCAAATCCATTATCAAAATCCTTCATTATGGTCATGGCTTCCTTTATTCCTTCCCTGAAACACACATTCTTCTCTCCATACTTCTAGCTTCTCACACATGCTTGAGCAGATCATCCAATCTCAAGAACATCTTGATCACAAATATTTACCCCCCAGTTTTCCAAACCACCACGTGGGTCCTTCTTGTATAATAAACGTCACCAAGAAACCTACATTTTGCATCTGGCCACTGCTATTCACCTATTCCAATCAGAGCATTAGGAAAGTTTTACTCATTATTGGAAATTCCACATGCGTAACAACACACCTCGTATACCAGTTCACCTTTTTCTACTGCACTAGTTCATATGTAGATGTGACTACCAAACAACTGTCCATCAGAATCATCGACCACAGCAAACAGTTATGCCAACAACCTAGACTATCCAGTGGTAGTCCATTCCAATTTCCATAACTTAAATAACCTCAATTAATATTTTATTGAGTATTAAAATCTTTCCATAAACTACAACCGTGTGAGAACTTTATAGATTGGAACAAGCTTAATGACATACAATCACCAAGCAACCCTCTTGCTTCAATCTTTGATTAAACCTGTCATTTATTATTATAGCTATATATTCATTTATAAAAATGGATGTCTGTACATTTTTATGTTCTTTGTACAGATCTACAGTTATTATCTGATCTCGATTAAACTTTGCATATGTATACTTCTAAACATTTGAAAAAAAAATACTGTCTACATTTGGTTTACGAAAACCCACTCCCTCAGCCCCATAACTCAGGAAAATTTGCATGTGCAACAGTTGACCTTTTTGCAAGTATATCGAAAACCATAGGGAAATTGGCTGGTGATATTCTGAAAGCACATAAAATTTACCGTTTATTGGTGTTGGACCAGCTTTGGTCGTGCAATTGGTGACAGATAATTTTCGATTTGAAATATATATAAAATGTTTTTAAAGTTATTGGTGTGACACATGAACCCACAATTTTTATGCAGTCTTGATGCACATGTATGCTTTAAAACAAAGAGAAAAATACTGTTTACATTTTGCTCATAAAACTGCATCTGCTCCCCCCCTTTACCACTCTTAAAACAAATTTATGTAAGAAACTTTTCTGTTCCACCCCCCCCCCCCCCCCCCGCAAAAATATCTTGAAAACGGTAGTGAAATCGACCCAAGTGTATGGTGATGGAGAATTTTTTCATCAATCCAATCAAATGGGATAAAACATCACAACTTCCATATCCAGCCTCCAAGCAACTCTGGGTGCTCTGCTAGTGCATCTATATAAAAAAATAAAATAGGGTAGAGGAGGAAACTACTGCTTAACACTGTTGATGATAAGTGAAGTCACATTGTGCTGACAACCCCCTACTATCAGTTGTGATAACCTGTGATTTTCTCCTGTATCCTCATTTATTGTATTTTGTTTTTTTCTCCTCTTCTTAATCTGATCTAAATTATTTTCTATGCATGTACATATTTATTTATTATTATATTTTTATTTATTATTTTATTCTTATTACCATTACTATGTACTCCATTTCCAGTGATAACATCTTCCAACAGTTATCAATTGTCTATTTTGTATTCCATTGATCTCACCCCCCAATACTTTCCAAAATGACCAACTCTGATATTATTGATAGTAGTGGCACTTTGTGCATGTTCATGTAATTGTCTTGCCATGTGTTCTCTATGTCAACAAGATTCATCATCATGAATTCAATAACGTAATGATGTAGCCTCTTATTACTCCAACAATCTTCTCTAGGGATAATGGTATTGAAAAATTCCCAGTCTGCTTTATATGTCTTTGTCCCATTGATCAGGTGAGCTACCTTTTCGGCTCAGATGATGTCTCGTACTCCACTCCAATGCTGTTTTGTCTGTTTTTTGTCATTTCCCCTAGCACTCACTGCTTGGTTTGAGTGCATTTCACACCATTGACATGATGATTCCTTCAATTGCTTATTGAACATCTAGCATAATAAATGTTCTACAAAAGTTTCTCGCTTTGTTGTGTTCATTTAAAATTGAAAATTCCGTTGGTTGTTAAATGTACAAAAAATATTCTTGTGGCAGAAGTTTAGAGACAAATTGTCAATGTTCATGATTAAATTGTCACAAAAGAGAGTATTGTGAGGAAATGGATGTTAGAATGCATGAAGAGGAACAAATAGATGATTTGTTAAATAAAATTAATATAAAATTCTGAAAAAAAGAGATTCCCAATTCATGAATTGCATAAAAAAGTCTGGAGCTCAGTTGCATGAAACAGTTATGACCTTCATTATGAAAATCTCTATGCCAGATGGTGTTCTAACAGTTGATGGCTAATCACAAGGGGAAATGCATTGAAGCTGCTTTAATGTTACTTGCTCGTTATCAGCAAGAAGACAATTAGTTTCTCAATCACTTTGTCAATGTTGATGAAATGTAGTTTGCCCATATCACGTCTGAAAACAAGCAGCAGTCTTTGCAAAGATGGCATTCATGTTCTTCATAACAGAATAGATTAAAACAAACTCTAGGGGCTCAGAAGCTTATGGGACCTCAGAATCATCATACTCTAGGAGTTTAGGTAGCAGGGTAAGGATACAGATGCAGAATCATACTCTGAAATTCTGAAGAAGCTGCGTTCGACGATTCGGAACCCGTTGTGTGGGCTACTGACTGATGGAGTTTCTCTCTTGCCTTACATCATCTTCTGGACACATGCATTGATTGAACAGTTTGATTTGAAAACTTTTGTACATTTCTGACCAAGCTCTCAGTGATTTTTTTTCTCTATCTAACAAGATTTCTAGAGCTTGTGCAGGTTATCGGTGAATTTCTTCAGAGAAGGAATACAAAAGCTTGTGTCAACATACATATGTCATTAAAAATCGCAACTCTGAATAAAAAGTGTTATTGTACATATCAACAGTTGGTATTAAAGATTTTTAAGAAACTTCTTCCAGATTTTTTTTTTTTTTTTTTTTTTTTTTTTTTTTTTTTTTTTTACTTCCAATCTGTTTTTATTTTGTTGGCACCTTTTGGTTGCTTCATAATAGTTTACCCTCACCATCTTGATCTCTCCCATCACATTCAACATAGAGTAGCCGTGGAGTAAGCTGTGGTGTGTGCACACCCAAGTTGCCAAATAGCCCAAAACTACCCATATGAATAAGGTTTTAAACTGAAATATTGTGAAGTGTGTTTGTTTTTTTGTGCTCATTTGGTTCTCCTACCTTCATCTCTGGTAAGTGATGGGTTTTTCCTTATCTTTCCTTAATACATATAAGAGTGTATCAAAATTCTTGAAATGCAATGAAAAAATATTTGAAAGCACTAAACACTTATTACAAAATTGATTGTGTACCCACAATTCGATTTAGCACAACTGTTAGTACTGTAGTTAAAACTAATGTTATAGTGGTATTCCAAATTCATTAAAAAATAAAATATTTCTATTATACAGTTGTGGAGGTGGCTTACATAAATTATTCATTCCATGGTGATGCAACACTATTCTCAAAGGTTTTGAATATGCTGAGAATGATTTTGATATACACATATACAAGCAAAATAGTGGTGTGGCAGTAATGAATGCCTTAATAGTTTGTATTGTTGTAGATGCTGTGTGAATAATAGAAAAATTCTCAAAGTGTACTCATAGGAGAGTTAGTTGTAAAAACTAATTGCTTTTAGTGTGACAAATTTGTTATTTTTGTGCACTTTTGGTAATGACACAGTTAAGAAATTAATACTAATAGTAGTAGTCGTCATCTTTTTTATGAACTTTCTCAACTTACATTGGTCAGCCCTGGCACTTCCTTTATCCAGAGGCTTGTGCTTATTTTGCAAGCATATTTATCAGTGGTGAAGCTACGACAGGCCTAACAAACCGGTAGAGGATAAAGTTTGCTTGCAAAACACAAACAAACCTTGGAAAGGATGGATCAAAGGACAAAAGATATGGCTATGGAAATGGCTTATGAATTGGATCTTTAAATATATGAACATTAACTAGGAAAGTGGAGGAAATTGTGGACTAAAGGAAAGGGTAGGAGGGAACTGAGGAAAGGTTTCCGACTGTACTGGAATGGAAATGAGGAAGGGAGGAGTAACAGAGTATGGGTAATTGTGATGGACTGAAGGAGGAGGTGGAATAGATAAGTGACAGAATCAAGAAGACTAAAGTAGTGGTCAAAGGAAGTAGCCTGGATGTGCTGCAAGTATACACCCAACAAGTAGGCTGTCCAATCCAAGAGAAGGAGGATTTTGAACAGGAGCTGCAGAGACAGTTAAATGGGCAAAATTTTATAATTATGGGAGACCTGAATGCTCATGTAGGCACAGAAAGGCAGGGGTATGAGGAATTAATAAGGACAGAAGGATGGGGTGGCAGAAATAAAGAAGAGGAAAGGCTACTGAATTTCTGCAAACAAAATGGGTTGAAAATAGGAAATTCAAGATACAAAACGCCAGAGAGCCACAAGGTAACCTGTAATAGTAGTCATTGGCAGAGGAATTCAGTTGTGGACTATATGAGATTTAATGGGGATTGGAAGAGGAGTGTGACAGATGTAAAGATAATACCATCAGAGGCATTAGATAGTGATCACTGGCTATTGGTAATGGAGCTAAGGATTGCGGCAGATGGGGGGAAAATCTGGAAGTCAGGATAGGAAATTAAGTTGATGGAAATTGAAAGAGAGGAGTAATGAAGAGGAATATCAGAGAATAGTAAGGGGCAAGGTACCCACAGTGGAAATGGGGACAGTGGAAGAGGAGTGAGAATATTTTAAAACAGCATTAGTTCTAGCAGTGTGTTGTAACACCAAAAGGTGGAAAGAAATGGCATGGTGGAATGATAGAGTAAAACAAACAGTGGAACTGAAGAACAGGGCCATTAAAGAATGGTTCAAGCACAGGAGACAAGGGATGAATGTGCAAAGAAATAGGAGGATGCCAAAAAAATAGTAACGGATGCAGGAAGTGGCTGGAGAAATGGTCTGAGATGATGGAAGAAATAGCAAAGGTAATAAGAAAGTACTATATGGAATGGTAAAAAGGAAGAGGAAGGATCGGATGGGAAACATCAACATGCTGGATGAAGATGGGAAGCAAATAAACAGCACAGAAAAACTAAAAAGGATGCGGAAAAAACATTTTGAAGCTTTACTGAAGCCAGATTTGACACAGGATGATACAGTTCTTCAGGAGAATAGCAACCATGTAAGAGGAAAAAAAAAAAAAAAAAAAAGGATTTAACTTGGGAAGAAGTGGAAACAGCTCTGGATAAGATGAAGGAAAGACACCAGGCATCAATGAAGTGGGCGTGGAAATGATAAGGGCAGCAGGAACAGTAGGAACGCAGTGGCTGTACCGTGTGATTAGGAAGGTATGGAATCAGGGCGCAACCCCTGAAGACTGGAAAAAAGGAATAATTGTACCTATATTAAAAAAGGGAACAGGAAGGAGTTTAAAAACTATAGAAAGATCAAATTGGTGTGCCACTGCCAACATGTATGAGAAGATCATTGAAAAAAAGAATAAATGGCTGTTTGGAAAAAGAGTTAAGGGAAGAGCAGTAAGGCTTCAGACAGGATATTTGCATTGAGACAGTTGTAGTAAAAACATTATGTGTATACAAAGGATGTACTGTTGGTATTTGTCGATATTGAGAAAGCATATGATTGTGTACACGGGAGAAAGGTATGGAAGGTCTTGGAGAACAGAGGAGTTCCCAAAGAAACCACCAGGAAAGTGACAGAACTATACCAAGGAAATGTGAGCTATGTAAAAATAGGAAGAACAGATGGTTGAAACAAAGGAATGGACTAAAACAAGGAAGTGCCCTCTCACCACTACGCTTTATTGTAATCCTGGATGATAGGTGGCAGTGAGAGGAAAATATGAAGGTGATGACTTTTGCGGACAGCTTTATGATCTGGGGAGGTGGGGAAGAAAAAGTGCAGTGGCAGTTGAATGTATGGATAGACAGTGTGGAGTAATGTGGCCTGAAATTTAATGTAAAGAAATGTGGGTGAAGAACAGGATAACCCAGGGAATTCTGATGGCAAGTGAATAACTAAATAAGGTAAGGAAGTTCAAGTACTTGGGGAGTACTTGGAAGGAATGATAGCATGATAGGTGAAAGAGGAAGACAAGCAGAGGCATTTTTAAGAAGCATTAGAAGCCTGATATGGATCAAAGGTGTGCCACAGCGAAGCGAGAGGGAAATTTATCACACATATTATGTGCCTCTCTTGACATATGCTGCTGAAACATGGACAATGAATAAGTGGGACATCAGCAAGGTACAAGCAAGTGAAATGAAATTTTTAAATGGACAGGATAAAGAATAAAATGATTAGAAACACCATAAAAGAGGAACACTTACAGGAAATGATAGAGAAGACCAAACCAAGATGGTATAAACATGCAAAGAGAATGGAGGTTCAGAGAATTCCAAGAAAAATCCACGTAATTAAGATGCATGGTAAACAACCCAGAGGAAGACCAAGGTACGGATGGCTGAGAGGAGTGGAGGAGTGTGTGCAGAAGAGGGGAGAGGACTGGAACAAGGTGGTGACAGAGAGGTGGTGGGAAGAGAGAAGGAAATGGAGAGGCTTGTGCATGAAGCAGATCCTGCCAGTGCTGGAAACTGTTGAATATGATGATTTATCAGTCAGAATACCAGCTTGCTGGCTGTGTTATTGTCTAGTTTTATGGTTAAGTGGATATTTTGGCACCTGTGTGTGGAACGTATAACTATGTTCTGTGAGAGGTAAATGTATTTTTGTTTGTATAATTTGTGGTTCACGAGGCACAGATTTGGGACCATTTTACAATTCACCTTGATGATTGTGGAAAAAACTGCCTAGAAACAATCAGGACAGCTGATACGTGGGGTTCAGGACTTGAACCGTGCCCTGTTGTACCTCCCTGATCCAGTCTATTAGTGTTGTAACATGCACAGCCTTATTGGATGGTACTAAAAGTAATAATTATAACAATAATACCTAGTTTAAAAATGATTCTTATTACTGAAGTTTGCATTTTTAATACCGATGTGTACTTTCCTCTGATTGATAACACAACAGCTGAGATTAACTAATAGTTTTATCTGATTATCCAGTTTCGCTGTCAGTAAATTTGCAAATTTATTTACCTTGTGAATGGTATTGATATTAAATCACGAATATTTTTGAATAGGCTATGCTCTATTGAAAATATTTGTCTCATTAAAAATTTATAAATTTTCTTACACGAGATCTGTAAATTTAGTTCGACAGCATAATATTTATGATATTTATACTTCTGAAAAAATATTTTCTGTCTTCTGCAGGAGAGAGTGAAGCAGTTATATTTATTCAGAGATCATTATTTTGAAACACATTCCATTGATGATGCATCTCACAGAAATAAAGATGTAGAAGATGAACTGAAGGAAACCATAAATGTTTTTGAAAGGATGAGAGGTATTGTACTTTCATTTTATATCCTGTTTTAAATATGGGTACAGTCTTCAGTTTAAAAATTGCTAAATGAATTATTGAGGTGCTATAGTTGAATTTTTCTTGTGTGCTACAAAACTATCTCAACAGAAGAAAATATCTTGCTGAACATGTGCAAATACTATGTCTTAATTGTGTGCAAAAGTGCATATGTTTTCTTAGATGATCATATTGGAAACAAACCTTAATGAGTCTCATTATCTTAGAGAAAACGTGTTATTGATATTTTTGAATATCGAGCAATTGAAAGTAAGCCCATCTTTTACCGAGTCGAGGTGTTTGGCAATGGACTGAAAGATCCCCTTCAGATCTTAGTAATAGCTGGAATTTATATGGGCCCTTAAACTGACCTTCATCTGTGGCAGAGTTTAATTTTCATATGAAATATGCTAAGATGCTCTGCGGATTAGATTCCATGTTGAAATGTCCACACTACCTTATGAGATTTCTGTATTTAGCTAAGCCACAACAGAGTTAAAATGTGTAACAAAACTTCAGCACCAGTTCTTTTAGCCAAAACAGTTTTTTTGCTTTTCTTATTGTTACTTGCTGAAGTAACAAAGTGTAAATACCGAATGTTTCGTAGTCATATGAGAAAGTAAATAAGAGTTGCATTAGGTATACATGTGTCACACGGGCAAAGTTCACACTATGACCCCACTTGGGTGATTGTTAGAGAGGATAATGATACTGTGGAAAGTGTAAATAATTTGAAAAAAGCAAGCAACCAGAATTGGGAGTAAGGGGGAGGAAGATAGTGAGTAATGTTGCAATATTTCCTATGTTTTACAAGGTCCTGCATCAGCCTAACAACTGACCATAAGGAGATAATGACAGAGGGCAATTGCTCACATCTAAATCTCAAGCGATCAAGGTTTGTAAGAAAATTGTCATTCATATATAAGCTCAATCACAGTTATTAATAATAATCCAGTTATTGCCCAAGCTGCTCTCTGTAATTTCTGTAACAGTTTCAAAATTAGAGCCATCATAGTTTTTCTGTAACCAAGCTATCCTTCCTAATGTTATTAATTAAAACAAAGAATAATAGGAGAACCTACCTAAGATGGAGGCAATATGACCAGGACAAACACAAAAACAACTTTACAATATTTTGGTAAAAATACTTAATCATGTAAGAGGTGACATGTGTGGCAAGGAGAAAGATTTTTATGCATCCAGACCTGTCACGTAACTTAACCAATGATAAACCAAGTGGGAAGGGTGGGGATTGCAATTGGGGGGAGGGGTGATAACTGTGGGATAGTATCTAATATATAAAAATGAATGTTGGTCTGTATATATATCAGAGATTAATATACTTTGACACCGTTTGACTGTTCACCATGGAAATTGGCACACATTTGTATTTTTTCATGGAGTAGGTTTCTGACCAAAAAAGTTCAAAAACCACCCTCTCTTGCCCTTTACATTCCTTAATTTTTATACAGACCCACAGTTTTTATTAAATTTTGATGGAAATTGCACATGTATGCTTTAAAACAAAGAGGCTAGTCATGAGGTAAACATCGATGTGCGTACACCTCCCAAACCATTTGACTCAGTCCCTAGCACATGAATAAGGTGTAAAATTGAAATATTGTATATGTTTTTGTTTGTCTTATATTGTGTGTTTCACTCATTGCAGCCTTCCACTTTGGTGAGCGATGAGTCATTTTTCCTATCTTATGTTATTTAAATCAAAGTGGAAAACACTGTCCACATAAGTTTTACAAAGCCCCAACTCCTCTCCATCCTTCTACACTCCTAATTATTGTCAGTATTCTTTTAAAGCTACAGTTTCTATCTGATTTTGAAGGAAGTTTGCACATGCATACTTAAAAACAAACAGAAAAATACTGCCTACATTAGGTTTTCAAAAGCCCAACCCCTCTCCCCATTTATCCCCACCCCTTTTAATTTCCAATGTTCTTTATAGAAACCCACAGTTTTTTGATGGAACACTGCACATGTATACATTAAAATAAATAAAAACATATTGTCTACATTCTGCTTATGAAACTCAACCCCAACATTTAAGTTTTGCAAATGCTCTTCATACAAAGCTACAGTTTTAACTGATTTTGATGGAACTTTGCACATGTATACTTTACAATAAAGAGAAAAATATTGCCCACATCATGTTACAAAAAACAAAAAAACTTTTCCACTATATACCCCTTAATTTTTGCCATTGTTCTTTATACATACCTACAGTTTTTATCTGCTATCGATGGAATTTTACACACGTATACTTTATATCAAACAGAAAATTACTGTCTACATTTGGTTTACAAAAGCCCAACCCCTTTACCACCATCCATTTTAATTTCCAATATTCTTTACACATTACAAGGAAAGGGAAAATGACTCATCACTCACTAAAGTGACGAGTGGAGAACATATATGACGAACACAAGAATACACAGTATTTCGGTTATGCACCTTATTCATGCTGTAGGAAATGAGTCATGTGGTTTGGGAGGTGCACCCACGCCGAGGTTTAGTACAAGACTCACGTCATTTTCCCTTTCCATGTAATTTATATTGGAAAAGCCGTTTCCTTTTTCCTTAGTTTAATTTCAATATTCTTTAAAGAAACTCACAGTTCTAAATCCCATCAAAATCAATTCGGTTGTTTTTAAGTTTTACGAGAATATTCATAAAATAAATGTGTCCTAATATCTCAACATGTATGACAGATTTTAACTTGGACCCCAAGCTTCCAAGTCATGTAAAGCTATTAAAAATCTGTATATTCTATGTGATGTCAGAACAAATAGATATATTCCGGATATAGATTTACGTATGTGGTATCTATTACAAATGGTACTCCATACATGTTTCGATTATCAAACAACTACTTTAACAGATGTTGTGAATAGATTGAAATGCATCCTTGACCAAAATGTAAACTGACATTCCATATCAAAGCATCCAATGTATTTATATATTTTTGGCACCAGCTATCAAACAAATACTCTGCAAATTTGTATTAGTTTTTGTGTAGTAGGGCTGAGTTTTTATATCCTGGTAGTTGGCCTAAATTTATATTTTATTCATAGAAAGATTTCAAATGGCCATGTAATCAAACTAAAATGTAGTAAAAACTAGAGAAATAAGGTATCATGTACATGAAGCAAACACTAGAATAACATTGAAGTATCCTCATGTAGTGCAAATTTGGGTGAACTAACTTATTTTAAATTATAGCCTGCTATTCTTCAAATTACCTTGAATCAACTGAAATTTGTGTTATAGATGTGATTGCTATGCTCCTCATTTTACTGTTGGGATGTGTGTATTAGCTTCACATGTGATATTTCCAAATGTCTCGTATACATGTAATTAAATTGTATCTTGATGTATGATTGTGTAATATATATAATTATTCAATGATGCAGGTAATGGGGAGGACGTTGCTTTAAGGCTATTAAAACAAGAAAGTATAGGGACCACCGTTTACCAAACTTGAAGATGGGAGGGCTGTGACTGCCCATAAAACATAATTAATCTTATCAATATTTTTAGTAACCCCTGTCCATGTGTATCATTATTTTTCTAAATAACTAATGGGTAATCTGATATTGTATGGATTTTAATAAGGGATGATAGGGAAAGTAAATCTGTCACTCACCAATAATAAAGGCAGGAAGGTAGCAATGAAAACAAAAATGAAGAACACATTTTACAATAATTTGTTAAAAAAAAACTCAGTCCTAAGGCAGATATGTACAAGGTGTGAAGGATGGGGATTGCAATGGTGGATGGAGGAAATTAAATAATAAAAATTATAGGAAATTTCAGTTTCTGTTATGGCTGGTCAAAGTAAAATAAAATGAATTAAAATAAAGTAAGGACAAAAATATATTGTATCAGTTAAAGTATAAATAAGTAAATAAATAAAAATGGAATGAAATAAAAAATGTTTTAATTGATCCAAATTGTTTTTTTATTTTAATTTGTTTTGTTTTACTTTGACTGGCCTTTACAGAGATGGAACATCCCAACAATTTTCATCGTTTTACTTCCTCCTCCCACTGTTAAAATACCCGTCCTCGCCCCTTATTCATCTCTGTCTTCAGTAATGTGGTAGGTCTCAATGTGTACTCATCTGATTGTCTTGCCATAAGTCTCACTACTAACATTAATAAGTTTTTTTTAGCAAATTATTGTAAAATGTGTTCTTGTTTTTTTGTGTTCATCGCAGTCTCATGCCTTCATCTTTGCTGAGTGATGGGTTTATTGTCACTGTTCACTGTCCTCCCTTATTTAGATCCATACTATATCAGATTACCCATTAGTTATATATGAGAATAATATTTACATGGACAATTTCAGTTGGTCAACTCATCCCATCTCCACCCCCTCCCTCCCACCACTGCCAACTCCATCCTTTGCACCTTTTTCATCTCTGACTTGACTCATGTGGTAGATCTCGATGTGTTGCAATATGTCTCACCTCTAATATTACTGAGGATTTAACTGAAATATTTACCACTTCCTTATTATCATTACTTAACAGCTTTTGTTCTGTCACTATTATCAACCCATATGTAATTAGTTTGTCTTTTTTTTTATGTAATCACAGCTCCCCAGCCTTCAGTTTTGGTGAGAGAATGGTTTACTTTCAGTATTCTTCTAATTTTTTATATATTTATTTTTCATGTTGGGAACAACTTATTTCTCTTACTATAGTGTAGTATGCTGCGGCAATATATAAAATACACTTATTTTGGAATGCTGAGATTATGCACTTCATCAGCAAAAGCTTGGAGTAAACCTGAACCTAGCAGTATATCTATGTCTGTCCTCTGTTAATGAAATGCCTTCCCTGAAAATCTCAGTACTTACTACTGTCTGGGATTATTTTATTTTTTGGCACTATAATATTGTATTTTATTTTTTATTTGTGATGTTGTTTAATTACCAATGATCTTTTCCTTTCAGTGTAGTAGGTACAAGATGATATTGGTTTACGTTGTTAGTATTATTTGGATTTTGTTTATTGAAAAAGAAATTAATGTGCATGTTACTGTTGAAATGTTAGTTCATAAATATTTGCCTTTATGGTGGCGCTGTTTACTTTCTGCCAACTGTTTTTACATTTTTTTAACTTTCTTATCTGTTCTCACAAAATCTAAAATACCAGAATTCGCAAAAAATGTTGGTTCTGTATTGATTTGTGCAGAATCAAATTTAAGCAACAATATATGAAGGCAATGACATCTTCCAGGACTGATTGATAAATAACACTTAAAAATAAATAAATAAATAGTTACTGAGAACAATAAAAATTTTTGGTGTAAACCCTTCTATGGTAGACTATGATGTACCAATGGGACGATGGACATTTGGGTTATACTGTGTACTACAAGGTGACCCAAACTAGTACATATTTTAAAGCCAAGCAGATAATTGAGGACGTGGGTTGTAGGGGATATGTAGAGATGAAGAGGTTAGCACAAGATAAGAAGGGATGGAGGATTACATCAAACCAGTCAAAAGACTGATAACAGCAAAAAAAAAAGCACCATCATTCAGCAACAAAGAGCAACAATGTACTGATGTCATTGAACTTAAGGGGGTAGATACAGTAATCATGGCCAAAAAATCACATTTTCAAAAATAAACCCATAATGTTCTTCATTTCTTTACCTTTACATATGTGAAAATTTCATGACAATATCTTGATTGGCTGCAGAGTTATTGATTAATATCTATAGAGATGTGCGGGTGACATTTGGTAATTCCATGCCCACCTCAGGTGTTTGTTGGTAACTGACTTTTGTGACTTTTGGTGCCCATACCAGAAAGCTTTACATGAAAATAATTTGAAAATGTATAAGCATAAAAACAACCTTCCAGTTGCAATAATGGAAGCAATTAAGCCCATCTTTCAGGATCTTTGTGACCCAAAATTGTTAAAAAGGTGCGTTGGTGGATTCACTCAAAATCCCAATGAGTCATTCCATCCAAAAATTTGGAAAGTTTGCCCAAAGACTGGCTTTTATGGAAGGAGAATAGTACAAATTGGGACTTATGATGCTGTGGTTACTTTCAATGATGGTATGGATGGCAGATTAAAGGTTTTTGAGAGACTGGAAGTACCTGTGAACCACAACATGATAATATATTTTAGGAATGAAGACATTCGGAGAATAAGCAGTTCCCAAAAAAAAGGCAAAACATTCCACGAAGGAATCAAGAAAAACAAGGAAGAGGCTCAAGTTACAAAATGAAGCTAGGAAAGAAGAGGAGCAAAGAGTGTTTTATTCATCTGGGCAGTTTTAGTTCAAAAAATTTATACAGTAAGAAGATTTTTAAACTTCAAAGTTGATTTTCTCGGTTCATGTATTTCTAAAATGGTTTCCCTGGTAACTCATTGGTAATGCTCATATTATCTTCTAATTTTCAGTGAACACTCACCATACCTTGATCTACAGCATGGACTAGAAGATCTGAAGAAAAATGAAAATTGAATGATTTATGATTTTTTGTTGTTGTATATTTTGAACGAAAAGCTGTTTATATATTACTTTTTTAATAAAAACATTTACACAAAGAGAGAACTTTGATGATTCTAGAGAGTGTTATCACTGTGTATTATAGCTATAATTCTAAATCAAAATAAATGCAAAATATTGAATACTTACTGTTCTATAACGAAAACTGTGATAATATGCACATTTGCATTGTTACATTTTCATCAACAATTGGGACTATATTAACCTACATTTTTACTCAAAAATCTGTTTACATTGTTGCCAGAGCATGTATATCTCTGCAAAAAAATTTCATAGTATTATCTTGTATACTTCAGTAGGGGGAAAAATAACAAAACACTCAATATTTGCAATGCAGTAACTGTATCTACCCCCTTAAAGAGTGAAGACAGCACGTGACTCTGACAGTCTGATGGGAGAAATTGAGAGTGTCACAAGAAGAATAACACCTACCATGAACTCAACCTTTGAATGGTTTTAGTAACTACAAAACCAATGAGAGATGTCAACTTATTCCATAATACTGATTTTGCACGGACAGACAAGGGATCACAGACCGGATTGGAAAATTATTAAAGCAGGTGGAGGTGTGAACAGTGTATAATGTCTCACTGCAAGCTTTGCCAATCATTACACCTACAGCAGTTTACGGGTGTTTGTTGTGGCAGATGGGCTTAAAGAACATATCCATCACTATAAACAAAACAATAGCAATAAACCTTCTGCAGTTCACCATGCCATAAGTGCCGGGCTCAAGATAGAATTTTAAGGCTGTTGTGGATTGAATACCAGTTTTGGCCTCTACAAGTGGAGGCAGAATTATTTTTTGAATAAAATGAACAACTTAAATGAAGATAGTGGCCTAATACTCTATGATGCTTGGCACTCGTTGCTGTGTAAAGTCATAGTACCTCTGATGAAGGCTGCAGCATGTCAGCCAAAGATTAGATGGGCAAGTAAACGATGCGGCATTCCCTGAAAAAGGGAGGGGTAAGGGCAAATTGATAGTGTAGTACTATATCTTTCAACGACTTTTGTTAAAGTGAACCATAAAATGGTGTAATCTAGTAAAAACTATTACAGCAGACAAAAAAGTGATTTGCTGTGCAAGATAATTCTTAAAAGATAGAAAACAAAAAGTTAGAGTATGAAATGCAGTACCAAGATAAGTGGAAGTAAAAATAGAAGTACCACAGGGTAGCATATTAGGACTGTTGCCATTTATTGTGCTAATGAATGATTGTTTTGATGGACTACTAACAGAAGTTAGGTTGTTTGCAGATTACATAATAATATAGAATAGGATCAAAACAATACAAGACTGCAAACAGTTGCAAGGTTATCTGAACAGAATATCTTGCTGGTTTGGTAAACATGGGATGAAGATATATGCAAAGAAGAGTAAGTTTATTAGGTAGACAGATAAAAAACTAAAGATTGATTATGATTATAAGGGTAAAGAATTGCTTTTTGAAGACTTGAAATGTAAATACCTTGCCATAACTTAACTGGGCAGGACACATTAGACAGGTAGTAGGATAAGGTTTCAAAATCCTTCATTTGTTGGAGAGAGTGTTGATGGTATGTACCGGAGAAGTAAGGATTAGGTAACAAAACTTTGGTCAGAGCATTGTTTGTGTAGGGGACCTATCAAATCCAGTAGTTGGAGGGAGTGCAAAGGAGGACTGCTAGATTGTCTCTGGGAATTACCACAGAACAATCAGTTACTGATTTGATACAGAGACTGAAATGAATTTTTTTTTTTTTTTTTTTATAAACGTTTCTCGTGTAACAAGCCGAGTTATATTGTTATTAAAGCAACGCCGAGAGAAATTACATTCATTTATGAAATGAAATTCATTGGAAGACAGGAGGAGGGCAAAGAGAGTCATGGGAGTATAAAAGATGTGTATTGGTGATGATGCTTTGAAATATAGTGGTGGAAGAATTAGGAGAGTTACATGGAAGGAAAAGATGATAATGACCACAAGCTGGCACTCGATTTCAGGCATAAGGGAAGATTTTCTTTCATAGCGTCAGAGATTGGTACAAATTACCAAGAGAAATGATGAATAATTTACCAAAAATGCTAAAAGAATTAAAATTTAAAATTAGTAGAGGGCAATAGTATGCGGAAAAAGGAAAGGGGGTAAAATGGTTGTGTAGGGAAATTGCCACTGGAGCAACTGCTCCATAGCAGTCAAATTAAATGAAAAGCCAGCTCTTATTAAGGCTTGTTACTCTGTTCAGTGTATAAACCATAACTTGCCTATCTATTTCATTACCACCTAAAATTAATTGTTAGTGTCCCTCTAACTTCCATCCCATTTTACAGTAAAGGATTTAAGTTTGAAAATTCCATTGTTCTTAGTATCTCAGTGATTCTGTTCCATACTGTGTCATTCTGCAAAATGATTATAGCTTTATCAGTTCTTATTTTAATTTGATATTAAGATTCTGCATTTCCAATCAAATTAATATAGAATTACTAATTCACTGAGGAACACATGGTAACAGCAGTAATGTAATGCATAAATGAATTTACACCAACACAATAAACAAAAACTCTATCTTTTAGTTAACATAATTACCTACAGTTTAAGCTAAAAATGTATCTACATCAGTACTAAAAACAAATACACTACCTTTTTGGTTATCAGAATTACCAATAGTTTAAGCCAAAATTAAAGAACTAGAATGCATTATGTACTCTATTTCTTAATATAACATTTTTAAATTACAGATCCTATTACAAAAAGCAATAAAGCTATGTATTACTATCTCAAAGGTAGAGCATTGAATGTAACTCCTCGTTTCAACATTGAAGCAGAAGAAATGCTGTCAAAAGCCTTAAAACTAGATCCAAAATTTGTTGATGCGTGGAATGAATTAGGAGAATGTTATTGGAAAAAGGATGATATTGATGCTTCAAAAAATTGTTTCACCACAGCCTTATCTCATGTAAATATTTTTTGATATTGTTTAACAAATATTTCACCAACTAAAATATTTACTAACTGTAGCACTTTATTTTCTGGATTAATTATGTGGCTATAATTTTAAGCTCTCATTGTCAGATATGTTGAGATATGGAATGCCAAAATAGCATTTTTCATTCATCCCTAATGTTGAGAAACATGAATGAAAGAAACATTGTCACTATTTATCAGGAATTTTACTATAATTTGATATGAATGCATGCATGCTACTTCGAGATTGGATGAGAAATGACTATAGTTTACAGATTATTGTTTTTTCATTGTAGAATTTTTGTTTTTATAAAATTACTTTACAACTAAGTACTCTGTCTGTTATCACTGTATATCAGCATTTCTCAATCTTTTACAATTGAAGGACCAGTAAAATGTCAAAAATAATTCTGCAGAGCACTAACTTATATAGACCTAACTTTTTACCTAAGTTTATATTATTAACCAACCTTATCACTTGTTATCGGTACGTATCCCGCTCCCTTAAGACATACACATACAATAAGTTCCTCAGAAGACAAGCGTTAACTTAAACCTCAAATGAATGCCATTCTTTTTGATGCTGACTTAAAACATATTTAGTGAATATACTATTGTAGTGACAATGCAGTCATATTCTGGAAATACCAGATTTTTGCTGGTTGTTGATATATATATATGGCTTTAAGACATTTTGGTTTAGATGATATACTCATTTATAGCCTTATATAGTATGAGTATTGTATCCATTTTATGAGATTAATTTTTACTAATTTTTGATATCTTTACTACAGTTGGAAATAAATTTTTAACATAATGGCTGCAGACCACTTGTCATATCTTCATGGCCCTCTTGTTGAGAAACACTGCTGTAGATCATACAACACAAAATAATATAAAAAAATTTGGATTATATGAAACTTATTGTTTGGTTAAAATATTTTGGGTACAACCAGGGGCGGCATTTCATGTTCAGCCTGGGTGGGTAATCAGGCAGTTAGCGGGGGGAAGGGGGAGGGGGAAAGGCGGGGGAGATTCGCTTGAAAATGTTATTTGGTTATCTTACCTAAAATAATAATAAAAAAGAAGTTATAGACATAATTTATTCAATATAAATTTAGTTTTATACAAAAATTATATTTTTAATTTACTATTCAGTATTAATTGCGCAATGCAAAAACTATGCTGTGCTATGCTTCTGTGGAAATGAACCGATTCAACAATTTATCCAATTTTGTTCGTCTGTCAGATTGCCATATACATGTAATATTGCGATACTATTGAGTCTGTTTTCGAAATATTGTCGATCCTGGGGAAGAGTTGGTGTAAGACGAAAACTTCATTCATTCGAACAGGATGACCCAGTAATCGTGACGAGTAGTGCACAATCTCTGGTATGAGTCTTCTAATCTGTTTGTACTTTTGTGAAAAATCTACAACTCCTATCATATTTTTTGCCTTCTGATCTTGCCTTTTCAAAAGTTGCAAAAACATACCTCTATCACCCAGAAATCTTTCTTGGTAAAAATCATGGTTATAGAAATTTACAATTATTTCAGTATTTGCGGGCTGTCCCACAGCGAATCATTTTCACGATTTTAAGAAGTGGGTGGAATCGTTGTGGAATCGACTCTTCAACGGCAAGAGTACTTGATCATAAACTTCAATATAAGATTTACAAAAAAAATCTTGAGGTGTTTCGAATCGAAGATCTTTGCTTCCACCTTGGTCGAGGCAATGGGAATTTTACGCTGATGTGGGATTTGTGGTTTGTTGATTTTAAAGTTAGTGACTGCATACTTTTCCGCCAAATTCCTTCGAATTTTGAATCTCGAACACAGTACAAAACGTTGATGGTTGCTTCTATCTTCTCACACGATCCAATAACATATAGATTCGATTTCTGGAGATTCTGCATTCAAAATTTTGAAGCGGTTAAAAATTTCTATCGTCGTCGTTAAATAGAAAATACACTACAAAGATCCCATGTAGGAGTAAAATCCAGAAGCCTTTGAAGTGACAGCACTATCTACTTCTCTGTTGCAGAATGATCATATAAAAATTGTATTCGCTGCTGATAATTTTCTCATACTGATTCTCACTAACCATCTGTAAAAAATGTATAGATATGCTTGCATATAAAAGCATAATTTAAAAAATAGGATTTAACGTGTAATCCTTAGAAATAACTTGCTGGAAAATAGGCTGCAAAAAAGGCAAATCATCATTAGTTCCTGTTTACATTCCGATTTGCAGTTACTTCAACTGTCCAAGTCATTTCGGCAAGTCTCGCAAGAAGTTTGCCAAATCTTTTATTTTTCCTATGAATATTCTTGCTGTTATAACTCTCTCAATTCCATCTTGTACAGCAAGATTGAGATTTTGGGCAGTACAATGCAGAAATAAAGCTCGAGGCTCTTCACTGCGTATTCGTGACTGAAATCCTGTTATTTTTCCATAAACATTAAAAGCCTCTTCATATCCTTTTGAGAACGCCAACTTGTGCTTGGCAAAAATGTCAATGACTGGATCAAATAAGGTTTCTGCTTTGGTGTTTGCAGTTGAATACAATCCAATAAAATGTTCACTTGCAATAAAATCATTCGAAATGATCCTCAGGCAAGATGATGCTACTTCTTCCATGATTCCAGACTATAGTGTAGTAGCCATCGAATCAAGAATTTCATTATGACAGTCATGAATCCATTTGTAACCATCTCTTTCCAGCCACTATTTTAGATCAGTCACATCTTCAGCTCGAGATTTTAAAAATGCCATGAATTTTCATCGCTGTTGGCTCCTCTCACAAAAAAACCTTGTCTCACCAAGGCCTTCAACAA
The DNA here is from genome assembly GCA_031002005.1 of Vandiemenella viatica. Lineage (NCBI taxonomy): Eukaryota > Metazoa > Arthropoda > Insecta > Orthoptera > Morabidae > Vandiemenella > Vandiemenella viatica. The sequence continues at coordinate 117,707,016 of JARYHS010012519.1, forward strand.
CTCTTAGGGTTATCGAACATCTGTTTTGAATGAGCTGTTGGTATCAATTAATGCTTCAGCATAGTTGGTATGAAGAGTACTAATGCCATGAGAGTTTAACTGCTAATTATGTATTTTGTTGTATAACCAGTAGTGAGTCTCAAAATGAAACCAAGTCCGATCTGGACAAAAAAATTAATCTTTGGTAAAGTGAACATTATGTGAAAAAGAGTTTCTACCAATCTACCATTGTTTTATAAAGTAATTTGAAATGTATACTTCCAAAATTTGAGGAGTTTGGGAAACTAAATGCAGTTCTTAAGTTGTAGGAAAAAGAAAGAAAATATCAATGTCAGTCTGGTCCAGTAGCTGAAGCAAATACAACTTCCATCAAAAGAAGAGCCTCGTAAGTGGTGGTAAATTAGCACTCACAAATTTTCCATATTATTGTCATTACTCCACCTATCAGTGCTGCTAGCGAAGAAATGTTCAGTGAAGCAGCATTAATTTATGGTGAAAAAAGAAGCAATTTAAAATAGAAAAAGGCTGCTAAGCTTTTGTTTTTAAAATTTAACTTTCCATTTTTAACTTTCGAATATTAGTTACAACTATTAGAAAACTATTATTATTATTTACTTTAAAGTCAGCTACTCCCTGATTGATTATTAAAATAAACATTATTTCACTTGATATTTTTGTTAAATAGAAGTAACTAGGAAGTAAATTAAGAGCAGTGACACCAATTTACATTTTTTTATAACATTTTCATATAACTTCTGCTTCTGTTTCCGCTTCCATAATATAACTTCCGTTTCATCTTTGGAATGTATGCGTGAATATTCATTACCGATATACTTGTGGATATAGTGAAGAACAAAAATAAGACTTCTCACCTGACTGAACAAGGCCATCTTTCAAAGTTTCCAATGGACCTACGTCTAAGGGCGGTGTAAATTTATCCCCCACGGGTTGTTGTCTTCTAGCATTATTTACACTTGATTCGTTTCTCCTTTACCGCTTGACAAAGGATTTATACTTATGAACTTTTTTTGCGATAATACACAAGGATTTAGCCAAAGTGCCTTCGAAATACGCACTAAGGCGGTTTTCACGCATGATGGTTTTGAATGTACGACATTTTACCGTAGCATTCTTGCTTTAATGGAGACGAGCTCAGTAGCGATAGCTAGGTTGGTTATCTCCATTGAAACATCAAAGGAATTATGTCTTTCTCTCATGGCATTGTTGTGGGTACATAGCCTATTTTACACGCTTTTTGAATAATGAAACTAATATGCTTAGCTTTTATGGTCTCTCATTCTTTATCTTATTTCTTCCCTTTATGCTCTCAGTCACTCTCAAATTCCGGGTGGGTAAAATACCCACCCGGAATTTCCCGAGTGGGTACTGCTACCCACCATACCCACATTATCCGCCGGCCCTGGGTACAACACTATTTAAAGTTTGTTTACACTGGATAGTGACTCAGCTTTGAAAATGTTAACTTAAAAGTTACATCATTGTTTTAATACACAAAAAGATGTAGGCAGCTATAATTTCTGCTTGAAATAATGAGTGTGTGTGTTTATGGTTTTGTTGTAAAAGTTTCTGAAATTTAACTAACGACCACTATAAATTTTCTTTTAGATGATTTAAAATGCATCAAACATTTTCATCATTGTTGAATGATTTGGAAATTGATTTTTTAATTTTTAGAAAATGTTATGAATCATTTTTTAATGGTTTGTGTTGCTGGAAGATGATTTGGAAGAAACCTGGTGCAACATTAACACAAGTAATAGAGGATTTAGGTTCATTTTGTAGGAGTTTCACTAAGGAAAATAGATTAGCAATAGTGGGAGGTGCAAGAATTTGTATTGATAGAAACATGAGTTATAGTGACCTGAGGAAAGTGGTGAAGGAGGTGCAACATACCAGGGTTGAGTACATGCAGGTCCTAAGTGCCATGACCGGCCACGGTTTGAACCATGCTGTGAGGCAGCTAAACATGGAAATGGAAGTGCTACTTGGAAAAGGCATTAGTTCTGTCTTGGGTGTTGTGCCTGTGGACAAGGCCAGTGCTAGTATTCTTGGGCCCAGGGTAAGCGTCTTAGCCCCCCCCCCCCCAACAATTTTTTTTTAGTTTAAAATTTTCCAACTTTATAAAAAAAAAATTAATGCAAAAAATCAAATAACTCATTTTTTTTCAGATAGTTTTCTATTTAGTTAAGCACCCTGGGCTCGGGGTACTCTTGTTCTTTTTGAATAACCCTATATATCCACCAATGTGGTGTGTGGCTCCACACATTGAGGTGCCGTTAAGGTGGGAGGTACAACACTACAGGACCGAGTCCTAGAACCCATGTACTGGCCGTCCTGATTGCGGTTTTTAAGTGGTTTTCCACAATCATCTAGGTTAATGCTGGGATGGTTCCCAATCTGTACTTTATATACTACACTTTTCACTAACAAAAATACACTTATCATACAGAATACAAAGTTACACATTTCGCATGCAGCTTAGCTCACTCAATTTTATCATAATGCTGCAGTAAAATAGTATTTTGCCATATGGGGCCTTGGGATTGTTTAAGTGTCGGGCGCTTACTAACTAAAAGCTCAAATAGAAGCGTGTGACAATCTTTCCATATGTACTTTCAGGTAATAATCAGAAATACAATGAACTTTGGGGTGTGGTCTGGCTCGAATGGTTAATCGAACTTGTAAACTTTTCTTCTGTAACTTTGTCTGATTGCCTATCCAGCTATTGACTTTTTCAAGAATATAGTGATTTTAATTCCAACTAACTTGCGAACATTTATTTTGTCTATACCTTTCCTTGACTTAAGGTAGTAAAAAAAAATTGAAGTCCAGTAGCGACCTTGTATCACTGGTATAAAGCCCTAGCTGCAATATCCAAGGCTTACACGCAGTCAGAGTTAAGAAAAGCCTTTGCCTCCACCCCAAGGCAAAGTCCGCGTCTTACACAGTGAAGCCTTCCAGTACTCTTTTCACATGTCTTCTGCCTTCCAATGACACCTGACCCAGTTCCTTTATCATATCGGTTGTGATTGTTTTCTGTGATGATTTCCGCAAATAAATATAGCTGCCCTCCTTTGCACCCTCTCCAGTACCTGTGATATGAGTCCCATATTACACCACCAAATTCAATCAACAGTTTGATCAAATTTTTTAACCCAAGTCCCTCACTTCCCATACATCTCTAACCCATATGTATGTATGTATGTTACTATCTTTAATGTAGTTTTATTGCAATACAAATTGGAAAATTACTTGTACAACATTTCTCAACACAGTCCTCTTGCATTTCAATGCACTTGGTCCATCGTTGCACACTTGCACAAGCTTCCTGATGCCCTCATAAAAGAAGGTTTTTTGTTGTGCTGCAAGTTAGGAATGCACTGCTTCTTTCAATGTTTTGTCCGAGGTAAATCGACAGCCCTGTAATGCCTCTCTGAGTGGACCAAACAAGTGGTAGTCAGAAGATCAGGACTATACGGAGGATAGTCTTCAAAGTTGGGTTTCAGAGCGTTTCAGCAGTGTGGGCAGCAGTATGTGAACAAGCACTGTCGTGCATCAACACAATACCTTTCGACAGCAGTCCTCGACGTTTGCTTCGAATTGCAGGCTTCAGCTTGTCAGTAAGTATCTCATTGTAACGCGCAACATTTATTGTTGTGCCCATTTTCTGATAAAGTTCCAGTACTGGGACTGTAAGCATCAGTTTTCCTGTGGATGGTTGGGTTTTGAACTTTTTCTGGCAGGGCGAATGTGGATGTTTCCATTCCGTACACTGCCCTTTACTCTCCGGCTTGTAATGATGGCTCTATGTTTTGTCACCAGTGATGATTCTGTCTAAGAAGATGCCATGTTCAGTACCATAGTGATCTAAATGGTTTTGGCAGATGTCCATGCGCATTTGTTTATGCAACTGTGTGAGTTGTTTTGGAACTTATCTTGCACAGACTTTGTTAAACCCAAGTCTGTTGTGGATGATTTTGTTGCCAGAACCATGAATAATTTGCAGACGATGTGCCACTTCATCAATAGTTACTCGTCTGTCTAATAGAACCATGTCATGTGCATGCGCATTGTTTTCTTAATTTGTGGCGGTAAACAGTTGTCTGGCTTCTTCGTAATGTGTAACACTTGTGCGACCATTTTTTAATTTTTCAATCCATTCATGGACACTCTGTTGTGGCAACAAACTGTTCCCGTACTGTAGGAAAAGCCTTCGATGAATTTCGGCCCCTGATACACCTACCGACCACAAGAAACGGATCACCGAGTGTTACTCTTTTGGGCAAACGGAAAACAGAACAGCCATGGTTAACAGGAGGGCAGCGATAATGGAACTAACCTAGCAGCATTAAACCTGCACAGACATAACAACAATTAAACCACACTTGCATCACCTCCACAAAATGACAGTACTACCAACATAAACAAAAATATAACTGAATTGTGGATAATAATTGACATACCCGTGTATGTTCGTTTGGGGCAACTAGGGCCACGTTAAGCCTTTGGTTGGCTTCACTTTGTTTTGGAAGTATACAGATCTGTGTTATGACTGGGGTTGTTAGCCCTAGAGGGGACCTACAGCTTAACGTGAAATCCAAAACATGGAAGTGTCGTGACATACTTCATGTTACACAGCAAGCTGGTTATGGGCTTATGAAAATCCCTGCCAAGACAGGGATTTGAACCACGGACTTTTCGATCTCCATTCAGATGCCTTGATCACTGAGCCACCAGGCCACTCCAATCTCTAACTCATAATTTTTTAGACAAATTTTTGTGTGGTGCCTGTCGAAATTAATATTTTCAATTTTAGCTTGTAAAAATTAGTTGTTATCTAAGATTTGGGAAGAATTTTTGGTTTGATTAGAAGCATTTTTTTTTTCCATTTTGCAGTATGAATTCATAAATTTTAGAATTAGTATCAGTAATGTAATCATGAAATTAACCATTGTGTTCTAGAGTTTAAGACTGTTGAATTGAAAAAAAGAGACTATAAATTAACAGAAATAAGCTTGTGTTTGATACGATTGAAATGTTACAGAGTCATTTTTACTGTCTCAAGAATAAAATTTTGAGATTTCTAAATTGATGATGCTTCTTCTTTTTTTAAAGAATTAACATCAGAAATTTTTGAATTTGTGCTACTTTTACGTGTTGCTCAATCTTCCTAAATTACACAAAAATAAATCTTTCATTTTTTGTCTCTTGATTGATGTATACAGAATAATATTTCTTGGAAACTTTTGATATGGTTTTTCCTAATGGAAAATAAAAATCATACATTTTTTAATCATCATAACTTCTTTGAAATTCTGATTTGTTTCTGAATTCTTGTCTGTTGCGATACTTGTGCTAGTGAGCCCACTGATTTGTTTGTTTTCAGGAAAAAAATAAAATTTCTCTTAGAAATTTGTCAATGGTGTTACGTCAGCAGTCTTCCAAGAATACTGAAGAAAGAGCCAAGAACATCGAACAAGGTGTTGATCATGCCAGAGAAGCTGTGCAATTAGACCCCAATGACGGGCAGTCTTGGGCAATATTAGGAAATGCTTACCTCTCCTCCTATTTCACAATATCCCAGAATCCAAAAATACTAAAGCAGTGTATGTCAGCATATTCACAAGCAGTAAGTGAATTAATCTTATTCAAGATTATTAATCTAATGTATGTTCTTTTTTACCAAAAAAAGTGTTAGTTGCAATTTTAACAGCTTACCACAATTTTTTTTAAAATCTTTGTATTTTTATTTATCTCTTGCTGCAAATAATTTACCTTTTTTCTGTTAGTAACTCACACAAAAAATATTTTACCTGTGTGGCTTAAATGTGTAGTGCTTAAAATTCTATTATTTCACTTTTTCCATGATTCAGATTACTTTCATAGAGTTTCTGTAGAACATACAGTCAAATGTTTTGATGGATCGCCAAGTAAGATATTCTAGCTTGGTAATAAGTAGTAAACATAAAACTACTATCTCTTAAACATTTACCATGGGAAACCTTAGAGCCAAAAGCCATTTTGACAGCCAGGCAGCCAAGTTGCATAACTTAACTATCTGATCACTGAATCACTTTTGCAAACTAGATTATAGTAATGATTTCATTATGTTTATAGGATATACAATGGAGTGTTATATCATTTGTTTTCTACAGATGAAAGCAGCAGGCTTATGACAAACATACTTTACAATATTTCAGTATAAACCTTAATCACGTTTAGATGTGAGACATGTGGTAAAGGGATCAAATGTGTGAGAGCTGCTACATGACATGACATGTCATGTATCAGCTGAGAAGGGAGATGTTGGCTATGTTGGGAGAGGGGGGAGAATTAGACAATCAATAATTATGAGAAAGCCCATCCAAAGTAATAAAATAAAAATTTGGATTAGAAAAAAAAGGAGCAAATAAATTTTAAAAAATTCCCATTACATCCACTCTATCCCCACTTCTCAATATTCACAAGGCTGGCAATCCAGTGCATCCTATTTGTGACATATGGATTGCCCATTAAATGTATTTTGGCCATGGATCTACCTTTTGTGCAGAATCTTCCTTTTTACACCAGAGATGCCCCACATTTCCTTGAGAGTCTTTCCACAGTCCATAATACGCTGCCTCCAGACTCCTTCCTCGTCATCATTGATATTATCTCCTTGCACATGAACATTCCTCACTGTCAGGGTATCAGTTTCTTTGGGCACTTCCTAGTTTATGCTTTTCACCCTCTCCCAGCTCATGCTTTTCAACATCCTTGGCTTACTTAAAGGGTCTTTTTTTTTTGGATACTGCCCAAATTTAACTGGATTTTTGAGACCCAGAGCACTTAACCTACAAGAGAAAAGGTTGAGTTGCCATTTGTCTGTAAAATTTTTAACTTTGTGTTCTGTATAATAAGTATATTTTTGTTTGTGAAATGTGTAGTTTATGAGCCGGAGATTGGGGGCTGTCCCAGCATAGTCTAGATCAGGGGTGTTCAACCCAAATGATCTTGCAGGCCACTTTGGAAATGCGTCATAACTCCTCAGGCCACAAATAAAATTATATATCCCCATATCGGATTTAGACCGACTATACACGTTTTTTTTTGGAGTTAAAAATTGAAACATAGTGAGTTACTATTATTATGTTTAGTATTATTGTTACATTAAACATAGATAATGTAATAATAATGATACTAAATGCAAATTGTAAAGAAATACATAACACTAAAAATGAAAATAAAAAATATAAATGAAATAAACAAATTAAATCATTAAAAATATTTATTTTACTAGTGTGATTTTTGTTTCTCCACTCTTTGACTTAACTTTTCCAAATTGATCTCAATTTGAGTTTTTGCGCATCATAATTGGTGTTGGAGGTTAGCGTCAATTATGTTTGAGCGTGTTTTTGTGTTTGGTCAATTTAATTAAAAAAATAAGAAAAAAAAAAAAAACAGTTTGCAGGTGTAAGTTGAACCAAAAGAGCTAACAACTTTTTGTGCCAGATTTCTCAAATTGGAAAATTTCTCTTTTGTGATGTAAGTATTATGAAAATCTATTTTTGATTCTGATGTTTCAAAAATATGTTTTAATTCAATATTGCACTGTAATTCGACCAGTTCCATTTGGAGATATTCTGGGGCCAACTCAATTTCAACATGAAAGGGAGATGAATGTATTTAAAAAATTTGGTTGTATTTTTCTAACTCTAAATTACTGAATTAGCTTTCAAAAGCAGCTGTAAGATTTCTTATTTCTTTTGCATATTTGAAGTAATTGTTACATTTTGATTTCTTAAATTCTTTCAACAATGGAAAGTGGTGAGCGTTATTACTTTTCAATTGTGATTCAGATAACAACAATTTCCTCTGAAATGCCTTAATGTGATTAAATATGTCTATTATAAGGTTATCTTTTCCTTGCAGTGATATATTTAACTGACTGAGTTTTTCGACAATATGCATTGAAAATCATAAACGCAATAACCACCCATTATGTCTTAATTCTGGTACAGTTCTTTGGTTGTGATTCATAAACAAGTCAATTTCTTCCCGTTACTCGTAAAACCACGGCTTAATCATCTAACTTGACTGAAGTGTAAAATATCGCCATATTCAGAATCTAATTCTTTCAAGAACTTCTTAAATTGTCGATGCAGAAGTACATGTGATCAAATGTAATTCACTGTTTTTATAACTCTTGCATAACATGATCCATCGATAATACTTGGGCACGTAAATTTTGTTGATGAATCAAACATTGGAATATAATTAGTTGTGTTGTTGGATTCTATTTTATTGATTAGTAATTTTATAGTTCATAATTTTGACAGTTAATTTCTGATATATGGATACTCAAATAATGTATTTTTTTAATACATTGGTTTTTCACTACTTTGGCCATTATAAAATAAATATATTTTGTTAAATTGTGATGAATCTCGCAGCCCAGAAAAATGTTCTAGGTGGGCCGCGGGTTGGCCACCCCTGGTCTAGAAGATTGTGGGTAACTGCCTAAAGTTGCAATCACGGTGACCACTATGCATGTAAGCCACCTTAGAATCTTGCAAATTCTAACAATGAAGTTTGTTTACAGTGGAACAGACATAGGTGAAAGATCTGTTACCGCAGCCTTAGAACTATTTAGTCAGCAAATTAAAGCCACTAAACAAACTAAATAGTAAATGTAGACAAATCAACTTTAAATAGTAAAAATCACATTCTAACCCTACCTAAACAGCTGTAGTAGAATATAATCCATCACAGTAGAATGCAATATTTCACTAAAAATTTAACACCTTTATTCACTCTGTGAGTTCATCACAACAATAAACAGTCTAAAGTAAATAAGTTTGGTTAAAATGACACCATAATAAAAAGTTTAAAGTCATTAAAATCCTAAAACGCCATTAGAGTAATTTACTACATAAACATGCATTATAAACTTCATAAAACCATTTGCTAGAAGCGATATTAGAAGTCAGCTGATAGTGTGAGACAAACTTAACCTTCTCCAACACAACATACTTAAATTTCAGAAAGGTTTATACAGTTTAAATGTTGTTATAATGTGATAAACTACCCATGTGCTCATAGAAACTTTTAATTATTGGTAAATTCAGTGGAAGAAACAATATTCAGAATGTGAAATAGTGAATTTTAAATCATATCTGGTAAATCTTTTTGGGAAACATGCCTTATTGTAATTATAATGACAGAAAATAGTGATATTTTGTGTATGGCTGCGATGTTATTGGAAGACCAGGAAGTAAGCTATTTTCAAAAATTAATTATAAAGCAGAGAAAGCAGCTAGAGGCAAGATTAAAAGCTTTTTAGGTATTTGAGTTCCTGTAGAATCCGGTAAAACATGTCCTAAACCCATAATAATATTATTAGTGGGGTTGGGGGCAAGAAAAATGTACTTTTGCTACAGATGAATAAAATGGTCATATTTAGTATTAAACGAAAGCTAATTTTATTAGAAGGTGTATTTGAACCTTCTAGTACCTAACTGCTGAAGTTAGTAACAGATTGTATCACATCACAGAATCACTTTTTATGGCAAATCCGCTATAGCTACAGAAATTTTTGTGAGGATATAAATTTTTAATTACCCTTAAATCTATCTACTGTTAAAGTTTCAGAATATTAGAAGCTAAGATTGAAGAACTATTGAACTTTGGACCTGCATAGGGATTCCGAGCCTCTAAATAAGGGCTGCACAGGTTCGCATCTCCTTTTGCTGTTGGTCGCTCAGTGCGTGAAGGTTATGGGTCTGTGTTGTGTGTTGCACTCTGCAGGAAGTAGAATGTAGTAACCATGTGGGCGATTCTGCCTTGATAGAATTTTTGGTATTTTCGCAACTAACATGTGACTTTCATCTTTTCAAAACGGGCTTTGGTCTGGTCTGATTGCTTTCCATTACTTCTAGTCTAAAAACTTGGTAAAAAATATCCAATTGCCTTTGATTGCTGTGAACTTGTAAATTTATTCAAGAATATAGTGAGTTTTGACTTTGAAAAAGTAGTAATGACTTTCATTATGATGTTAACCTGACCCTTCCTATCTTGGGGTTTAAATCAAGATTGTTGGTGGCCTATGCAAATTGAAGCAATCGATTATCCAGTGGCTACATACAATACGGTTGGAGGTAAGGTGATAAACTATATCATAACCCCGGTATCAGTTAGGTCCCTTACATGCGGAGACCAGATCTCAAACCTGCTCCCATAGAATTGTCATGATCCAGTGTGGTAGCACCTTAAATGCACCCAATGGCTATAGTGTTATTTATAATTCTGCATTTTTGTGTATCTAAATCCATCATGCTGTCAAATGAGATAATGGTGACTTTCTTTATTGAAACATGAAAGGAAAACAAATCTAAACCAACCCCATTCCAAAGTTGCAGACAGAAGGGACGTGATAAAGGAAAAGAAAAAGTTGAACACCACATTTCAGGACTGCCATAACTCAAAAGTTGATATTGAAACACACAACAATTGCGGTAGGGAATATTTTTACTTTTCCTATCATTTTTAGTGGTCTGTATCTTCTGAATGAAAATTTGTTGTCGGTTTGATTGTCCATCTGTCATACCCTCAAAACTTCTGAACCCTTTAACTGATACAGTTGTAATTATGCAACCAGCCACCTTTCAGAATGCCGAGAATTTTCTATTTATTTCACAATTTGTGCAAGCATTTGGCAAAAAAACCATTAAAACTATACCATTTCTCCTCCTGATTTCTTTATTTATGAAACTACAAATCCCAAAATTCTTTGAAAATTTAAATTGATGCTAAAGTTCATAGGAATACTGTAGTGATCTTACTCAAATTTATGGTTTTTGTAAAATATCTAATTGAATGGATTTAACAAATATGATACGACAGAAGAAATTTTTCTTTTTCACAAAAATTATATGTATCATTTAGGGCTGGATTTCGTAAATCAGATAATACATGTGTAGTGTAAAAAAAAAAACAATTTTTGCCTTCGGCATATCAGAGTAACTCACACTTGACAGTGACAGTTTTTTTTAATATTGCTGTAAATCATTTTCCTTTTCACTTTGTCTTTTAATTTTAGCATTGTTGTTTATACTTGTTTGTTATGTACTTTTGATGGGGAAGAGTTGGTGAGCTGAATAAAGTATGTATGTACATATATTTATCTTCCAGGAGAAGGACATAACTGCCAACAGCAGTCCAGAACTGCATTACAACAAGGCAATCGTAAGTATTTGTTTGATATTTCTTAATACTATTATCTTGCTTGGTTTTTAATATGTAGATAATGTGTAGTCATCAATTGAGAAACAGTACATTACAATATTAAAACCTCTTCTTGTGATGTTTAAAATGGTCTTCATGTATTACAGAGAGAGAGTTGTAAATGTGACTGTTTCTCAAAAATTTTCCTATCAGTACGAGATTAGGCATTATTTGTCTGTACATTAAAATGTTATTTTACGGTCCTAATGTAATGGAATCACGTTTATCCATCATATCCAAAAGCAGTGGAAGGCAGGTCAATTTTATATTAATGTACTTAGTAATAAGTTATAATATCTGCTGGCATTGGAAATGATGTCTGCTTAAAAGAAATATACAATTGTCATTAGTAGGATAATGAAACTAAAATTAAGCTTATTTCTCCCCCTAAGGATAATTGGAAAAATTTAAGAATATCATGAGCAACAAAAATTTGCAGAGATAAAAAGTAGAGGCAAAATGAATTGAACTGAAATACATTGAAGGGAGAGATAATCAGCTGGTAAAGAAATAGAGGATATAGTGGAAGATGCTATCTGAAACCCTTCAATCATAGAAGGAATTTTGCAGTTGATGTGTCAGATGAGAAGCCTCAAAAAATTATCAAGGTGAAGTAGGAAGACAGCATTATACGAAGCTATCATCATTAGTACCTATGTTTTATGCAGAGGAAGGGATCAAGGATGTGAAAGTAAAACTTGAATTGGCACAAGGACTCAACAATCAGTATGCTTTGATTTACCCATGACACTATCTCCTTTGCAGAAAAGACTTAAAATGTTGGGAAGTTAGTGAATGAACTGAATAAAATGCTAATGAAGAATCTGAACTAAGTATTTGTCAAAAAAAAAAAAGAGAGAAGTAATAAAATTTAGCAAAAAGTAACAGTGGACTGAATGTAAAAATGAAGTAAGAGAATTCTGTTATTTGGGAAGTAAAATTACAACTGATGGAAAATGCAAGGATGTTCTCAAAACAATAATAGCACTAACAAAAACTGTGTATGAAGTGCAGTGCTTTATGAAAATGAGGATTAGATTTTGGTTATACCAGAAAGATGGAAAACTGGAGCATTTGAAATGTGGATACTGAAAATTGTAGTGATAGCTTAAGGATAAAATGGAACAGTTGATGAGGAAAGAAGTATTTTTAATTCCTCATTTATTATTTTCATGGTTTTAGATAATAATAATAATAATAACGAAACTAGCTTGCAGATGATGTAGCATTGTCTTTGGTATCCCCTTTCATTATAATCATACAGTTGTGTAAATAAGAGCCCTACAAGTTTAAACTTTTTTTTAAATAATAGGAAAAATGACACATTAATATTACTATCAAGTACATACGCTCAAGACTGAGCCTGTTACCCAGGCTATTAGACTTACACAGTGCAGAAAGTCCCACTTAGATCACTGTCAAAATGGATAGGAGAATGTATTTCACAAACTTATTCCTTTCACGCCCCCCCCCCCCCCCCCATCCCCATCATTTGCCATTTAGAAGCATGGGAACTGTGGATTGAAATACTGTGAGATCCTATAAAAATTTGTAGATTCAGGGTATTCCACTTGGTAACTTTATTTGGCACATGAAGCTTCCAATTAAGTATGACATCTCTGCTTATAAAATGACTACTCAAAGAAAAACATGGTTTCAATTACTAACACTTTTTTTCTCAGATTTATATAAGATTTAATGGCTGCAGTATTGAAATGTTCTGCGGCTTACTCACTGAACAAGAATATTTTCTTTCAGGCTTACAAATATGAAGAAGAGTACAAATTAGCTCTAGAATCTTTTTTAAAAGCCCAGTCTTTGGATCCTACTTGGGATGATCCAAGACTAAAGGAAGCACAGTTATTGAAGTACTTAGAAAATGTCCAAGAATTAATTCGACAGAAAGGAAAATTAAAGGGCAAAAAGTATTCACAGTTGTTACAAGTAAGTTTCACATGTTCTCTGCTTAAACCATATGATTGGCATTGCCTCTTACGGTATAGTAATGGCAAATAAAGAATTTCAGAAGAAACTTTTATTTGTTGTAACGGTGACCACCAAATTTTTGTAGAATTTCATGTTTAATGATTCACTGCTGAAGCATCAATATTTGCATTGATGGATTGTTAGTAACTTTTTAATACTGCCATTCTGTCTTGTATACAAAAATAACTGTTACAAAATAATTTTTGTGAACTTATAGGTAAAACTTCTCATTTAGAAAAAGTATTTTTTAATTAGACAGTTATTCGGTTGAAATTAAAGAAAGCAAGTACTGTAGCATTATTTAAATATTTTTATATTGTTTTTACATTGAAAGCTGAACTTACATGAAGAGTGTAGTTTTGAATCATAGCTGGTCTTTCTGTAAGTCTAATTTTGAGCTCTGCCATGGCAGAGTAATTCATAACAAAAATCCATGGGATAAATTTTTTCTTATAAGAATCAATTTGTGTGACATAAAAATGTTAGAAACTACACATGTACTTACTGTGAACAGGTGGGTAGCATCTTTAACAGTTAAATTACTTGGATCTCACTGTTACTAGGTGTTTTGAGATATTTTGGAAAGTTACCAACAGTTACAAATTATACATACATTCATAGAATATATATTAAAATGCTGTTCTGTTTTAATGTAAGTAGCATTAAGCTTTTTATCAGAATGTTTTTTAGTATTTTAAAATTTTACCCAGCTTGTGAATATTAATTTAAAGTTTCTCATTTACTGCATTGTATTTTTCTTAATATTAAAGGATATTTAAACTTTTTTGTTTTTGAAGTGATGGGTTTGCATCCTGTTTTAGTCATTGGATGAGAAACAACTGGGACCATATTTTGGTGGAAGCTACACATCACCAAAAGGGGAGACTATAAAGTTACAGTCAATTACTTTTAGCCAGATGGAAGAAGGACTAAACACTAATAAAGTAATACTTGGAAAAGTTGTTTGTAGTATTCAAGATGAAGATTCTGTGCCATTGTAAGTTTGAAACACAATTTTTGTTTTTAACCTCTTCTAATTTGAATTTTAATAAGGGATTCAATATTTTCAGTACATTTTGTATGGTGGATAAAGCAGAAAGCTGCATTGCCGTTACTGTGTATAATTTTGCTAAAGGAAAAGGAGTTCTTATTGGAGACTCTGTTGCTATACCAGAGCCATACCTCACAAAAGTAAAAGTGAAAGCTAAAGACATGGTACGTATGTGATTACATAAAACATGGAGTTTCACTGCCAAATAGATTAAATGCAATCTCCACTTAATTAAAACCGTATATAGGTGAATTCTGATTTTTAGAATAAATTTTCTACCTATCTGTGATATTTAGTTATATTGTTAAACTAAGAAAAATTTGCTTTCTGGAATCTTGCTTTCATTAGAAATTATTACAATTATATATGACTAAAACTAATGCTGACTTATTTTTCTCCTAGCCACCTGTGATTTTAAAGCACAATTTTAATTTGTGGGAAATACGTAGGTGACATTGTATCTAATAATAATATAATAATATATATATAAAAAAAATGAAACAAATGCTCCAAATTTTCATCTAGAGCTTATTTTAAAATGCAGTAAATAGGATAAAAACAATATGTAAAAAATTGTTTGTTTTTGTTTCTAATTTTTGTTTGCTTATTTTCCTAGTATTTATGTAATTTAATCTGAGATGTTTTGAGAAAAAATAACTTTTGTGTTATACAGATATATTCCTATGACTCAGTAAGAGTAAACAGCCCTCTGGTCCTAGTGGTAAATGGGAAAAAAATGGGACGTGACCAACAAGCAAGTGTCCAGCTCTCCAGTTACAAGAAGAAAGAATAAATAAATACTGCCCATGACAACTGTGATAACTCTTTCCACAATTCATAATTTTGTTGAAGCTTTTAACATTTTTATCTTATAACATTCATTCTACAGCTGCCATGTAATGAAAAGTGTAGAATATAATTTTGTAACAACTTATTTTGGATAGTTTTTTCAGATTTCTCCTATTCCATAAAATGATAAGAGACTAATGTTTCCACCATGCAAGTGATTATTGGCAAATTGCTGTAAAACAGCATTAGATATGAGACGTTATAACATTGTTAACATCTTGGAAGCATTTTTCACTGTGTTCAGTTTTAAAGTAATTAAGAATAATAAAAATGAGACTGCAGTTGCTAGCTTTAAAACTGGAATATTGAATTCTTTTGTAATAGAATCACTTCTTTGCTAGCAACTAACTTGTTAAATTGTTATCTGCATAATATTTATTAAAGTATTTAATTTGTAAATTACTTTTTGTACTGTTTTATTTTTTTTCCCCTCTGACTTTATTTTTATTATTGTAAAATTGAAGTATGAAAAACAATTTTCATGGTTATTAATTAGTTTGTCGGACTATGGAGAGAATTTGAGTCATATTAAACATTTACAACTTATAAAGAATGTAATCATGCCACTTATAAATTTTAACAGATTTGGGAACTGTTTCTCACTGTGTTTCAATATTTTTTTGAAGTTCTTTTAGTTAAACATCATTTTTCTTCAACATTAGGATGTTGTTGGACATTTATGGAAGTGTGAGTTAATTAATTTGTATAAGTAATATATATTTACACCAACTAAATTTTTGTTTGGTTTATTGTTTCCTTGTGCATTCACTCCATTTACCGGACCATCCTCAGTGGTTATGTGTCTGACATTATTGCAACACATGGACTTTTTGATATTTGTATGTTGATAATGCATGAAAATACTACATCACACATTATATTTCACTATTCACTTGAATTTTTGTTTTAATATATGTTCAGATGCCATTGTGTTTAAAGTCCTTGTGTTTGGTGGAGTATTATCATTTTTGAGAGTTTTTTTTTTTTTTTTTTTTTTTTTTTTTTTTTTTTTTTTTTTTTTCTAATATTGTGTATAGTATATGGTAGAGCAGTCTGTTAGCTCAGTGGTTTAAGGTGCTTGCTTTCAAAAGTTCGCTGCTACAGACACAGGTTCAAATCCCTGTGGGTGCAGGGATTTTTAAGAGTTGTGTTTGATCACTTGAGTTACGGCAGGTTATTCTGTGGCTAAGGTATAGTTCCTAGAGGAAAGGAACTGGACTTCATACCTCTGACTTAGTAAACCTTCTGCAGGAAGATCCAACCAACTTTCGGAATGTGGACTAAGTTTTCGATTGGTAAATTCTTTTATTCACTAGCAACATGTTTACCGTCCTTTCACATATTATCAGTGCTGATGTTTATGTTTTTTTTATTGTTTATGCTGAGTATTTGCACAGATGTTTGAATGTCTATCTTTTGATGGTTGTGTTTGGGAAAGATGTCTATTGGTTGGTGTACTTCAATGTCCTAAATTTTCTTTGTACTTTGCTTAAAATTTTCTGCATATCCAATCAACATAACCGTGCGTGCTTTGTGACATGCAAATTTGTATATGCTTTAATTGTGGTATTTGTTATGTGTTTGTGCTCTTTTTTTTTTTTTTTAAAAAAGTTGCTGTAAAGAATTATTGATTCTAAATCCTAATTTCTTTCTAAGAATATTTTGTATTTTGTGATTGGTGGTCTTATGCCATTTTGTATCACTTGCGTAGGTGGTATGGTGTTAGTATTTTGTTATTATGAGGTTGGGAAGAGTATTCTTTTTTCATTATACTCTTTTTTTGGTGGCTTTTAGAATGAATGAGTTTATTTGTAATCCTTAATTTTCTTTGCATAGGAATGTTTGTTATAGGTTATACTGCAGATATGCCTTTTTAAAGTTTTCTTAAACTGTACAGACGTAGTTTTTTATTTTAGAATAAATATTTCTTCTTCCATTCATTTATCTATCTCAGGTGTTCTTATTTCCTTTCTTCTATAATGGTGTCTTTTTCCCACAAATTGAACCTGTTCCAGAAATATCTCTTAATGCCAAAATCTGTACCTCCTTTGATAGAAAATTTCTTGGTCACTGCTTTAATGAACCTTCTTGTGCAAATATATCTATTGCTTCATGGTGATTTATTCCATCTGTAACCCTACATAATTATCATAATGCCTTATATGGAAGAAATCCAGCATGTTTTGCCCCTCGTTTTACTCTGCTTCTTTCTATTATTAATCAAATTTCCTTTCCTCCTACAACTGGTATATTTCAAACTTTATATAATATGACCATCTCATTCACACTTCTGAACTCCAAATAGGCAGTTTGATTCTCTCTGAGAGTGACACTTGCTCATTCATTATCTCACATTGGTAAACAACTAAGGCCTTTACCTTTTTATTTGTATTTCCCCAGAACTTTACTCAAAACAACTCATATTTATCACCTGTGAATACAGCAAAAAATCGGAGCAACTGAGTTGAGTATGCAATGCAGAGTATTTCAGTTTGAGAAGCTCATTGTATAAGAGCTATGTTGAAAAAACTTAGCCCCTTAAATAGGCACTCTGATACAGATTTACCAGTTTATGTGTAAAAAACGTCACAAAAGTAAAATTAAATGTTTTTGTTCCAGCATAGAACTGAAGATTGAAGTTTGTAAACGTAGGAGTGTAAAATTTTAAATTCTTTGTGCAATTTTTTATTTTTTTTCAGTGGGAGAATTGAAATAACATTAAAATATAAATCAGAGCCTTCCTAATTGTATTACATAGAACTAAACAGCAACAATGGTGCAGTAAGAAATGCCAAGTGATATTAATATGGAAAGAATGATCAAAAGCTACCATTCGTGTGGCTAGGTTGATTGCAAACACTCTTGCGAACTTAGGCATAGTCCAAAATATTATGTTTTTATATTGTGTATTTTTTATTGCTGTAGTCTTCCTTCCTTTTACTTTCACAAGTGGAGAGTCTTATTTATCTTTCCTTCCCATAATAACAGAATTGTATCATATAGAAAAGGAAGAACATAACAAAATCAAGGATTGAGAGGAAGGTCTACTCTTACCATAGCAAAGGTTAAAACAGCACAGAAACAAATATTTGGGTTAGGATTCTAGAAGAGGTGTGTAATGTTGGTATGTAATATTGTTGTTCAGTTGGTTTCTCCCAGGAGAAAAAGGGTATCTGTTTCTGTTCCACCAGTCATTCTGCTGTGGTAAGTGTTGGCCTTCGTCTCTGTCCTTAATTTTATTATTTACTAGCATTTTCTACAGACTTATGTTTGTGGAGTATTGCATTTATTATTATTATTGAGTAACAATTGTATAAGGGGGGGAAAATTTAAATGACATGTACGAACTTTCATATCTTTTAATTTGTTTCTTATTTCCAGTGCTCCTCAAACTAACAATTTTTGATTTATATAATTTAATGTAATGGGATTAAGAAATGAACTAATCAAATATTCATAAAACTACATGGAAATTAAACATTGTAGTACAAAATGAAGCTAATCAAATGTTCATAAAACTATGTGATAATTAGGCATTTAATACGAAGAGGAAATATTCTACATTAATGCGATCAGCTTTTAATATTGATGTTAAGAAGAAACTTTTGTTCAGACAGCCAAAGAAATGAATAGCAAAAACTATATAGTCACAAACAATATCAGAATCCAAAGAGTCATATGCTTATCTATATTGTAGGGTGAGCTTGGCGGTTATCTTTTGAGGTTAAGAAAGAAGTGTTATCTTAGATGCAGTGTGATCTGTGGCAATGATCTGTTCTGGTTGCAGACAGATTATTATTTCTCACTCCCAGTCACATAGTCTTTAAGCTGGACCACAAGGTTTCAAACTGCAAAAACCCCATCCATATCAGTTCGATAGTTTTTGCATGATGTTGTTACAAAGTGACAAACAGAGACAGCCCACTTACAGATTTATAAATGTAAGCATATGAAGTGTGAGTGGAGACTTTCCCAGCGTATCGATGCAACAAAATCCTCTCGGATGTCCAGCGGGATGGTGGTTTAAAAACACGACGTTTCGACAGCTGACTCTGCTGTCTTCATCGTACCTGATGAAGACAGCAGAGTCAGCTGTCGAAACGCCGTGTTCTTACACCACCATCCGGCTGGACACCTGAGAGGATTTTGTAAGCATATGAAGTTGGAAACATGGATTCATTCTAAACTAATCTCAATGCTTTGCATTTAACCAACCATTGTTGACATCTGGTAATTACAGTAGGCTCTTTTTCTGTAAATTCCAGTGTAAGAGATGGATTCTGTGGGATGTGGAAAGGAATCAGCTTACAACAAAATTATTTGCATAAACTGAAAAATGTATATGTAAAACATTCTACTGTAATTGCAAATATGTAAATTCAATCATAATTTTTGCATTGGTATTAGATGCAAGAACCATTTTATTGATATATTTGAAAAAAAAAAAAAAATGTTTGGTCATGCACTAGGCAAATGCTGGTAAGGTCTCTAATCTCTGCATCATAAACTATATACATTTCACAAACAAAAATACACTTATTGCATATAACACAAGCTACATGTTTCACAGATGGATGTCAAGTAAAATATGTTTTTAAATTTACCTCTTATCGAACCTCTTAAGATTTTTTAAGATTTTCAAATGCTCCACATATAATGCTTAATGCCCACTCATGAGCTGTGAATACTTCATCCCTGTGAGATGCTCCAGAAGATTGCTGAATATGCTGTTAGAAGTATTGAAAATAAGCAAAAGAAACTAGCTTCAAAATTTTCCCTTTATTGCATATTGTTCCTCTTTATGGAAATTAAGTCTCAACACAGTGTTGGCAGGAATGATGTCATTTCTTAGGTTCAAAGTAATGTGTCCTAACAGTTTGTAACATCATTCGGAAAACACCGGTAAGAATCATTAGTATGTGAAGTAGCATTAATCTTGTCATTGTGTAATAGATATCCTAGTGAGTTAGTGATACTATTGTTGATGTTCCCCACCTGCCAGTGTAGCTTTCTGCATTAAAGCGCCAACATACTGGATCTGGGAGGTGTGATGGTTCCAGATTCAAATCCTGGACCCTGGGTATCATCCATCCTGATTGCGGTTTTTAGGTAGTTTCTTACAATCATCTAGGCAAATGCTGGGCACATAAACTACACATTTCACAAACAAAAATACACTTACTACATACAACACAAGTTACATGTTTCACAGATGTGTGGCAGCACATCCTCTTTCATCCACCGAAGCTATAATAGGCCTAGTAAGCTGCTAGAACCAATGTAAGATAACTCTTAGTCTAGGCTCTGACCCTTTCATGAGTCCTGTCCAATGGTCACCATGTAAAATAACTCTTAGCATTGTTAGTTCAATTGAAGCCAGGTTTAACTTTGGAAAAGAAGTAGTTCCTATTATAACACTTTCTCTATTTTCTTAAAAGTCCCTAATATGCCATTGAGCTCTTAGTTACTTAACTTAAGTTCGCCTATAGAACTTCAGTAGCTATGGAACTTTCCTTAAATTTAACAAACAAGTATCTTCTCTGTACGAGCACACATTTTCAAATTGTCTTCCTTGCAGCCAAGAGCCACTGCCTTTTCCTCATGAGCAATGTCTGTCAACAGACCTAGATTGACAGAATAATGATGCTTCTGTGTGACTTCTGCTGCCTCCCCACTAACTTGCACAGCTGTGGCATTGACAAAATATATACCTAACCTAGCTAAAGGAAACCTAAGATTTGTGTTTTTCCTTGCATTTTAGGTGGTTTTCTGTAATCATTTATTTTAATGCTGGTATGATGACCAATCTCTGCCTCATAAACTACACATTTCACAAACAAAAATACAGTTATCATAAAGAACCCAAGTTATACAGTTCACAGATGGTAGGCAACACATTTGTTTCCACCCATCAAAGCTATGACAGGCCTAGCAAGCTGGGAGAAACTTGATTTGAAAATAAGCACAGCCTCTGGCAGCTACCTTATTCTATTTTTTGAGGAAGGGATATGAGCCCGAAAATTTTGTCTTATTTCTACCTGTTTTTCCACATCAATGCCGCACTGATCTTCTGCTTTGGTAAGCAGTGATTATTCTCCTATCCAAATGTTTAATATATATGTTTTACTAAATACAACCTTGACAACTAGTGTTTGATCCCTCATGAAGACATAGATTTTTGTTCAAATCCTGCTATCTATTGGGTACCATGGATAAATTTCCAGAGGAAGGTAAAGAATTGTTGGAGCATGGACCTGACATTAACCTCCTTTATAGTGTCAAATGATTGTAATGGGAACTCTTTGAATCATGTGGAAGGGCAGGAGACCCAAAATCATGTGTCCTTTGCTGTTTACATATAACCACCTTCAATTTTGTCCATTTGTTTTTAGAACCTTCTTATTTCCTTCAGAACTGTTTTTTCATCCCTTATCGCTTCATTAACCGGAGACAACATATAGTTATCATCAGGCTTTATTAGAAGCATATTAAACATATTATGTTCCCTTATGTTTTCTCTACCACCTATGTACAACCTTTTCTGCTTAATAAGGTATTTTAAAATCTCTGCTCATTGTATATTGATCTAATGTACTTTCCAGCTGTGATGATTATCAATCTTCCTGCTCCCACTTCTGAACTTCAAATAGGAATTTAGTTTCTCCTAGAAGGGCTCATATTGCTAATTTTTTATTCCTCTAAGATAAGTCTCAAACACCCTTATTTATGCATGTGTATCTCGCCAGAATCAACCCTAGTAACTCATGACCCTCTTTAATGAATGTAACGAATTTTAATCATGAATACCTCTCCACTAACTGCTCTATCTCTCTTGTACACTCTTTTAACCCTGGGGAAAATATCATACCCCAGTAACTATTTGTGATTTGTGCTGTTCTGTAAAGTTACAAAAACATATTACTTTGTTCATTATACTCCAATAGTTAATTACTAGCAGCTTTATTATTGGCTATAGAATATTATCATCATTACTCTTAATTCTCATTATTGAAACTATTCCCTTTATTGTTTTTTTAAACTCTGCCTATTTCTCAAACCATGCATTTGTAATGGGTGTGACTGTGGTCACTATTTTTTATTCTGTTATTACTATTACTCCGTGATTCACTAAAAGTGTGCGGTAGAGGATGAATTGCATCTATCCTAATGTGTAATTCTTTAAGCATAGGAAGGGATATACAGGATAAGGCAGGAGGCACCAAGGGGTATTTTGAGGAACCATCCTTGCAATTGTCTGGAGCGATCTGGGAAAACCATTGAAAACCCAAATCATGATGGCCAGAGTGGTTATTATTACTATTATTATTACGCCGTGATTCACTAAACATGGGTGGCCAAGTGTGCGTTGTACATGTCCTAATGTGTAATTGTTTACACATAGGAATGTATATATGGGAGGTGCCAGTGTGCTAGTTTGAGGAACCATCCCACCATTCTCCTGGAATGATCTGGGAAAACCCATGTCAGGTTGGATGGAGAGGTTTTTTGAGACCTACTCTGTCATATTGTAAGTTTTTTTCACTCGATAAATGCTTCCTATTCCATTCCCTAACCACCCTTGGAAAAAATGAGTATGGAAAGGGATCAGTTCTGGCCCAGATATGCTGGCAGGGGAGTGGCCCAAAATTCTGCACACCATTGCTGAAGGTATAAATGAAGTTTTGTGGGTGGCTAAGCCAGTCAAGGCAGTGACAGTCAGCTTATGACAGCTAGAAGATACCTGATGATCAAAACGTCGTGTTTATACAACACCATCTGGCTGGACACCCGAGAGGATTTTATTGCATCAGTACGCTGATAAACTCTCCTCTCACACATCAGTTTTATATTTGTTTATATAATATGGCATAGCTATGAAGTTTCATAAAGTAACCATCACCAGTAGCTTAAAATCTAAAATAAAAGGCACACCTGTAAATCATAACAATGGGAATTTGGCTCCTTTACAGCTGTAGCTAACAATTTTGAAACTGCCCATGCTGTAAACCACTGATTGTTAAATAAAGTTTCCACCTTATCAGATATTAATATTTATTGCTGCTGCAATCTTATAACTAGAACTAATACATTTTATCCAAGAGAACAATTAATATATATTAAAATTTTGTATTTACATCCTTAAAAATAATGAAAATTATACAAAATTTACATTTTTTAAACCATGAATTTCAGGGTAGTCAAATATTATTTATTTGTTATATTCATTTTAGTCTTTGTCTTCACAACACTTCTGCCTTCAGATATCATAATAGACATTTACTGTTTGTTTAAACTCCATAGCCTTATACCATTTTTTCCTATTCCTTTGTTATGTTTTATTCTTTTAGTCTGCCTTAAAAGTAGAATAGGAACTTACCACAGATGAAGGCAGCAGGGCGACAAGAATACGTAAAAAAAAAAAAAAAAAAAAACCAAAGAAATTGCTCAATTTGTTCCTTTTTATTCTGATGTTTATTCTCAACATGTGCAATTATGTAAGCTCCAGATGACACTGCCACAGATGAAGGCAGGAAGGTGAGAAGAACACGTAAAAAACACAAAAAGAAACAAATTGCACAATATTTCGGCATGAGCCTTAATCATGAGAGAGGCGAGACATGTGGCAGGGGAAAGATGTGGTTACATCCCGACCCGCCACATGAATGAAACAAAGGCGGAAACATGGGGTGGAATTGCAGGAGGTGGGGGGATAAGGTTGACCAGCAATAAAAGTGGAACAAAATAATCTTTGTGTAGCATAATTCAAAAAGTTATTATCATAATTTTATTTAGATTGGTTATGGGCGAAAATAAATGGAGCTAAATATATATATATATAATTTGAATAAATGAAATATACATATATAAGTAACCAATTGTAAAATGAAATGAAATATAGTTTAGTGTAGGTTTAGGCCAGGGATGTGTCTGGTGTCAAGGATATGTTGGTAGGCTAGTTCCCATCTGCGGAGTTCTGAAGGGGTGGTGGTGTTCAGAAAAACTCTAACAGCTCTAACTGTGAAACAGGTGTTTAGGTTGTTCGAATCATGTGAGTTGGCATGAATTGCCACTGGATGGTCCGTATTGGAAGTATAAACTTTTTGCCTGTGGCCATTCATCCTGTAGGATAGTTATTGAGTGGTGAGACCAGTGTAGGAGGCAGTGCAATGGAGGCAGGTGAGTTGGTAAATAAGGTAAGTGGTAGCACATGTTGCATGTCAAATTATGGGAGAGGATTCCCCTGTGACAGGATTAGAGTAAGTGGTGGTGGCAGGGTGCATGCTGCATACTTAGTTGATAGATATTATGAAACCAAAAGCTATCTGAAAAATCTATGTGAACAGAACCTTGAATTCTGTTCCCAACAGTGTAAGTTTTCATATAGCAGTGTAAAGTTGAGGTGTTCTATGAAGATAAGAGCATTTTCATTAAGTGGTCTATTGAATAAAATACTTTGGAAAACAATGTTATTTTAGCAACATCTCAAATGTCAGTTTTATATTACTTATTCTAATCTCATCTTGGTCTTTCAAGAGGATAAACATTTGTAATTTTGAATAGAACAGAGTATTGAATATTCACTACAAAAAAGTTTTTGTACAGTGAGTGCAAATCTATTAAGTTGTAAGGCGTCATGTAGTAATTGCTTATATACTATCTAGTGTGTACTATCAATGCACAATTCCGTGTTTTGTAAATGTTACAGTTCACGACTCCAGTTCCATGTTCCTCAGTACGGCAAAGTATGAGTAAGAGGCATTCAGAACCTGAAATAAAAATTAATCTTATTTATAATAGTCTTGTTATTTTTAACATTTGATTTATAATATGAGGAAACTATCCCAAGGATCTATGTTTTTGATTTTCAGTTGAAATTAATACTTTTTAAATTGATATTGTCATTTTAATAATCTGATCTTTTTCAAATATTTTACCATACTTTATGCTAATAAAAGATTCTGTTTGTAAACCATTTAGCAACGTTTTATTTTAGGTATGGATATAATGCTCAAAAAATTATGCAGTAGCAAGGATTTAAAATACTGTGATGTTTGAAGTAATTAAAACATAAAAGAATCCTGTTTCATGAGGAATTTAACCTTCTAAATATATTATAAAGTTTTTTTTATCTGTAGTCATTATTTTCCAGTATTTTGTAGGTACTTCATTTAAAACATCAGCAGAACACTTATTTATTGAGATCCTGGATTTATATGGAATTTTGCTTGCCACCTCTTCAAGCTTTCATGTACCCGTTCATTTTTCTTTCATTTGCATCTAACATCTGATATCTCCTACATCTACATTTTTTTTCATCACTTGAACCTTCCAGAAGTAATACTGACAGCAATCCTATTCTTACTGATTGTTATTGGGTTAAATTAAAGAATATTCTTTAAGAGAGAATATTAGATTGTCATTTTGCTTGCTGCTTAACCTTATAGTAAAAGTTGACAATTAAATCCATGCTAGATCTCTTCAGAAAATTTCATTTTTATTGCTTAACACACATTAAGATAATTTGTGATGTTTTTAAATGGTTTCCTGTTTTTACATCATCATTCTCACTTAGATATGCTGGTATACTACAAAGAAAAATGATTCAAGATTAATGCTATTAAACTCATATTAAGAAGTGGTATATGGTTCAACTTCTGATCTGACCATTAAAGTTTAATTTTTTCTTTAGCCTCAAAATAATTCAGTAAAAAATGGTTTCACTAAATAAGCCAAAGCTAATCTCTTCATATTCACAGTCATGCCACAAAACCACTACATTATTGGCATATTGAGTGGTATCTGGTAGCTCGCCTTCAAAATTCAGGGTCTTTGATTCAAGAACCTGTGCACCCATGAATTTTTACTGGCTTTGCCGTGTTTACTTGTGTTTGCTAGTAGGCTCTGTAGTTCAGATTCTATGTTAAACTGTAGATCAAGCAACAACAGGGGTGGAAGGTGTAGAAAATCAAAACCCTGTCACCAAGTCATTAGACAGTATATATTTACCTTATAGCCATAAAGAAATAAAATGAAAGTCATAGGGGGACAAAATGAATGAATAGAGAGTATGTATCTAATACTAACTGTTCCAAATTTTACTTCTTTAGGTTAAAGAAAAGGGATATAGAAATTACAAAACTTGGAATATGATTATTTCAGTTTGTACATGTGATGGACAGTTCTGGAAAAAAAAAAAAAAAAAAAAAAAAAAAAAAAAAAAAAAACTGAACATCAACAGAAACATAACTCAAAGTTTTGTCATAAAGTCTAGGGGGAAAGGGGGTTGGGGGGGGGGGAAGAACAAGAGAGCACAGTAAAAAATCTTTGGGAACCCATACTGTGAAGGGTGTTAACAGTGTACTTCAGTGACTGAAGTCATGAATATTTAAAGATCTTTTAATTTAGTGGAGCTTGCTTATGATCTTTACTGAGCTGTAGATGTGGATACACTCCATCTTTGAAGCAGGTTTTCTTAGAGAATGGGAACATTATTTGTTGCAACTGTATAACTGACCTTCATGAAGATTCGACTGTACAGTTGTTCTAGAGCACTTGGATTTGAATTTTACACTTGGATGAAGATAATGCAGATGCAGAATGATGTCAGTATACCTTGATGTACTCACTCTAATGAAAGTCTCCCTGGAAAGTGGTGCCAGTGTGCCTGCAGTCATTACCAGAGGGCGGTGTGCACGTTCCCTCAATATGCGCAGTGACCTCTTGAAGCTTTCTGAACGAGCCCACCACTCACAGTTGTAGCTTGACTCCAATAATTCCTCACTCTACAACACCACACAGATTACAACTATTGTGTCCAAATATCAAAAGCCAATATACTTTTACTTGGGAAATTCATGTATATTATTGTTAATGTGTTAAATTAAACAAAGTAATTACATGGAAAGAAATAGGGTGAACAGGTGTGGGTAAAGCTTGTGAATGGCTGAGCTGACTCACATCTGCAATGATTCAGATTCTCCTGTTACAGTAATATAGTTGAAACTCTTCATTGTTTCCAGAAATCCCTTCAAGTAATTTCCAGAATAAGTCCCAATAGAGTATTAATCTAATCTCTTCAGAACTTTGGTTAGAATTGAATGGAACTAAGCCCTAGATAGTAAGTGAGCATTGTAAGAAAAATGTAACAATTATTTCTATCAGAGATTTTTTTTTTCAATAACAAGAAATGTGTAACACAAAGTGAATTTCTACTAGTATAACACATGACACATGTGGAATTAAAAATTGCATTAGAAGTTGGATTTGTCGATGGAGCAAAACTTGCTTTGCCCTTCTTTCCTCTTTTTGCCACAACCTTGCTTACTTGAAAATGTACTGGTGTGATGCAGGGTTACAAGCTCTTCTGTCCAAACTATCATAGCTGAGATATATATGATAACGTAAGCAACTGGTCCCTATAGTCATTTTACATGTTCTATCCATGACAGAAATTTGTAGAGGGCAAAAGTAGGCAGGTATAGGAAAGAGAAAAAAAATGGTTGTAGGGAAATTGTCACCATGACATATGCTCCATCACAATTAAATTAATTTAAAGAGTTCAACTTACGTATAGAATGTTTAGTTGCTTGCTGGCTGCTTACTCAGTGCGACACACATACTGGATGACTGGTTTAAAAGCTAGATGAAACAATAATAATAATAATAATTTCTTGATGCTGAACATTCGAGACAGTCCTCAATACCCAGCCAGCCTGATGGCATATCAGGACAGATCGGATGAAGAGTTCTCGGAAGGTTTTGCAATAGCTTATTGGTGTTAACCACACTATCTCCATTCTAGTACCGAGATCTGGGAAGGAAAGACTGAATTCTGCCTCAACCAGGATACTACAAGAATCCATCAGTTCCTTGACTAATTGATTTAGTTATCATTATTTTTTAAAAAAAATAGATGTTCTAGAAGCTTGCAAAAATGATTAGCAGTTTATAACTGCGAAATAGATACTGAGAAGTGTTTTACATTTGGAAGCTCTTAGAAGGTTCTGTTACATACATCTTAAACCAGGTACTTCATGTAGCGGATCATCCTCGCACCGACGGTCTGCTTAAGGCTGATTCACACTAGAGATTGAGGGAAGGTACAATCAGATCATCTCATGATCCAGGATTTCGCCAGTATCATTCACACTCATGGTCAAGTCTGGTCAAATGATAGTTTTTAAGAAAAATATAAACATTTTTCACCTCAACAAATTGTTTTATTGTTGATTAAACCAGTGTTTTTTCAACCTGTGGATTACAACCCAAGCGGGGTCGCCAAGTCTTGCTGGGGGGGAGGGGAGTCGTGATGTTAAGCCAGGTAAAAGTAATGGTTTTAGGTCTCACACTGCAATAAAAAGACAACATTTTCGGTGATAAGGCTGTGCCTGTTTATTTTTTAAATTGTCATATCGTGACTGTATTTTTGAGACCCTATTAACCAAATCAGTACAAAGTGAGGTTTATTATTAATGACCGTAAAACTATATTTCAGGTAACTAGTCATAAAATCTATTTTTTTTTTTTCGGTTTTGATTTGTTCTCGCCAGATGTGGAGAGCTGCACAGAACTTTTAAGAAACTTCTCCATTTTATGCACGCTCGCAGCGGAGTGGTGTCCGTACTCGCTGGCGTACTTGAAAAACTGATTGTAGTGAACGAAATCAAACTCTGTGCGGCCACTGATCCCACGTTCTCGCCTCCCGCGCCGCCACCGCGCAAAGAATGTGTCACTGCAAGCAGAGAGCTCGCGACCACCTTGCAGCACAGCAATAGATCTCAGTAGGTATAGCCTCAACACAAAGAAAATTAAATACGTTGTTTTTTAAATCGCTGACAGTTTTATTGAGGCAGGGCCGGTTTAAGGCTACCGCAAGAACCGCAGTCACGTGGGGCCCCAAGCTTGAGGGGGCCCCTCCACGATCCCCTTCAAAATTTGTCCTTACTTAGAGAACAATTTTCATGCTAAAATAAATAATCTACAAATTTAGAATGTTAACAAGCAGCGTTCACAATAGACGTTTCCGAAGCGTGGAGTTCCACAAGAAGTCCATCAGATTCAGTGTTGAGAAAGTCGTATCTGATGTAATTACAATAGGCCTGTATATATAAAGGCGTGTATTGCTCTGAACCTGTTTCAGCAATTTATGTAATTTCGTTGGAATAAACTCATTCATCTTTTGACGTTTCATATAAAAAGTTATTGAATTAAAATGTGTATGCCTGCTCACGTTTCTCCAGCCCCAAATACCTATATGTACTAGCAAAGAAAGGCAAGAAAAGAAATGTCATATACAAAAAGTGTATTATAAATATAATAGCTATAAAATTGAATACAAAAACATTTCATTTGACGCAATGGGCAGCAGGGCTTAGCCAGAATTGAAAGTGAAAGTAGTTGGGAGATCCATATGAGATGCATTCATAAAACACCAAAGACTTGACGAAATTGATCCCTTCAGCTAATATTCAATAAACTGCTGGCCCGTTTTTAGACAGTTTTAGAGAAACCTCAGTCCGTCTCTTAATCGCTGTTTGAGCTCTACACACAGATTATATATGTGTGTGTAGGAAAAAGTACATCTAGAAACGAAGTAGGGGGCCCCGAAATTCCTTAAGGCGGCCCTGTATTAAGGACCTGGGGGGTCGCCAAAATTTTTTTACTTGTAAAGCAGTCGCGTATTCAATAAGGTTGAGAAACACTAAATTAAAGCTTACAGTTTTTACGTCTACTTTAACAAAATAGTTGATTCAAACAAACAAAACAGAACAATAAATGGAATTCTAAATATTTTTGACATGATTAATATAAAATAATCAACTTTTTGCCATAATTTCATTTGTTGTGCAATATTGTGCAATTTTATAATTTTTATTTGAGTTTTTTTTTTGCGATCTCTGTGTAATATTTTTATGAGCATAATAATTCAGTCTACTGAAATCCTGAACAAGCTCTACAAAACTTTCATCGTCCACGTTGATCTGATTGCCAAACGTTTCACACTAGTGTTTCGATCAGCTCAAATCAGGAACGCTCCTTCCTTGATCGTTATTGATCGGTGGCAGCTCTAACTTCGTGTCGACTTGCCTTGCCCTGACTTGATCGGATAGTGCAGTGAGAATGGTTTCACTGGATTACGTGTATAGCGATTTTGACCTTTTTGCTGACTTTACTAGATCTCTTGTGTGAACAGGCCTTTAAGATAACATTTTTTAATGTAACATATTGATAAGAAGAGTACGTAGACCATACGGGGGGTAACATCGCTATACCACACAAAATGAATGGAAATCGCATAGGCTGTTTCCTTAAGCAATCAAAGAAGGATTCCGCTCATTCGATTGCTTGCCTTGTGTGTATGTGGTTGCCGGTTTTGTAGGCGCTACACCAGTGCTACTGCCAATGAACTGATCGTACAGAGTTGTATTTTAAGCATCGTTCTTAGGGTACAGATGGAAACTGAAATCTTCTCGCCGTGGATGAATGAAAATATATGAATTTATGTCGGCTACTGCGATAACTCACTGGTGGATACCTTGATTCCTTTCCGGCGAGGAAGACGTGCTGTCAGACATTCTTCACATTTCCCAAGAGTTGTCACCACATAAAGGATATTATTGTAATTACTGATGTAGAATTTTAGTATTCCTTTATCTTGATGTTGTTCAGATTCCTTTGCTTCAGTGAAATCGAAATAAGAACACAAGAGGCGAGCATTTTCATTCAGATTATTTTCACATCGGTTCTTTAACATTTATCAACAGTGAATTAGTAGTATAGTATGAATGGGATGTTATTTTATATTTACCCATTAACATCCTTTTTCTTCACTTCTGCACGAAGGACGACCCAACCTCCATTTCAGTATTTTAAGAGAAAAATAATGGAAAATAGACCCAGAGCATTGGAAAGGAGAGGGATTATGTGTAAAATGAGCAGCATTAAATTACTTTTTTTTTCGATGATCAGTTGTACATACATAATGCAATACCGGTATGATAAAAATTTAATGCCCTTCGTATTATTTCTTGTGATGACAATCTTCCAAAAAGGAGGACCGCAAATAGTTAAAAAAGTTTTTGTCGCTCAAATAATTGTGGTGTTCGTTACAGGAGACTATGTAATCCATCAATAACTTTACCTGCGTAACTAGCTCATCACCAAACAAACAGAAGAATGAAAGCTGTATCAGTATCGATACCATGTAGCTGGCAAACTTCATTGCGTCCAGCAAGTCCCGCGAGTTCTGTAACAGACACATAAGTACGACAAATAAATCATGAGATAACTAACGAGTTAAGGATAGATAGCACTACTATGTAATTGAGCTAAGATGATCTTTACTGGAGTCTTAATGGACTCATAATAGCCAAAAAGAAAGCTATAGAATATTTTAAAAGATAGGTAGGTGTTTTGACGGTAGTTGTTCTGACGTATAACAACAATTGTCGGTATATAACGAATAAGGTTGTTAGAACCATTTATCCCTTAACTGATTTCAAAAGCGAATTTTACTTCTAACTACATCAATTAGGGATTTTATAGCATAGTTTATATTCATACAAATAAAGCAATCTGTTATTTCATAAACCAGGCAACATCACTTCAAATATCGCTGGCACAGAATACTGAAGTGTGCCTGTGGCTCACCGAAAACATACAATTTTCCAAATTAGCGGCTTTTTCAATGGACGGTAGAAACAAATGTCGCACACAAACATGTTTAAAACGTTTGCATACAGCCTAAATTTATAAGGAGAGGAGGAGATACAAGAAAGAGGAAGGAACAGGACTGCTGCTCGATTAACACTTCTTTGAAAGCACTGTGAAAGCACAAATCTCAAATTACGCGTAGACACAATACACATAGGCTACACTATTGCAGGTTACATATAAGTTTTCCCTTCTTAGGAATAAAAGTACTAGATTTTTTTTCAAATTTATATCTTAGAATTTTAATAAATTAATTTATATAATTGTGTACAATTAAACATGTTCATTCATATAGTTCATTCTGTTGTTTTTTTTTAATTTTTTTTATCTGCTTAACGTCTCTTAACAGCGAGGTCTTTTGAGACAGGATAGGATGGGGGTCAAGGAATGGGAAGGAATTCTGCCATGGCCTTTTGAAGGAAACATCCCGCCATTTGCCTTGAGTGATTTGGGAAACCATGGAAAACCCAAATCTGGATGCCCGGACGGGGATTCGAACCGCCGCGGCCGTCCTCCCGAATGCGAGGCCAGAACGCTAACCGTTACACCACCATGCTCGCTAGGTCATTCTGAACTGTGAACGTAATGTAGTGATACACAATAACAGTTACATGAACCAGTTAAATGCGAATATGGTCGAAATACAAACTAAACAGTATTCCGACAGCAGTTATTAATTTCACTGCTTTCTAAAACGTACATATTTACTGTTCCAAACTTTCTAAATTGCAAACGCGCAGAGTTGAAGAGAATAGATACATACTTTTTCATATAATGAAAGTTTACTATTATTACTACCCATAGTTCTGTTCGATCTATGTAAGTGCTTCCTGACAAAATACCCGGTGAAGTGGAAGTTAAAGCGATGTACTATAGGCCCTAATGTGGAGAAAGCGTTCAGAAAGGTTACATCACGGCTTGTCTTTTACTGCCTATGTAACATGCAACGACCAACAGTATTGTTAACCATCCAGATAGCTCGATGTAATTTCGATAATAATAATAATAATTTCATATGATAAAGACACGGTGTCCATAACTTGATATTTCTTACAATTTCATTTGCAATAACGATAAACGCAGGGGAATCGTAACAAAGAAACACAGCAGAATTTAAAACCAAAATCACATAAAGAATTCATTAGAGCTTGAAGTGAAGCCCTCCATAAGGGAGGACCATTACTTACGGAAGCGAGCTGGAACAATGTGAGGCAGGCAGCGGCCATGCTTACGGCGGTCTGGGCCAGCAGAAGCACCGTGAAAGCCGACTCTACGTCCATCGCCAGCCTGCGAGAAGGTTGTATAGGTGGGTACGACATTTTCTCATTATTATTAATAACCTAAATCTGAATGGTTTCTGTCTTAGTTAACGAGTGGACTCACCAGGCTCTGCGTTAATATTGGGTTAAAGGATACGTGTGGAACTGTTCCCTTCCAACAAAGCGTATTCGAAGATAACATTGTAATTTCGTATGGCTCCTTACATCGTAGATTAAAACAAATAACAAAAAAGATTTCGGGAAACTTTGGAAATCCGAAATACGGATGACCAAACCGAAAATCCACGTTTTACATTTCGGAACATTAGCATTAAATTGCCATGCTTGGAGTCAAATAGCGATTTTTATAAGCTGTGTGTAGGTTGCAGTAGCTGTATAACGACAGCTGAGCAAAACGAAAGAAACGTTATATCAGCGAGTCGTGAACTCATTGCCTGTGGCCTGACGTGCAGACTCCAGTGTTACAGCTGCTGTCACTCAGCGGGGAATGGCTGCATGTCTGCACGCTGGGTCAACGTTCTTGCTTATGTTTTTACCACAAAGGGGAAGGCAACACATCACACGCAATGTTTGGTACATCCATCCGGTAGAATCCGAACTTCATACATCCAGATTTAAATTTCCCATAATTCCACGAAATTACTTTAGGCGGATGCCAAGATAGTTTTTATACAGAGGTTAAGGCTGATTTCCGTTTCTTTCCCTCCTCTGTCGGATCACCCAGATTTTGGTTTCCTTGATTTCCCGACGTAAATGCAGACGAATGCACGGATGAGTCTACAAAATGCCATGGCCGAATTCCTTCCAGTTCCTTGCCATAATCCTATTTTGGCTGAAATAATCTCGATGTCGACCTGGTGCTATTTGGGGAAACCATGAAAACCCAAATCTGTATGTCGGATGGGGATTCGAACCCGCGTCCTCCCAAATGCGAGGCCAGAACGTTACAGTTCACCCACCACGCTCGGTACCAGTTGTAGAGCTCTTATCGAAAACAAAAAGTTCTTGTCAACAGTCCTATATATTTCTAATGATTGCGCTGTCGACCAGTCGAAAAGCCATGATTTTTTTGTGAAAAAAGTTGGCAATAGACATAATTATAGATCTATTTAAAACAAAAATATAAATAAAATTACTATACAAATTTAAAAAATCTTATATCTCATTTTTGAGGCCTTTACGGCAGTCGTAGTGACTGGAAATAGATAAACTATAGTATTTTTTTAACGAGAAGATATTTACCGTTAAAAGCTGGGAAGTTTTTTTTCTTTTAAAAATCTAAAAACGTCATATCCCTTGCCTTCGACCCATCGTAAATGTAAAATTCAGTTAGCAAGACGGTAGGGCCAGTTTGTTTATGAAGACAGGTGTATCGATATCTAGTTTCCTGACACTCTATGAAATGAACTTCTCTGATCCACAACAACAGAAACAGGTGCAGTCATATTAAACAAATTTACCTACGTCATTTGTGAAATTTTATTTAACTGTGAAAGCAACTTTTGTTATATGGTAGGCATTTCTCCAAATATGTCAACAGTCTTTGAAATACACAATAATTGTTTAGGTGCGATACTACAATCAATGATTTTTAAGATAAAGAAAAATAAAATAATGAAATAGGAAAGCTGGTTTGTAAGTAAATTACCAACGGGGATGTGCTTCACCGCAGCTAAATAATTAAATTCAAATTTAAAACGATGGCCCAACATGGTGGCAATTACTTGATTAATATTATTGGTCCACACATCATTTCAGCCTCTTATCTGCTCGATTACATAGTATACTTTCCACTTTTTAGTGCGGTACTGTGTTTTGAGTATATTTTTTATAATATGCTTTTATTAACTTACCTGTTTGTATGTATGAATATAAAGGAATCTTTAAATTTAATTTTCACCCACTTCCAGATGTCCTGATTACTTTGATTTTTTTGCGCATATGTTAAGAAGCGATTACAGCACAATATTCTCATAGCTATGTCCTGGTATTTTACTTTGGCTATAAAGAAAAATGAAATCCAAAAGCAGCAAGTAATCGATGGTGTGCAATACAGTCGCGCGGACACCAGTGTTGAGCTGGTTGCAAACACACAGGCGAGTCGTCCTCTTCAGCACGTTTTTCGGAAGCAGCTTTCCACTGAGTGGAAACATGAGATTCAAAATACCTTCGTACGTTAAACAAAGTCTGCTTACATTTAGATAATTTAATCTCATTGTTGCCGGACAGGTTTATTTGGCTATCATTCGCGTAAAGTAATTTGAATGTCTCCAAATAGAAGAACTTGATTGCTCCAAGCTAAAAGGGAGAGTTACATAAAATATTGAAGCGTTTGATGAAGTGGCTAGGTTACGCAAACATGAATGAGATAATTCTAAGTTCATTGTCACACATAAAATACTAAGACTCGACTGTCCTCATTGTTTATATTTTCTATGTTGTTGTAAGACTAATAATAAAACTAGATGACCCGTGCGAAAATTTCGCGAATAAATGGTTGAATGCTTGTAATATAATGAAACGTAGGATGACTGGTGGTCTGAAAGCGAGATCATAATCAGGGACTTCTTATTTCATTTAATCCCATACAGACAGAATATCTTCAAACTTATTTCATCACCGTCCATATGGATGGAAGCAGTAGGGGAGACTGGGTACGGTTGTGCCAGGTTACGGTTGTGACAGTCGTCATATTAGCCAAACTATAAGGAATACCGGGATGGGGAGGAGGTAGAGAGGAGCGGCGTGCCTGATTGAACGTGTTTCACGGTTTCGCGGTAGAAATCGCGTGACATTAACAATCGTAGAGGCCTACATTACTTTTTAACAGTCAAAAGTAAGTATATTTATTAGATTTCTTTTAATAATTATTGTTGTATGTGTACAGTAGA
This sequence comes from Vandiemenella viatica, assembly GCA_031002005.1. Classification (NCBI taxonomy): domain Eukaryota; kingdom Metazoa; phylum Arthropoda; class Insecta; order Orthoptera; family Morabidae; genus Vandiemenella; species Vandiemenella viatica. Next base: position 117,743,069 of record JARYHS010012519.1, read on the forward strand.
GTTATAAGTTATACATTAGTAGTTAAATAGCAGTGATTACTTTGGATGTAGTTTATTTTGTGTTGTTATGGCAATTGTTGTTTTGCGAAGGAGTGCGTTGGGAACGGTTGTGACATATTTTCTGGGTAGGGTTGTGACAGTTATTTTTTTGTTTTTGATGACCAGAAATCGCTCGAGAAAGACCGACAGCTGTACGAGGCACATTAGTCACTGTTACTTTTCTAGAAAATGCCTTGGGAAATACTATCCCTCCTTTATTTCCACAGGTTAGTTATCACGGTCATTTTGCTAGGGATCAATTGGGACTGCAAATTCTTCAGGCTGGATGCAAGGTGCATTGTTCCTAGGATTTCTGGAACTTTTTAAGAAATTTCCTAATGCTTCTCCAACGCAAAGTCTTGCTAGTGCTGGATAACCATTCCTCGCTTATCCACATTAATACAATGGATTTTTGTAAAGAAAATGCAATCACTTTGCTTTCGTTTCGTCCACACTGCTCGTATAACCTGCAGTCCTTGGATCGACCAGTCTTTGGACCCTTAAAAAATCTGAAAAAACTACTTGTGACGAATAGATGCGGAGTCACAATAACAATCTACGATATACCAGGTATTATAAAAATGATCTATATCAAGAATTTTATAATAACTATTGATGCTACAGTGCCTTATTAATTATAAGCTATTAAGGTGTTCGCAAATTAATTTCTACTGTCATGTAAAAAATAAATTTATCCAGAAGAAGATTAAGTTACATTATGTTTGATATTATTTGAAATAAAAGTGATTTTAGACCATTTTGTTGCATTTTTGAACCTGTCACTACTGGCCCCAAGCACTGTCACAACCGCCCCTGGGGTGTGGTCGGTTGTGAAATTCTCTTTTTTTTCTAATTTGTTGCTTTGACTTAACCTTTGTACTTAGGGACAAAACTTTAGTATTTATATGTAGGAAAATGTACATTTTACTATAAAAATCACCTTTCTTCCAGGTAACTGGCATACTAAGAAAATTATGAGCAATCAAATGAAAATTGCCACAACCGTACCCAGTCTCCCCTATGGACGATACAATATTGCTCTAAAGAGCCAGTTATGCAACAACTGGTACTATAATTTCTTGTAATGCCACAGTAATAATGACAAAAAACATTTGAAACATCGTCTGTTCAGGTCTATAGTGTGTGGCAGAATTTACAATCGCGCGGATTTGCGCAACTCGACATAGAAAGCGAAAAAAATGCTCAAGAGATGTGACAGTGAATTAACTTGTTACCTGTGGACATCTCTGTATCATAGTATGAGGGGGCGGGGGGGGGAGAACTGCTCCGTCTACATGGACTAATTTTTGACAGGGAAGGTAAAAAAAAAAACAAAAAAAAACCCAACTAGATGTCTGATTTAAATAAGCTCAGGACCTATTATTATTATTACTCTGAGATTCACTAAAAGTGTGTGGCGGAGGGTGCATTGCACCTATCCGAAAGGGTAATAGGTTGGAAGGAATATACGGGATATGGCAGGAGGCTCCCATGGGCTATTGTGAGGAACCATCCCGGTATTCGCCTGGAGCGATCTGGAAAAACCCAGATCAGGATGGCCGGAGAGATTTATCAAAAACTAACTACTCCTGTCGGATTTTAAATTTACTCGCCTGGTAAACCCTTTCTATTCCATTCCCTAATCGCTCGTAGGAAAAATGAGTACAGAAATTAATCGGCTCTGGCCCTGATTTCTATCTTACTTTCGCGGTCATTCCTAGATATGAATGTTGCTGGTAGCAATATTTGTTTGCTGTCATTCCGAAATAAGTCAGTCGTGAATTTTTCAGTTACCTTCTGCCGAGAGCAGCGCCTTTGTTGTTCCAGTTCTTCCCAGCCCAACTCCTTCAACATCGCATTTACGTTTTCCCTCCAAATATATAGGCCTATACCTGACACGAATCGGACGGCTCTTCTTTGGACCTTCTCTAATGCCTCCATTAACCCATTTGATGGGGACCCCATACGGAACAACAATATTCTAAGTGAGGTCGCACTAGTGACTTGTATCCAATCGATTTAACTTCCAGACCTACGACCTAGAAATCGGAACATACGATTTGCTTTCCCAATTACATTCTCGATATGCTCATTCCACGACAAATTATTAAGAATTGTTACCCCTAGGTATTTACAGGAATCTACGGTTCTAAAGACAGTATCATTAACTGTATATTCAGAGCTAATTGGTATCACCTTTCTACTTACACGCGTGACTTGGCACTTTTTAGCGTTTAACTGTAACTGCCAGTCTTTACACCACGTAATTATTTTCGTAATATAATCTTTTAACAAAGTGCAGTCGTCCTGGGTTTTGATTTCACGATAAATAATAGCATCATCGACAAATAATCTTTTCTTCCCCCTTATTATGTCGCATAAATCATTAATGCATGTGAGAAACAACAGAGGCCCTATCACGCTTCCCTGGGCAACCCCGGACCTCACTTCTGTAAGCACAACTCCATTTTTTTTTCTCAACCGCAGTTACGTTGTATTTTATTAGTTAATAATTATTAATCTAAATTATAATTTATTTAATTCTTGTTGAAACATTTATGCAATGTCTACAGCTTTAATATGCTGCGTGTACTTGTTGGTGAATGAAAGTAATTTTAAAAGCAGGAACACATAAAATTCCATGTTCGGAAGAATTAATAGAACAAACAGCAGAGAACTGCCTTTCCATTTATTTATTTTTTTTAAACAGAAAAAAAATTAAAAGAAAAAAACAATAATTCAAAATTATTATTTTTTATTCATTGTTATGCATTATTCTTCTTTATAAAGTGGTTTTACACCATTTGATATAGCTCAACACTATTTATGTTTAATCTAGTGTATATTATCCGGATATTTCTAGCCTTAATCTGTAATTCAAAGCAGGATATTGAGAAATACAATAAAAATTATAAGCCAATCTCGTTTCGATACGGGGCTTGAACCGTAGAGATGCCGAATGCCAGATATCACAATTACAACGCCAACGTTGCAGATGAAATAAGGTGTCGAAGATCAGACACCCAACTGATCCATTTTTTTAACCTCTAGTTTATCACTTACACCCTCGTGTGCAATATGACACGAACGCTATAGTTAGGAGTTAATTACGAACTGTAGAATAATTATTTAAGATGAGATTTAACGACGTATGAAAGGGAGGTAATGAGACTAGTTTTTGCAGCAGGGAGAGAGAGTATTTATTACAAGGTATGTAGGAGAGCCGTTTAGCGACAACCGTAAGGTCTAGAGACACTTTTTCGTTTATACCCTGCTCAAACTCAACTGGCGGTTCGAGGTCATGTTTCCCTTGCACCGCTCCTCACCCCGCCATCCCTTCTCATTGCCTACACTTCCGAGTAGACGGCTGTGCCTATGCAGGTATGTGGCAAATTTGTCAGTGGGCACTCTTTTCCCTTCGCATGTAGGGGTAAGGGCAGAGAAGTGGGGATAGAGCAGACTGACCTTGATCCGCCTCTGTTAACTGAACAGGCTATAGTCAACCCTGAGGCACGCCAGACCAGGGTCCCTGCAGGAGCTACTAAGGCAACTTCTGAGGAATAATTTACCAACCAATAGATGTGAGAGTCAACCATTGTTGTGGAGACACTATAATACAGACCAAAAGTTATTGAGATGGCTAGTGAATCTTCAAGAATCGTAGTTTTCGTAAGGCGATTGGCTGATACAGTTGAAGTCTCACTAATTTGGAGATTATAAAAACCCACCAGGGACGAAAGTAAGCTATTTTTTTTTTTTTTTAGTGTATTTGGTCACATCTGATCAGTTCTTTATAGCTGGGCGATGAAAGAAAACACGTGCAGGCAGTCGCTGAGAAACAAACTTTCCTTCTCTCTCGTATGGGATGGATATATAACAGGGCCGGATTAAGACAGCGCGAGGCCCGTAGCCAAATGTGAAGTAGAGGCCCTTGATTTTTGCCGTCCGGGGGAAATGGGGGAAATTTGTAGAGCTAAAGAAAAGGTCGCCGGCTAACCTAGGTGCGGGACCCCCATAGGAGGCGCGAGGCCCCCTAGAAGGCGCAAGGCCCGTAGCAGTTGCTACCTCCTGCTACGTGGTTAATCCGGTACTGATATATAATATTTCATGTCTAACTTCGGCTAAAAAATATCAGTGTATTTGTATACTATGCTATGAAATAGTACAACAGTGGACTTGTTTTAAAAGAAAATAAGTATCCTTGAGAAATACTGAATGTATATATCCGTAGAAACTGCAGGATTGTAAGTAGGTCAAGTAGTAATTAACGTATAAAGATTTTTTTTTTTTTTTTTACTTATGGCTTAACGTCTCGTCGACGTGGTAATCATTAGAAACGGGAAATGAATGAGGGAAACGAACGGGAAGGAACTCAGCAAAGTTCTTTTGAGGATCCATCCCGGCATTTGCATTTGGGGTAACCGTGGAAAACCAAAATCTCGATGGCCGGACGGAGATTCGAACCCGCATCCTTCCGAACGGGGGTCAGAGAGTTACCGCTCACCCGCCATGCCCGGTTTAGGCCTATAAAGTAAAAAAGTACTCTTGTTTCTTTCTGGCTTTACGGCTTCTCGACACCTAGGTCATTGGAGCCGGAAGAAGAAACTGAGAAATTCGATCATGGAACTTTGTTGGACCCATCCCGGTATTTGCTGGAGTGATTTCGGGAAACCATTGAAAACCTGAAATCTGAATTGCCGGATGTGGATTCGAACCTCCATGCTCTTCATGGGTGAGATCAGAACGTTACCTCTGACCCATTGCATGCTCGATATACCATTGCTGATGGTGAATCGTCTATAAGATATGGACGTTAAAAGTTTTGTCTCCCTTAGTATTTTTTTTTCGGAAAAATAGGTATGTTTTTTTTCAATCTTATCCTTTGTTCATCCTCCAATCACAACACAAACAACAATTAAAAATTACACACATTTATCTACACATTTACAGCAACCCTTACGACACACAAGAATAAAGGAACTGGATACACTATTTTATACCATTTACAATAATTCAACAATCTCGGTAACGGTTTAGCAGTCCTTCGTTTCCTGGAACGATAACCGAAGCTTTAACTTTAGTTTTTAAGTATCATTAGCGATCAAGTGAGAGGCAGAGAGAAAAAATTAGTTAGGTACTGAACATTATAAGATATATTTGATCACTTTTAATAACAAATTGTACAGGTAGCAGCAAAAATAAACTAACTTTGCCTAAGTCATTTTCGTGACTACGGGGATGCAAAAAAAAAAAAAAAAAAAAAAAATCGGATGCGCACTCTGCCGTATTAATCAGATTCTGATGATATTTACATGCTGAATGTTAAACATTCCACGATCTTGTCGCAGGTTTGCTTATATTGTGCCCACGGTTTCTATTTGTTGTCCGCGATGTGCAATTTTATTCGTGGCCTCTCTTGTATTATGCTTGAGGGATGGTCCTCTCTGCATTCTTCAATTGAGGTCTAGTATGAACAGTTTACCGGTAAAGTTTATCCTTACACAGTTCAGTTGCATCTACAAGTTCCAGCACCAAGCCAACGAGGTGAGAAGACTGATCGTCTTCATAAGCGAGGTAACTCCGATTACAGTCTCGACATATGAAACAAGCAATGCGCAAAATTTTCACTCTAGAACTAAGGTCTACTGAATTATCTTCCATTACTGTGAGGAAAATACCTGAGCTTCTCAGCATTTTCTGAAAGCCTGGGGTTGATAGGGTCACCTCAAAGTAGTTTCCTCAACCTGGAATTGTCATCAAGCAAAATCTGCCTGCATTGCTTCAGCTATTGCCTTCATATATCACTACGAACGTAAGAATAATAAGTACTACTAAAAAAATATAGAGTAAATGTAGTAGCTGGGTATGTTTTGGTACAGCTATGTGTACATGAAATTTGAACATGATACCTGATGATGGCCTGGTGATGCCTGATACACAGGTGCAGACGATTTTGCAGCTCGCGTTCCTCCTCAGGATCCGTCTTCTTTGCTGGTTGCTTCAAGCTGCTAATGTTCTTATTCAAGATACGCAGTTGCAGGCAGATCTAAAGTCAACAGAAATGTAAAACCGGATGTAGAGATGGCGAAGAACTATTAACTAACAATAGCTCAGTACTACGGATAGCGACAACATTATCGCAAGGATAACACGATGATGAGACAATGACACAAATTGTTAATGACACCCAGTTCATAATAATTCCTGAAGATAACAGTTCAAATATCTTGGCTAGTACTCTAAGTAAAGATTACACCAGTAATTATGAAATTACAAACAGAAATAATAATGCAGCAGTCCTCTATAACCAGGTGAGAACTATATTGTGGGACAACAAAGTTTCCAGAAAGTGTAAACATACACTATTCAAAACATATTACATCCCCATACTGACTTATGCACTGGAAACAATGTACCCTGTCCAGAAGAGACAATATTAGACTTCAAGCCTTTGAAATGAATTTTTTGCTTACCATGCTTCATAGATCACGAAAGGACAAAGTGAGAAATGAAATCAATCGTGCAGTAGTCGGTATAAACATCAGTGTGGCAAAATCCTTACAGCGTTCTCGCCTGAGGATGTAAGAGAAATTATGGAGACGAAATACCGCTTATTCTGTGACGCCGCCTCTAAACTCTCGGATGATACTGCGCATGCGCGGTGGCAGCAGCAGCCATATTACGTATCCATACAATTGTTGTTTGGAGACAGTATATCCCGAAAATTGAGCAAGATATATATTAAAAAAAAAAAAAAAAAATTAGATTTTTTTTCGTCGTGTTACATAAGAATCCATCATCAAATCTGACTTTTTGCGAAATATTTCTTCTGCATTTCAACTCACTTTTGTGACATTATATCTCGAGAACTAGACAGGATATCGAAAAATTTTATTATTTATTTGTCTCGTCTTTTTAAATAATAATCAATCATCAAATTTGACTTTGACTAATTTTTTTCTTCTGAATTTCAACCAAAAACATCTCACATTTGAGACAGAATATCTCCAAAACTAAGCAGAATATCAAAAAAATGTATTCTTCATTTTTTTTTGGTCTCATCAAGTTACATAATAATACATCATCAGATTGCGGCGTCACGTTTATCCTAGAGTCCCCTTGAGGTTTTTGTACATATTCCCCGTGTCTGTATGGATAGGTAACATGGCGGCCACGCCTCCCCACTCCTCTCCACCAAGCGTCATTTCAATGCGTGGTGAAGGTCCCTTGCGTCGTCTCCATATATTTCTTTCCTCCATGGTATGGACATGTCGAAAGGATGGAAGAAGAAAGAAAAGCAAAGGCCTACTTTAACATGAACATCCAAGGTAAAAGACATGTGGGAAGGCCCAAAAAGAAATGGATAGACCAAATCAAGACGGATATAGAAGACTTAGGACTTGATTGGAAGACTGTTTCTGAACAACAACTATTCATGGACAGGAAGACTAAAGCTGCAGAATGATGATGATGATGAACAGTAAAGGAATTAGAATAGAACAGAAGAAAATATTCTCATCGAAACTAAGTGAGTGCAGTCTAGGGTATGTGTAGCAAAGCATAAGGTTTTTCAAAATAAGAATATAAAAAAATGGTAATTTTATGGTTCTGGTGTTAGTAATAACGATTTATATAATATTGTTGATCAGAACTTAAATATTATTTTGGCCGGATATGTGGTGAAAGTTACAGCGAAGCCTTGCATCTGTTATAGAGGGCACTGATGTTCCAGGGCTGTAAGGGAACTAGGTTATGAATCCTTGGGTTAGCCCCTGCTTGAATATGGTGTGACTACTCCAGTCACACCATACCAAAAATAGGAGTTGGGAGAGTTGTCTGTGTAATATAGCGTAATAAGTCTTTGAAAAGATAAAGAAGTTGGAGTCATTGGAAGACAGAAGGTGGTAATAGAGTGATTGGTACGTATATGAGGCATATGTTGGTGATAAGTCATGGATGGTTTTTGAACGAGAAATTATATGTATCATGTGTTAGAACGATGTTCATAAACTAAAATTTGATTTCAGTAGTCGTGGAGTGCGAAAGTTTTAATTTATAGGTAAGAGTTATATAAGTTATCAAGTAAGAAGATTTATACTAAAGTAAAAGTGCGAATAATGTACGTATGGTTGTGTAGAGAAATTGGCATTGGAGCATAAGATCAATCTTATTTAACACTACTACTAGTAAATACTAATATTAACATGTATCATTTCAAAAGAAGGGACTATGTCTTTCGAGGCCATACTGTATCGTTATATATAAATGGAATTTTGTTTTCTGTAGTTTTGAAACAGAGCAGACATCATAAGACGAACACGATATATGATTATAAACTCTCATGTCTTGGACGGACTCAAACCAGCAGCAAAGGGAAGCCAGCACGCTAGTACCTTACGCAACCGGGTTAACAATAATAAAGAACGTAAGCCTATTGATAATTATGGGATAGGCTAGCGGAACAAAGCGCCAGGATAAGAGATCAAGGAAATGGACTCGAAGAGGTTACTTCAAGAGATCTGATCCATTGAAACAAAAGGTGACAGTGTGAAAGACTCAACTGGAATGGAAGAAAAGACAGTTAAACTACGTCGAAGTGCTGAGAATAAAACGAATCAACCATTGGTCTTATTGCTGTATCCGCACGTCGGCCGTAGAGGTGAACACCGGTGGACCGGAGGTCGGCCGGAGACGAGACGGGCCAGTCGTGGGTAGAGACATGAGAACCAAGACGCGCACGATCTAAGTCCACGAGAAGACACACTGCGTCCAAAAGAGCCAACCTATCGAAGAACCCAGACGCGCACAATCAAAGTCCATGAGAAGACCCACTGAGTCCAAATGAGCCAACCGAATGAAGAACCGAGACGCGCACGATCAAAGTCCACGAGAAGAAGCACTGAGTGCAAAAGAGCAAACCGAACGGAGAACCGAGACGCGCACGATCAAAGTCCACGAAGAGAAGTCCGGTAAGACGGCAACGAAACTCATCATCATCATCACTGTCATTTGTCAGTCAGGCGAGGTCCGACTGACTGGCTGCTTTACCGTTTTATCCCCGGTCTTCAGCCTCGGTTGTATTGTTGTTTTCGGGTTGACTCTGCTGTACTGCAGCGAATAAAGTACTGGTTGAGGCAGCGTAGCGCGGCTATATTTATATCAGGCCCGTCGCGTGTGATTGGCCGTCTCGGAGCCTCTGAAGTATAGTGGCGCTAGTTATGTTGTTGCCAGCGCCGCCTATCAGCAGTCCACTTCCATTTCCTCTGGCGGACCTACGAATATGTCGGCCCGAGATACCAGACTTATAATGACACGGCTTGCAAGTCACAAATTTATTTAATATTTCAGCGGACAAGTAACTATGAATTCGTGCAGAGTGGGGCATTTCAAGAAGTGTGTAGATGTGTGCGTGTGTGTACGGGGTTGGGGGAACTGCCCAGTCCAACCGAATAGTGGATATCCGGAGAAACGATGACAAGTGTTTTGCTATAAAGAAGAACTGGGTTGACAAAGGACTGGAAGGTGGTATCTATACAAAAGGCTTAAATACACATGTATCACTCGACTCCTGGTGGTGCCTGTCGATACTGGTGTTAGAGGGACCTTTTCGAAAAATGTACGATTCCGTGATGCTGCTATTCGTTGATTGCAAATGGAAATAATAGGAACGTGTATAACAGGGCTATTTTCTATCCAACCTTACCAGGAAAGCCAGGTTATAAACTGCCGATGATTCTTTTATTTGAATTCGGCAGTTGTGCATATTAATGTAATGCATTTACGTGAACATAATACTTACTAAAACAAGAAAAACCACACATATATGGTACACCAATAACATGAGTCGTTTATTCAAAATCAAATATCCAAAAAAAAAAAACCTCTAGCAAGCTTAACACAGTCCGTGCTCTCTTTTGTCTCACTGCGATTACACACCTCTCTCATACTAGTTGTATTATTCTTTGGCAGCGCCCGCCATGGAGGAAGGAATTATATGGAGGAGAAGTGACGTTAAATCGGTGAAGCAAGCACTAAACTCTCCCGCATGGTGGCAGCACCGGCAGCGACCATATGGCGCTTCCCAACAATTAAGGTGTTCACATTGTGGTAGATGCAGTGATTATTTCATTTAGTATTGTGTATAAGTGTTTAAAAATGCCAGCTTGTGTTGCGTACGGTTGCACAAATAGGCCAGACATGGAATATCATTTCATAAGTAAGTTGAATTGTAATTATCGTTGTTGAAGTGAGCTGTAGACACCGCAAACTTTGCAGCACGTCTATAAATATTTAGTCATAGCTCTCAATGGGATGACTTTTTTCTCAAATTTTTCTTGGTGTAGTGTAGAAAATCAGCAAACTTGCTACTTTGCACATAGCCTAATAGACTAGCATTATTTTTTAACGAGTGTTTAAAATGAGATTTAAAGGGGCGTGTTTTACTTCGCGATTCAGTGAATTTACTATTACGATTTCTTTCGTCACGTTGCTGATTATACTGACAATGGATGATGAAATTAACTGTTATGTGAGAAGCTGTGAGTTTTATTAATTTTTTAAATAGCTATTTCAGGCCATTGACTTAGGTTATTTTTAAAGCTTCATATAAGACTTGTTTCTGTTTGTAAATACGTCTATACCTATTTTGAAATCTTTCTCATCTATTTATGTCGAAACAGGTTCATGCAGAAATAAAAATGGGCTTCATAAATAAAGAAGTTATTGGCCTTTGAACAAAATCAATTTGGGGAATGTGTTTCTAATTTAGTCTCTTTTTTTTTGTACAACATTCTCCCCCCCCCCCCCCCGTATCTAAATCTAACTGAGAGATATTTTTTTTACAATTGTCCTAATAAGTAGGGCTGTGAAATTAGACAACACATCTTGATCAAGAGAATGTTCATTAAGGTGACTGAATAAACATTTTATTTCTGGTACCAGCCTACAAAATGTCTGGGTTGCTCATCCCTAGAGTGGGTCCTCTTACTTTTTTTCTGGTCTAGGACACATTTCAGACTAACCACAAGTGGTAGTAATAAAACTGAAATATCCATTCTGCATGTCAACCATGTAATAATTGTGGCTTTGACAGAATTAATTTTTGGTCCAGCCTGCATCCAAACCTAAACCCCTCAATTTTGATGTTGTATATCCCCCAAACTAAGCAAGATATCGAAAACATTTATTCCTTATTATCGAGTTTTTTCGTCGTGTTACATAAGAATCCATCATTAAATTTGACTTTTGCGAAATTTTTCTTCTGCATTTCAACTCAAGACACCTCACTTTTGAGACAGTATATCTCGAGAACTAGGTGAAATATCGAAAAATTTTACTCTTTATTTTTTATTTGTCTGGTCTTTTTAAATAAAAATTCATCATAAAATTTGACTTTGAATAATTTTTTCTTCTGAATTTCAACCAAAACCATTTCACATTTGAGACAGAATATCTCGAAAACTAAGCAGGATATCAAAAAATTTTATTCTTCGTTTTTTATTTGTCTCATCGAGTTACATAATAATCCATCACCAGATTGCGGCGTCACGTTTATCCTAGAGTCCCCTTGAGGTGTTTGTACATATTCCCCGTGTTTGTTGGGAAGCGGTCAAGCCCCCACCACTCCGGCCATGACCCCCCACTCCTCCGCCGGCCTGCTTCACTCCCATGCGTGGTAAAGGTCTATTGCGTCGTCTCCATATTATTCCTTCCTCCATGGCGCCCGCTGACCAAAGATTATTGTCACTTACAGTCAATACTTAGAAGCTAGTCTTAGCATATATTCTACACCTGCCCCCACTTCGAGGCAGATTAATGAATTTAGCACAATTTTTAATTTGCCGAGAAGTTATTGAAATACACAATGGATGACACCATTTCTCCTGGATACTATGTCCAACAGTTCTTCTCAAATTTATCTTGCAATGTCCTTACTTTTTCCACACAATGCTAATAATTTCGTTTAAAAATCCAAAGTATTTTCACAGTCTATATCAGTTCACTATTTAAATTTTTGCTTGTCACTAAATCTGGCATCATATGCACTATATAGCGTCCAATTCTATTATTGTTCGTTCGCCCTGACACTTACACTCAGTTCAGATTAAACATGCTCAAATTTCAGTCTTAACCATTACATTTATCATGCTACTTTTTCGTCACAACAAGGCGTCAACAATAAAATTACATGTTATTATAAACCATTGGTTTGCTTTTCATGTTTCTTTTATGATACTATTCTGTTTTAAGATCAATACAAAATTACTTTGTCAATTACTTAACATTTTATCTTTTTAGTCCTTTGTTCTATACAATTTAAAATCAACCACATTTCTTAATCCTAGTATTTTATTAGATTTGGGATAAGCAAGCAAATAGGCACTCGCGTTTGGCTTAACAACAATCTTAAAAGGTCCATGATAGATTTTGAAGAATTTTATAATCTTTGAATTTATTTCGCAAGAATTTTGTCCAGTTTTCACCAAAAACGTATCTCAAACCCAATCGATAATGGAAATACTTGCCCCCCATAAGCTTCTTGCATACACGTAGTTCGACCGTAGCTTTTTCTTCCGCCTCTTCCAATTCCTTTCTGCCGCTTTTACATATTCTTCCAGTCCTTCATGTAATTTCTTTCTTGTTTTCCAGTTTTCCTTTTCATGAGACCATTCAACTACTTCTCTTGTACTTATATCAGGTGGGTAGTCTTTTCTCAAATAATTTGAAGCAATTCGGTGTCGGCCGTCATCGATTGTGTCCTGCAACAATACTTCCATCGCTCCCTTTTCATTTTTCCCGTCAAAAGAAACATATGTAGCGGCGTCTGTATTACCGTGCCGGTAAAGTACATTCCTTCTTTTATAGCTACATTCTTATTCCACTTTCATCATTTTCTTCATATTCATTCTCACTACTTCTGCATTCGTACTCTTCTCCATAGCTGCTAGGAACATTTTCAATTTCTTCACTTTCGTTAATACTTAAAGGTAGCTCGCTGTCATTATCTGCTAATTCTTCTTCCTCGAATGTATCTTTTAACGACTCTTTTCGTGCTTCCGCTCTACTCATTTTTTCTTCAACAGCTTCTTAATGACTTCGTACTTGGCCTTCCAAAATTTCTTCCATTTTATTTTCCACATTTTTCTGACTTTCTTCTATTTTTTTGATTTAATGACATTTCTACAGTTTGAACAATAATTTTCTCCTTTTCTTCCATATAGTGATCCATTAAAACAACGACATCTTAATCCATAACTTGCTTGATTTCAATAGTATCTTCCCTCATTATTTTCTGTTCTTTTTCTGTTTCCTTCTCCACCTTCAAAATTCTTCCAGACACACTTACTATCATTTTTTCTGTCCTTTTAATATTCTGATCAATACGTTCAGTAATCCGTTTCTCAACTTCTTGATTCTATTGTACAACTTGCGTGATTTTTTCATTAATTATTCCGATGTCTTGGCTGGTTTTTTCTTGGCTCTGTTCAAATCCTCGGATGACTTGTTTCATTTCTTTCCTGGTTTGCATTATGGCATTTAATATCAATTCAAGGTCCGTACTCATTTCGGCACTCATTCTAGCTAGTTTCATACAATTATTATATATAATACATATATTACAAGCAACAACAAAAGTGTTACTACTCCAGAGAGCCAATCCCCACAGCAAAAATCACTGCTCCAGCAAAAATCACTGCTCCATATTTAACTTCTTTACTATACACTAGTCACTACTTATCAAAAAATAACTAATTTACTACTGACGAAAGACAGTCACAACAACAATCACTGCTTTAGTTTCAAGTTCTTTACTGTACGTCATTTACTCAGTGTTCAAATTTTAATTTCTTTTCTTTTTTCTTTATATGACTGATAATTACTGCCACCTCAGAACTTATAAATGGAATGTTCTCTACTTGCCGCGCTGCTTAGAATGAAAATCTGGAACTCACCGCTTCCACTGCGTCATCAGAAGTCCAGTCGTTTAGGGTGCTACGCTCATTAGTAGTAATTAACGCCCGTAAATCCTGGTAGGGTCGCCAAAATATAACAGGGCTATTTTCTATCCAACCTTACCAGGAAAGCCAGGTTATAAACTGCCGATGATTCCTTTTATTTGATTCGGCTGTTGTGCATATTAATGTAATGCATTTACGTGAACATAATATTTACTAAAACAAGAAAAACCACACATATATGGTACACCAATAACATGAGACGTTTATTCAAAATCAAATATCCAAATAAAAAAAAACCTCTAGCAAGCTTAACACAGTCCGTGCTCTCTTTTGTCTCACTGCGATTACACACCTCTCTCATACTAGTTGTATTATTCTTTGGCAGCGCCCGCTGACCAAAGATTATTGTCACTTACAGTCAATACTTAGAAGCTAGTTTTAGCATATATGCTACACGTGGCAGCTTCCACCAACTGAGGATTTTTTTTTGTGCTGCGAAAAGCTGCAAGAAGGACATTATTATGCTTGTAGTGTTGTGATCGGGAAGAGTTTCTGAAGCCGATCTACGATGAGTGCGAGGACTAGCAGTCAGAAGGTGCAGGCCTCATATCGAGAAAGCCTCCTTGTAATGGTCTTAGTTACGAGTCTTTGGGTATTTGCCTGTTCGTATCCAGCTGATACCGTGACTAGAGGGGTCAAAAGTTTCATTGTTTTTCTCTGGAAGAGGACTACTCGAGCAATATCGGCCCCAGCGTGAGGTGATATTCGCTGACAACCGCGACACGTCTCCGTTCAAGCGCGACGCTGGTCTAAAACGTCATCTTCGCAGTCAACAGATTGTTATATCATCGTCCCGTTGAAACAACATGCGTGTTTTCTCAGTTAGTGAATATCTTTCAATCTAGTTAAACTATCTCTGAGACAGAGAATTACAGATATCATCTTTGACAGCCTGATCACATTCAGATAGCAATCGGTTATTGTTCTGTGATAATAATTTTTCAATACATATTTTAGTTTGTTCAACCACCTGTAAAAAGAGAAAAGGTTATAAAGATAAAGTTACAAGCATTAAAATAAATCTAACTGTTAAAGACTAAAATTTATGTCACGCAAAATATCACCATGGTTGATGATATTATTTCAGGTGATTATTAATTACGATCGAGCTGCAGATAATAGAATACCAATCAACAACTGTGACACTACAGGCTATAATTTAATAGCGGAACTGTTTGCGAGCCACTTGTCGATAGTTCTTTGGTACTATTTCTCAAAAACGAACCACCAAAGATCCGTGGGATAGTTGGACAACTCCGAACCACCATCTTGGCATCATGTCATCGCACTAGGAAAATTACGCGATATTGGTGTTAAGTGTTGCGGTTTTAACGATGGCTTGTTGGCCATGACGCTGTCCCAATGTGAGACGAGAACTAATTTGTGTCGCGGAAAGACCGCCCTTCCCGGAATCGCCATGAGCAACTCGCGAGCATCTCTTCCAACGCTCCAATCTTCGTCCCAATATTGTGAACGAGTGGTTCAAAGTGCCTTGCAAACAGTTCCGCTAGCACTGCGATAAACTTTAGAAACAATATGAGCTACAGAAATTTTTTCCAGATGTTCTCTTCCTGCCACTATGTATCACCTTAATGATGAAGCTGAAGAAGAAGGTGTCGGTGGAGGCGGTCATGAGGTTGATGTAGCAGCCTGCCATAGCCTGGTGACCGTACGCCAGGTGGTATGCAGGAGTGATTCTCGTGTCCACAGGATACCATACAGAAAGCGGTAGAACAGGCTCCTGCGATAGCAGCATCGGCATCAGTGCCCAGTTGACGACGGTCACCGAGCCGAACACGAAGTAGAACCAGTAGGCTCGCCAAGCCAGTTTGTTCATCCTGCGAAACAGCTCGGCGTCGGCATCTCGACTTTCGAACTCGGAGAAGTCATCACTTGCCCGTTTACGCAGCTCACTGAAGTATTTGCGGCGAGCCATAATGTACATTACCTGAAAAAAAACCTGGCTGTGTCATACGTCACGTGTTGAGTGTTGTAGTTAAACATGTCACTTCACACGAGAGTAGCTCAAATTTAAATCACGATTTGAATAATAAAATAAAGGAATGTGTGGGGAAATAGCAACCAGAGAGTAGTTCATTATATCTGTTGCGTGAAGAATGAAGTACTGTATACGTAATTTCGTATATCATGAGACGCTGGAGTTCTATCCCAGTGAGCTTAAAACACAGCGGTTGCCTCGAAAGATATACGGCCGTTAATCTGATAACTAGGCATGTTTTGTAATCGTAGGCTTCCGCAGCTCAGAGTCAGTTGATTCTTGGCTCTCCAGGTTTCTTGAAACCGACGATTCGACCCTCATTCTGGGGTCTCATGCAGCCGAAACCAATCACGCCATAGATTTAGAAAACCATACCCTTATAGTGCGCAAGGATAAATGGTGGCCAAGGAGGGTAAAGGAGGCGTTAGAAATTGCTAAACGCCCAAACAATATTAACGAAGACAACGGTCTTAAATTACATGACACCTGGCTCTCGCTGGCGCGGACAGAACATGTTACAGTGTCACCTCCCACCAGACCGCGCCGCGCCCCACCAGGCCAACGAAACACGTGACGGCTCGGACCTTTAATTGGCCGGGAAAATCGAACCCTCTAGACGGACGCGGGCCTCGGCTATAAAACAAGACCAATCACTGATCAAAGACGCAGTTCTGCCCTGGAAGAAGACCTCAGAATGAGAGTCGAAACGTCGGTTTCAAGAAACATGACGCGGCGCCACCCGGACAGCCAAGAATCAACTAGGCAAGTTTTGCTGCAAACAGGTCGTGCCGTGTTCCTAATTCTGCCTCCGCTGGTGAGTAATTACGTTGTATCGTTGTTGTCTCACCTTGATGGAGACGATGATGGTGGTGACCATGATGCAGGTGTTGAGAGTGGCGTCGCGTAGGTCGGTCTGGTGCAGGGCTAGCTCGAGAACCTCGCACACCAGAAGACTGGACAGCAGCAGCGCCACGGCGGTCCAGTAGGAAACCTGCGTCCGCGTCTCACACAGTGGAAGCAGCCATGGGCCGTGCAGCGTGCGGCCAATCCAGCCCCCGTCAACCGAGTCCACCTAGGGTGGCAGATGCCATGCAACAAGTGCAACTATATGTCGATGGCTGAGCAATACAAATTGAATAGTGTCACCGAGTGTTACTTTCTGTGAGCTTCATTCATTTCTTTTGTCTTTTGTTTCTGTATTTAGTGAGCGTGAAATTTCTTAAATGGATTTACAGATATTTATTTACCTAAAATGATAATAACTTCTATCTACAATGTTAGTAATTATGTACATTAACGTTTACAATTAATTGGCTTTGATTAGGTATATATTATTTTGAGGTCAGTCATTGCTGCAGTAATTCAAATTTCATCTTCTTTTCCAGTATTACAGTTAATTATGTTCAAAAGTACAGTCTTCTTTTACATATCACCCTGAAGATTGATTTCTAGCAATTCTCCATGTAAGCAAACCATGGTGTATTATCTTGTCTTTCTTTTCTATCCTTCCTGAAACTTCATTCCTCGGAAATTCTTCTGAATACCTCATCATTAGTGACACAATCTATCCAGCTTATCCTCACCGTTCGTCTGGAGGCCTCAAATGCCTCCAGTCGCTTCCTCTCCGCCACTCCTATGGCTGTGCTGCAGACATATAGTTTTAAAAGATTCTTACGCGTTGACAGGCTGATATTGTTAGAAGTGAAAAAGTTTCTTTTATTTTTAAAAGCATGTTTAGCTTGGTTGATTCTTGATAGTATTCCTTATCTGCTCCTCCTACTTTCTGTGACTATACTACCCAGACATCTGTATTTTTTATCTTGTCCATCTAATTGTCGTCTAATTTAACTTTTTTAACGTTGTATAGGCTTCTGTGAAAGGGTGTGTCTTGATTGGCTGATGGTCGTCACCTTGTTTTCGAGCATTTTCGTTCCGTAAGAAGATTCCTAGAACTCAGTGGAGAGAGCGCAGAATTCGCACCAACCTGGCGTGATACGGTGAGAGTCAAATCTTGTAACAATCTTCTAAGTATTAATTGCTGTGTCCTGGTATGTCTTAGAAATGTGTGATCTCTACGAACTACGAGTGCGTCGAGCTTAATAACGAGATAATTGTTCCACTGCCGAGTCATATCTAATGCTGAAGCAACCTATCATTAAGATGATTAGTAATTAAGTTTTACTTTTAGAAAGGTCTAAAGCATAGGTGTCAAACTCAATTTTGCAGAGGGCCGTATATTAAATTTAGATAAATGTAGTGTGCACATTTTAAAACTTCCGTAGAGGAATCGAGTGAAGTCTAAAAGCTCTAAAAAACATGATTCTTCTTTGTGTGTCACATTGCGATCGCCGTATTGATAGTGCCCGGGGGCTGGATGGGCCCGCGGGCCGTATCTTTAACATCACTGGTCTAAAGCATTTAAGATATAGCACTACTCTTACATCCTTAACTCATCCAGACAGGACCAATTACTTGGGTCTCATCATTTGTAGTGAGTTACCAGAAGGACCAAAGTTGGTAATGTTTCTACATAACTAAAGTCATATCAAAGTTTGGTCTGTACTGTCTGTTAAGCTTTGTTGTTGACATTCGTTTAGGATGTTAAAAAAAAGTCTCGATATTATTTTCTCTGCATATACAATGATCATCATTGAACTGTGCCGAGATACGAAATGTGACGTCCCGTACGTTCGACAAACGCATGAGCTAAATCAACAGATAATTCCAAAATATCAGGATTGAACTTTATCGCAGAAAACATGATGCATAACACGGAAACACTGTTTTTGTCGGACCATGTTTTCAAAACGATAGTGCCATAGGTAACAAAGTTGAGATTATCTCTATGGTGCTTAGTATTATCACAATTACCTCCCTAAATGAGATTCCGAATGAAGAATTCTCCTTTTCCTCAACTAAGAACATCGATGGACGGTTAAAATTTACTGTACAGCCAAATATATGGGGCAAATAATATGAAATTAAAAACGGAGAAGCTACACTTTAATAGGCTGAAAACTCATCAAGTCTCACTCATTCTTCTTCTTCTTCCATCGTTGTGCCCAACTCAGGAGCGTGAGTGAACTTATCTAGCAGATGTTTTTTTCCTCTGTTCCCAAAACCTTTTCATCCTTTCGATGTGCTCGTTCTTTCGTTCTTCCGTCCAAGTGTTACTTCTTCTAATATACTGACTGTTGGCAAACTGGTGGTTGTTGACCATGCTACTAAATCGGCATCTGTCCTGTATGATGTCTGTTATTTCTGTTTCCCGGGGATCCTTTTCAATTTCAATTAGCCAGTTGTTTTTAATTTTAATTGAAATGGCCAGGTTTAGAATTGTTTTTGTTAATCTGTTATTACTCAATCTGATAATATGGCCGTAGAATTTAATTCGTCTTTTCCTGAATGTATCTGAAATTTTTTGCGAATGCTGATATAGTTCGTTTGATTTCCTTTTCGTCCAAATTCCTCCGGTACAAACTTGGCCAAAGATTTTTCTTAAAATTTTCCTTTCTTGCTTTTCAGTATCTTTAATCAGTGATCTGCCTCCAATAATCAAAGTTTCCGATGCGTATAAAGCCAAAAAAGTATAGTGACAAATAGAAACAAGTATATAATCCGGATATCCTCTGGTTCTAGGGCAAAACCGCGACGGACAAAACCGCGACGGACAAAACCGCGACGGACAAAACCGCGAACGGACAAAACCGCGAACGGACAAAACCGCGAACGGACAAAACAGCGAACGGACAAAACCGTGAAAGGACAAAACCGCGAATATAGAAAAACCAGGAATACATAAAACCACAAGAGTTCGTAGATTCTTAGCGTTACCCAGGGTGCACCACGAGGAGGTGATCTACGTAACACCCCATTATTTTGGAAGACGGTCGAGATTTACTTCTTTACTTTCTTGCCTAAATGTATATCTTTTATAAACGAGGTGATTTCACCCTTTGTTATTTTTTACAAACACGAGAGCAATTATTCAGGAAGATACACAATCTCTTCGGTTAACTGACCACCACAGAATGCTTAGATCTGCCATACCGGCCTTGCCTCGGAAATGCCCGAACGTCTCCGGGTTTTGACTTTGGCTGCCGAATTTTCCATTTGCATGCGGGGATTTCTCCTGCGACGGCAACAAAAGATCGTCCAGGCAAATTGTTCGCTCGACTTGAGAAGGGTCAGTTAGGCCGAACCTACCGGAGATAAGCGGGTTTTCCCACTCACTCCATTGTGAAGGCCATTGTCACTCTTCTCAGGTAAACAGAAGCCCCATTAAGCTGCATTCCCACCGCGCGTCGGGTCTAATTCTTTATTAACCTCAACCAAAACAAAATCGTCAAATGCGAAGTGATTACGCTTGACAGAATAATATTTTGGTGCATAAGAGATCAAACAGTGAGGGGATAACTCGTAGATTATAAATTACATATACACAAAATAAATTACAGTACCGTACTCCATAATAACGTAACCCTAGCTGCGATCCCCAAATCGTTTAAAAACTTCGTTAGGATAATATTTTGGAGCATAAGAGATCAAACAGTGAGGGGATAACTCGTAGATTTGTCCGTTTCGCGGTTTTGTCCGTTTCGCTGTTTTGTCCGTTCGCGGTTTTGTCCGTTCGCGGTTCTGTCTGCGCGGTTTTGTCCTCGCGGTTTTGTCACTTCGCGGTTTTGTCCGGACACGATATCCTCTTTGTAAACCTGCTATGCCTGCGCATTCCGAGCGCTTATGGCACAGACCGGTAATATTAAAAATAAAGCCACAAGAGAATCAATTAAAAACAAGAGCCACCACGAACAAAAGTGATTGAAGGGACCTCTAGTAAATTTACGTAGCTCCTAAGGAATATTAAAACTTTTGAGACTGTGACAACCTGTTCTCATTTATCTTTTCCAAGAAGTTTCCGGAAATATTACCTTCTACGTACTGATCATGAAACAGCCGTACGGTTGAAAATTTACTATATGCACCATGACGAAGATCCATTCTAAGAGAAAAATATCCTAGAAACACAGAATGTTCTCTCTTCTGTTCCTCAGGCAAAGAACGAACAATAGTTGAAGCTAGTATTCATGCCAATGTGAAGGCCACTAGTGAGCGGTTAACGCAAAGGCATGGCATGCGGGAGGATACAGGTTCGATTCCCGGGCCAACCAATCTGATTACAATTTCCCAAAGTTTCCAGAAATAACTCCAAGCGAATGTAACCAATCCTTTCCTGACTCTAATGGCCTAGACGTCGATGACCCATAGAGCTCTAAACAAAACAAATACTAAGGCTGACCAAACAGCACATCTGAACGGAGAACCTTAATTTATTACTAAAGTATATGAAATAAATATCAGACAATTGCATGATGATCCTCTCATATTATATGAACTAGAAGATTCTCATTAAATGTAAAAATGACAAAGCAGCAGGTCTGGATGACCTAAGACTGAATAAAATCAAATAATTTGGCGCAGCCATGAAGAAATGGCTGCTGGAGCTTATGAATCATATTATTAGTAGTGTACAATCATTAAAATTTTGAGGATCATATCCATATAAAAGCTAGAAATTGATTGAAATAATTACAACGCTACCAACCTATATCATCATTTAGCTACTTTTATAAGGTTTCGGATAGAGTTATTTTCATAGACTAACGGAAAAGGTAGATCCAGCTTTATTTCCTGTTTACTGCTAATATTGGTAGTCTACAAGCTGCACTTTGCAGGGGCTAAAATTTACTCATCACATAGAGGATGAGTTTAAAAGACTGCGAATTGTGGTGTGACAGAGTCACCCACAACGAATAAATAATTAATTTATATTCAGATTTTTTCTTTGTAATATTCAGATTTCGTTATGATATTCAATTATGTAGATCGAGAATATGGTAGATAATAGAAATATCGCATAGGCAATAATTGTATATTCAACCTAGGCAGCCAAAGTCAATATTATTATAATTTAATTTCTGTAAAGCTTAGTGTTCAGTAACATTTGGTTTGGGAAGCTGAGAGCTGCCATTTTAACGGTCTGGGGCCAGACAAAGTCGTTGAGACTTCGCGACAGTGAGACGCCTACCCCCGAACAATGCAGGCACGCGCTGGAAAACCCGTTAGGGACAGTGAACTTGCTCCCGCCCTCTAGCGTTGGCGCGAGGCCACGAAAAGTGCGCGAACGGCGATAGCGTATGGAAGGGCGCGATAAAAACACGTGACGACGGACTTGTTTCAATGCACCAATCGTGAAAGTCATAAGGGTCCACAGTACTAATTCTAGGGAGTTTGTTACATGTGGAGGACGACTTTCCGAGGAAGAAGGAAGAAGCCATCTTCAGCGGCACTTGCAGTCCGGACCGACAACCGAGCAGACGTCTTGAAGCCGACACGCTCACATCCAGCCATGAGTGACTGGTCACATTGACTTGTACTTTCTTGCTCAGGAGAGCGGGAAATTATATGGCAAGCCTGCCATAGCCTGAGGGTCATTGTGGAACGTGGCGAAACCACCATCCTGGTTTCGCAGCAGTTGTGGCATTATCTGCTGCACATTTCTTCACGTCGACACATGGTAAAGTAACGAAGCGTACGGTCGCATTCCGGTGGGTTTTTGAGTGAGACTTGTGAACCCTTAAGCGGCCCTGAGACAGACTCTCTTACCGTCCCATTAAATCACTGAGCTAGCTGATTTCATGATTAATTTCAATTTGAGCACCTTGCAGGTTTGTGTTAAATGCAAGACAGTGCTTCTTGTTTGTTTTAAACTGGCGCCCATGGGTTTTCCCCTTTCATTGTGAACGTTAACGTCAATATGATGGCCTGTGTTGCCGTTTTGATAATATGTTCATTTGTTCTTTGTTGAAATAGTTAATTCAATTTCATGTTTTCTTTTATCTATGAATGTAACTGTCGGGTATAGCTTGTTTCCTTTGAAATATGATTAACGTAAAGTTAAATGTTACCTGGCATTGTATCATCCTTAAGACCCAATAAATCAAATTTTATTTCTGGTGTAAAGTACATGGTTCTAGTTCACCTTGTAGCAACCATTAGATTAAAACCATTTTTTTTTAATATTTAGATTTCATGTTAAAGTATAAAGGTGAGAAGGTAAGATTGGTCCAGGTGGAGATCTCCGGTATTCACCACTCCACTCCACCCATCAGCCTGAGCTCTAATTACAGTATCACAGGAGCATTATTCTTAAACCTCACAGCACCTTATGATACATTCAATCGTCATGTTATCCTGGAAAAAGGTCCTTAACATAACAAAAGACTGAGATCTCACATGCATCGTATGGTAGCTTCCTCTAAAACTGAGTTTTTCCCTTGAATTCCATGGTCAACAAATCGAGAAATGTGTTCAACAACTGTAGTTACGGTCATTGAGTTCATACAAAAGCGGAAAGTTTAGACTGTGCCGATAAATGTGGCATAACTGACAAAAATAATAGTCTTGAGATCGTCGATCAGAAGCTGTCTGAAGTTCCTAATCCACTATCTGACTATTAAACTAAGAACCCGCTGAAGCTAAATAAATCTAAAATTAACTTCAAGAACCTGAGCCGTGCCCGGCTCGCATTGTTTATTTTCCCCGCCCTCGATTGTCTTCTGATGCTGGTTCCTGCAGAGCCCGCGTGCTAGTTTCACCCATGAGAGCGCGCTGTGGCTCTGGTGGTGCCCTCTACCAGCTGATAGAGTTGATTTAGGGGTCACGAAACCTGAAAGTCAGTCGGTCGGCAGCAGCGGATTGGTTCGTTGGGCCTAATATTTTCCCTAATTGACTGCGACGTTAGAGGTCTGCTGGTATAAGCGAGGACTTGTAATTTTACCAGGCGGCCTGGAAGTATCGCATGATGTGGATTTGTGACCCGACCGAGACCGTTCCTCGCTCGCATTAATCGAGGGATTTCCTCCGCTGTGCTCTATGTTCGTGAGCGGTTTTCCGTCGATTGGGAGCACGGCAGCGGGCGGGGCTGGCGGTGGCTTCGAGGTGATAACTTGCCATTTTCTAGCACTGTCGGGTATTTGAGGTAGAATACCTGATGATTCCAACTACAAAGTGCGTCGCTTACTGCATTCTTGTTAGTTGTGCTTAATAATTTTGTTACGGGAATGGACAAAATTCCCCGATATGTGGTGCTAATCGTTCCCGCCACCTTATCAGTGTGTGTGGGTGGTAACGACTTATGCGCCGGCGTGTACACACTATAGTGTGTCAGAACCTTTTGGTAAGAACTTGATTCTTAAGGTTAAACGCTAAGGTAAACTGATTCCTGTTTGTTTAAAATAATTGCTGTATTTTGCCTCCTGTGTACAAATTTGTTTTGTACTAGCTGTAAATTTGTTATATGCTGGTAAATTGATAAGAGCCTTCCCTGTTATATTACATTTCCAAGCACGTAAGGATTTCTGTTTGGATGTTTAATACAAGTGGAGATATTGTGATTAGGGATATTCTCATGGCTTGTCATCGCATTAACATATATTTGTATTGGTACAGGATTTATTAAGATCATAATCGGCAAGATCGAAGCTTTCTTATGTATTATATTGTGTTGTATTATTTGTGATATTCTGTATAAGTTTAATAGTTGACCATGATTCTTGTAATAAAATGTTTGAACGAGGTTTGCACTTTATAACCATACTCCCACATGCTTCCCACTGAGTCCTTAGTGGCAACCACACATATCAGAACCAACAAAACTTTTAACTTTGATAACCTCATGGAAATTAATTCTACTGACGGACGCCATCTCACTATTATTCTGGACCGCTCTTTAACCCCTAATAAACATCGCTCTAACATCAAGCAGAAAGAGTCTTATAGTATATGTGGATGCTGACTGGTATAACGTGGAGACAGGAGCAGTGAAAGCGCTTACTCACATTCTGTGCTATGTGGCAGCTGAATATTCATGCCCAGTGTGGTACCATTCTTGCTCTGATAAAACTGTGGACGTGACTCAGCGAGATCTGCCGCATAATCATAGCATACCTACGTCCAACAGCTGTGGAGAACCAATAGATCTACTCTCATAGCGCTTCCCGATAGCGCGAAATAGTAGCTAGCAAAGAATAGACGAACGCAGTAACATCTCCAGCCAGTCCTTTGCTTGATACGGCCAAAAAGACGTCATCTCAAATCAAGAAAAGGTTTCTGGAGATTTACTGAGGAGTTTGCAGAAACAACACAGTAAGAAAAAGAACAGCAAGAACTTAGTATCCTAATCATTGGATCCTCCTGTACAATAGTCTGAGTCGGTGACTTGAAAGGCTCCAGTGTCACGAGAAGCAGGATCAGCTAACAGAGATGCTGCACTAAGCACTTCACAAATGGAATCACTAAAAGACTACAATTTGATCCCAAAAAACCTTGGACTGGAACAGTCTCACTATCAAATACTGCCTTCTGGAGGTAAATCGTCACAGTATTTCTGACACTGTATATCGACGGGGAATTCAAGGGGTTTCAGCTACGATCAAGCGTATTCGCACGCGGCAGGAACTGCTTCTTTGTTGATTTGCGTCAAAATCATCTAGGAGTCAGTAACAAAGAGCTGTGATATCGCTAACAATCGGCATACGAAGGATTCCTCAGAGTCTCTTTTAACTTGATGCCGTCTTGAAGTTCTCACTACAGCTAATTCTGGCTTCCAAGAACACAGTCCTTTTGTGATATATTATTCTCAATATTTAATTATTTATATGCGGTAAATTGTAACATTATAACTAACCCCCAATCATTTTTATTATTCATTTGTTATTATTATTAAATTATGTAGCATTTATTAATTATAAATACCCTGAATAATTGCATTAATGTTTGTAACTTGATTTATAACGTTGTCGGATTTCCAAAGATTGTAATTTGTTTAGTAAAAGGGGTATCACAGTGTTGTTATATTTAAGTAACAAGCTAAAATAGCTTGTGAAATGTATTGGAAACTTGTTTCAATGTAACATAAGTGTTTTAAAAGTTGTGTCAAGGAATGGTGTTAGTTAAATTCAGTAGTGTTTCGAGCGTAACAGTAAGGTTTTTTTTTCCCCCTAGACGTTGTAATAATTCCTCATTGCTGACGGTTAAATGCCAGAAAAACGTAA
Organism: Vandiemenella viatica; assembly: GCA_031002005.1. NCBI lineage: Eukaryota > Metazoa > Arthropoda > Insecta > Orthoptera > Morabidae > Vandiemenella > Vandiemenella viatica. The sequence continues at coordinate 117,769,237 of JARYHS010012519.1, forward strand.
TTAAAACTATACGAGCTAACGGCTTGTGTGTGTTAAGAGAGGTGAATTGGGCCGTTCTCGTCTAAATAACATGCCGTCATCCGCTAACGATTGGCTGACCATTTCTAGGATAATAAGTTGCGCACCTTGGGCGAGCTCACATTTGGCGACCAATGTCAGGATAGATCACAAACTTTCATTGTAAATGCATGATTTTAAATTGCAGTTTCCACAAACTCTAGCTCGTATGTTGATTTACCAGATGTAATATCCCATTTCTATGTTGTTATTCTGTCTAAAATTTCTTTCTTTTTAGTGCTAACTCTCTGCTGTAACAATACAATACCTACATTTTCCATTGATCCCCATATAAGAGACTGGCTCTGTGGGATGTGGAAAGTTGTCAATTTACATTTAAACAACTGCATAAAAAAATAATACATACACTAGAAGATGTACAGTCATAGCATACATGGTACATTAATTATTTCAACTATTTTTACACAAACTACTGGCAGTTAATTTTTTGATGCTTTAGAAATAAATTAAAAATGCTTTCAATTTTTCCTGAATTTAATCTTATCATCTGCTAGACATTTAATATGTGTTGGGAGCTTATTGAAGATATGTATCCCTGAATATCGGACCCCTTTTTGAACAAATGGCAACGACTTGTAATCCTTGTGAAGATCATTTACTTGCGTATTTTACTATTTGTTTCAAGCAAAGTATAATTTGTGACTACAAAGGGCATTAATGTATATACTGTATATACTTAAAATCCCTAACTTCTTGAACAGCTCTCTACGTGAAGTTCTACTGCTAACCCCAGACATAATTCTTATTACTTGCTTTTCGGCTCTGAACACTTCATCTCTATGAGTAGAATTTCCCCAGAATATTATTCCATATGGCATTAAGGAGTGAGATAGTGGAGATCACCTATAGCTGAAATTGTACGAATTGCAAATGTGGCTGCACCCAATCGCTTTACTAAGTCAGAAACAGATACTGTATCTGTGGGTCAGCCGACCAGTGCAGATGTCTCTACACCTGAAGAAGACGGCGGAGCTAGCCGTCGAAATATTGTGTTTCCACAACACTATCCGGCGGTTCACTCGTGAAGACTACATTGCAACCATCGTGTTACCAAGTCATTTGCAGTGTTTATGATAATAAATTTATGGGGTATGTTTGCATTTAAGTTAACAAAAAGATGCAGGCAGATGCTTGACGGATGTTGGAAATTTACCTGTTTTATCTAAAAATAACTGGTTTTTACAGAACTCTACTGTAATAATTACTGATTTACCTGCATCTTCTTTCTTGGTATTGCTGCACTATTACCGAAGACTGGACTTTATAAAGTAGATTGGGTAAAGCGTTATTCAGTACCATGTAATATACCTCTGCAGCGTGGGAAAAAAGCTGACGACTAAAATCTGGCCTACAGGTGTGTACGTGTTCCATCTGGCACCGAAAAATATTGCACGCAGATGAATTAATGATCAGCATGCGTGCTACATGACACTATTCATATTTAAAGGTATGTGGGATGATCCGATACGCCCACCAGTTCTTGGCATGTTGGAATATTTAGCGTGAGAACCGAACACAGCATTGAAAGATTGATTCCTAGACTCTTACGAATCATCTGCAGCCCAAAAAGATTGGTGAACTAAGTTAATGTTAAAATGCCTCTATAGAGGATACGGAAAGGTATAACGGATCTATTTTATAGTCTAGGTCTCAGACATAGTAACTACTGTTTTTAAACAATTTTTCAGTCACCTAGCCGTATTCTGGTTTGTACCCATTTTCTTCGTTAAAACTTATTAAATTAAATGGTTTTAATTTACCCTACTAGTTGACAGTACATTTAAGCCTAAATAAAATAATGAACTGAAAGAAAATTTACAGCATTGTTGTATAGCCTACTATAGCTACTGATCGACCATTTTAGCCTCAACCATCGGCAGAACGCTAAGCGAGCACAATAAAAAAAAACCTGTTAATCGAGAGTGATTAAGAATTATATCTAGTCTGTCCAATTTTAAAACTTTAGGTTTAAAATAATAATGTTATAAGAATTCAGCTCCACAGTGGCGAGATCCATATCTGAACATATTAAGCATCTAGCCGTAACTTTTACGCCAAGTTTCGTTCCCATTATTTAGACATACTTTCATTCGAAACATGATTTCCTCATCCAGTAATAATAAAATTAAAGTTTTAAAAAATGTGGAAAACCTTAGTACTGAATGTTATACGTTAAAAGTAGGCCTGCCAAAATGTCTCTTTCCTTCTAATTTATTTGTGATGTTAAAAGATTAACGGATGTCTTATTAAGCTATAAATACGAACAATGATAGTGAAATTTGATGTATGCTTTGTAGTAGATTAACTCCGAAGAAAAATGAAATAATAAGTTTGACAATGTCTTAACGGCACAAGATGGGGCAAGCGTTATACTCGAATTTCATTAGCAGGAGCGAATCATGACAAAGATCTATCGCAGTCAAAGTCGTGACTGCGCTCTTCACGCCAGTCTTTAAAAGTAACCTGAAGATGATGGTACGCTACGGTATCGAAAATTCGTTGAACAACAACCAACTGATCCGGCCGCATGAGCGAGAAATCTTCAAGCAGCAGATTCGCCGAGAAAACCTACGATTATATAAAATATTTGTTGTTTCACTGGATTTTTGGTTAAAGAAAGATGTATTCAGGTTAACATTTGCGGTAGCAGCTTCGACTACTTCATACCTCCAATTTTTTCGTATATATCATGGACACTTTGGGCGTTTTCACACACACCGGCAAAACCAGAGCGGGTTCCGGCGCCGGATGCAGTGTAATCAAATGAGAGCTTTCACACGTAGTCCGGTCCGGCAGATTTGTCAAAAGCCTTGCGTTAACGTCAACGTAATCGTGTAGTGGCCAGGTAGCTCTTTCTTTGAAAACACTACGTTCGGACAGTTGACTACACTTTCTAGCTAGTTGCGACTGCTTATTCTATTGCTACTATTTGTTAATTTCTCTTCATCTACAGGAAACTTCTTCCTCGCCCAACATTTCCAAAACATGTTCATTTTGCACTTTATCTGTCCACTTAGTTTTCAGTATCCTTCCATAATGCTGCAACATTTCAAATGCTTCAATTTTACGTCTTTCTAAGTCCATGATTCATTACCATAAAGTGCAGTGCTCCATACATACAATTGTACGAACATATCACTTCCCTACTGAAGAAGTTAAGTAGTTCCACCTTTGCAATATGAACACTTTCTCTAACAGCGGATCTAGAATTAACGAAACAGGTGTACTCCTCTTATTTTCATTCAGTGATGTCATTGGCATAATTTTTTGTGGAAACTCTTCACAAAGTAAAAAAGTTTTCATAGCACAGAAAAGAGCTTTTAGGATATTGTGTATGGTAAAACCAAGAACTTCTTGCAGACAACTTTTTAAAAAAACTCAACATTCTTACAATGACTTCTCAGTATATATTCTCCCATGTGATTTGTCATAGACCATTTTAACCTGTTTTTATTTCAGAGGTACACAGTTTCAATACAAGAAAGAGAAATAACTTGCACAAAACACAAACATCTCTGTCATTAGTACAAAGAGGAGTTAATTATTCTGGTATACATCTGTTTAATAAACTTCCCAAGAGTATAAAACAGTTTGCAGATAATAAAGATATATTTAAAGAAAAACTGAGAGATTATCTTATTGGCAACTCCTTCTACTCCATTGAAGAATTTGAACAAAATAATTAATTGTATTCAATATGACTTTTGCAAAATTCAGTTGTAAAAATTAATGTTTATTTTTATTCTCTTTATTTGTCTTTGTAACATATAATTGTTTTAACATAATTATGACTCATATTGTAAGTATGTGTATTAACCATGACATCTTTTACATCACAGAGGTCCTTCCTCAGCAAGGATCCAAGAAACAATAAATTAATCAGGAAGGTCATTTTGTGTTCTAGATAAATATTTGAAATTAAAAGAATTCTATTTTTCAAGCAGGTTCTTTTCGCTGGATTTAATCTGCATTTAACATCATACCCGCTTTGGTCATCAGGTGTAATTTTACTTCTTAAGTAATAAAATTCACTTAGTTCTGCGATTACATTTGATCATATTATTATTTTTAATCTACTACTATTGCTATAATTTCTCTTACAATTTATTACTTTTGTCTTGCTTTGGTTTATATTTAGTCCAAAATCTTCCTTCAGTACTTGTTTCATTTTATTCACTAAATTCTAAATATCCTTCCTCTGTTCTGCTAGTAGGACAATACCATGAGGAAATCACAGCACTGATTGTTTCCATTTTAACACTTACAGCACATTCATTTTATTTATTTTTTACTTCTCTTATTGCTTGTTCTACATACAAACTGAAAATTACTGGGATAGACTTTCTTGTCTCCATTCTTTTAACTGATGCATGTCTCTTGTGATTCTCTGCTTGATTCTTATATAGATAGTAAACTATTGTAATATTTCAAACCTGCATTTTTTAAAATTTTGAACATCTTGTCCCATCCCACAGTAACAAAACTTTTTCCAAGTCAACAAATGTCATAAAACAATCCCTGTTTTACTTTCCCCATCGGGGCATTCAGATTTGGGTTTTCCATTGTTTCCCCAAATCACTCCAGGCGAATGCCAGGATGCTTCCATCAAAAAGGCTATGGGCCGAATTACTTCCTGTTCCTTGTCCCCAGTCCCATTCCACCTCAAATGATCTTAGCCATCGATGAGGAATAAAGCAATAAGTAAAAAAAAAAAATTCTTTTACTTGATCTGTCTTCTAAGTATAAACCTTAAAGCCAGAAATGTTTCTCTTCTATCCTGCTTTTTCCTATACTGAAACTGATATTTTCCTACTATTTTTTCTACCATTCTTTCTGTTTCATAATTTTTAGATATCAATTTGAATAATCTTTTTGATATGGTATTATTAATAGGAGTGCGGCCCCAAACAATTTACCAGGGAAATGGAAGGTGCCGGATGGGAACGCGTTTCTCACTTGACAATCATTCAATAATAACAAGTCATTTATTAAGAAACAATTCAACAATATCAGAAAATGTAACCCAATGTAAGTGAGACTAATGTCACTTATTTTCAAACCAGATACAATACCCCAATCACAATGCGGGATGTAGTCCCTTAACATTTTCACAACACTTCACAACAGATAAATTTCTAAGCATAACCTTACAATTACTATGCACACAAGATAAGTAAATATTTCTGCAAGTCCCTGAGGGATAAGACATAACACGGTCCGCACTTGGGCTAGGGTAGGAAGTTCCGGGTGGAAGTAAATAACTCCACCTGCGGGTCCGCACCGCCGCGCCGGGTAGGCCGCGCCCAGTAAACACACTGTCGTCCAAATGCCCCCACGGGGAGCTCACCGAGTGCGCCTGGAGAGTCTGGAGATCAGCGCCTTGATCACGCTCACAAATGAAACAAATACACCAAAACCATATTAACCATCATGCATACAATTATTAAGAAAAATTAGAATGTGGTTAAGCGCACACATTATTAGTTAAGGCGATAGTGGCGCAAGAGCTTAAGAAACACCAGAACATACTATCCATAATTCACCGATTTGTAACGGTTTGCACCATCATCAGCCACCCTTCACATGTAACATTACACAGTAATTCCATGCAATTCGAATCAAGCACAATTCAACCACATATCTGCCAGTCCATAACTGGACCAGGAAGCATAGAACACGAGCCTTACAATCAGATAGCTGGAGGTAGACTTAGTGCACAGTTGTGGATCACTGGGTAACGGACGCCGTCCAACTAACTGTCCACAACGCCAACAACCGGCCCAAGGAGGAGCGACCATGAACACAGAACCAGAAGCAATAGCGATCGCTCTCACAGCCAAGCTGCCAGGAAGTTTCAATCAAGGGAGCCCGTAGTAACCTTAGAACTGCAGACAAGCTCCGAGACAACTAGAAGGATAACAGAAACGCGAGCACAAGGCCCCCATACACCGAACCGCGGAGCACAAGACCTCCGCGACGCCACACCACTCACTGCCCCGAGAGCCACCGAGCCGCCCCTTTTATCTGTGCCAGGGCAACGATATAAACACCAGCTCAGCGGGAATCGACTCAGGTCCCGACAAAAGCAAAGAGAACACGGCGGCGGGCCGCAAATATATCGAACCGTGAGAAGGACGGTTCACTTTTGATTCCTTCTTCTCCTACAGATTTTAGAAGTTTGACAGGAATCTAATTAAGTTAATATCTTCCAAAGTCCTGTCAAATTGTGTCCTTAAAACAGTATCTCCAAAATCATCACTGTTAATGGCATCTCCTCTTTCCAGCTGACAGTTGCTCAAATCATCCCTAACGTACAGTTTCTCTACATTTTTTTTTTCATTGCTTAGCCCTGTTTTCTGTGCTTAACAGAATTTTCCGATCATAACCTTTAATATTTAAACAGGGTATCCACATGAAACCTCCGATTTCAATGTAATATGTATATAAAAAATCCTATTAAACATAGAATCTAGCAGTTTGCATCATCTTGTAAGGCAACTCTAAAAGCTTTATACAAAAGATCAGAGCATTTCTGCATGTACTCCTTTCGCAGCACTCAAAATTTCTAAGCAATGTTCAGTTTCGACCCATTTGAGCTCAAATATGTATGGAGTAATGGAACCTATTTCATCCACAATTCTCTTGTGGAGATCGGCAACTTTACTTACAAGTGAGTCATACACAATGTCTTCCACAAGAAAAACTCCAGAGGGGTTATGTCTGGAGATCGCAGTGATCACTTGGTCGATCAATCTCACCCTACCCATTGCTGTGAAAATGTTCTTTTCAAGAAATCATGAAAATGTAAACTTCAGATTAGTGGTGCACCATCCTGCTGAAAGATCACATTTGACTACAGAGGTTGAAGCTCAGGGACAGCAAATTGCTCCATCATGTCCATATAAATTATTGTTCACTGTACAAAAAAAGTTCCAACAATTCTGTCTTCCGCAATCACACTCCACACATGTGCTGTCCCCGAGAAGTTGCCAAAAATAGAGACAGTTTTTGGAACCCCAGATGCTAACATTGTGCTTCGTAGCAGAAGACAACATTTCTCACGCAGATGGAATTCTCCTCAATCTGGTCCAGCATTTAAATAAGAATCATTTGGCATTGCTGATTAGAATTTCACTGCAATACTTGCACAATTTGAATTTTGTATGCATACGAAGGCATTTGTGCAGCACCCTTTTGCGTGAGATGTTCAGCTCTTATGATGATCAGTGAATGGTGGGCTTCTCTGGAAGGCATCTCTGATATACTCTTCCATTTCATCAGACATGTACTTCCTACCAGAATCTGATTGTCTGCTTGCATTTCCAGTGGCTAGAAATTTGTTATCACAAACCTTAATTATCTTTGTGACTGGTGGCACCCTGTCAAATACATGTCAGAAGTTTCTTTGGACAGCAATTGGTGACAATGTTTCAGCTTAACACACCACTCACTAGGCTATCTCGTATGAAGTTCTGATTATTAATAATTATTCAGCACTTGAAACAAAATTACACAAAACACTATTTGAGTTGCTTTTCAAGGTGTTGCAATCTATCTACAAGGTTCAATGTTTAATAGTTTTTATATATATATATTAGTGTTCGCACCCCAGAAACATCATTTGAGGTAAGTGGTGGTTCTTTTCCCTGTCCTAATGAGTAATTCCTTCTCATTACTTAGAGGCTTGATATCAGGCAGGTTTCATATGGACACACTGTACATCCATTTCTTCATTTTTGCAAAATTATTTTTAATCATCCTTGTAAGGGTTAAACGTTTACTGGTGTTCAGATATAACAGTTAATAACCTTAGCCAACTGAGTTACTTATGTGCTATTGGATAATTGATTGTTTTAAAAAATTTTCGGTCGCCACCTAGCTTGATTAAACCACAAGTTAGTAAAGGTAATGTTCAAATTGTAATGAAAGTCACTAGCTAAGTTCATATTCAAAGTTTCACTATATTCTCAAAAATTGTACAACTCAAAACAAAGTCGGAAAGTCTTTACCAAGTTTGAAGATTGCAAGTTATGAAAAGCGATCAGAACAGGCCAAATCCTATTGTATTAATTTAGTCACATTGAAATAAACCCACACTGTTCTGCTGTACTACAAATTCTAAGATGGCTACCCCCTCACATGTCTAACCACACTGCACTTCCTGCTTTCCAGTGCCGAGCGCTACGCAACCTGACAATTTCAATGCTCCAGTGGTCGCCAGCAAAAGACAGCAAGAAGCGCCCGTTGACTGTATATATAGAATCACTGTTTTATCGACATATCACTCCCCGGTCAAAGGTCAACTGGTGTGGAAGCTGTGTATTCATGCACTTATTTGCAAAATAGTTTTTTTTTTCTTTTTTTTGCTCTCAATACTCCTATTATTTTGAAATTTTACCAGTAATTAGAACTTGTGGTAAATGTAAATTTTGATCCTTATGAAAAATTTCTGTCTCTTCAACAGTTTAACTGTAAAAAATCATTTCCTATGATTCAGAAATTTGTTTATAACTTTTACAATTTTACATTTACAAGGATCAGACCACGTTTTTTCATCTTCTAATTGAATTCTCTTTCATTTGATTCTAAACAAGCCATGTTTATTCGTCTACAGAAAAATATGAATTATGATGCAATAGCTTATTTTCAACCCCGCGACTTTGAAGCCGGCTTTAAATGATTCTATGTAATCTCAAATTCCTATGATGCGTTTCTATTGAAGGCTATCTTCTCTGGCCATTATATCCAAGTATCGTTGCCACCAAAAATTTACTTTCTTTTATCTTGACCCAATGACCTAGTTAATTTAAATGAAACTAACTGGAAACTCTTCATATTTGATTAAGCTTTATTTTGAAAACAATTTCTTCCCGTGAATTTACATGCATTATTAAACTGATTAATTTTTCTTTGTGCCATGTGTCTGCAGTTAGTATATACCTTTTAAAAACCAATCTTTATACTGTAATGAGCTTTCCTTGTTACAAAATTAATCATCTTTTGACTGTTTCTTATCCTGAATAGCTTTCAAAGTGAAGAAAATATTGACTTTAGCGAAATCATATCGAAACCAAATACTGCATATGCAGATGTTGCGTTGTGTCCTTCTACAGCTATTTAGTTAGATTTAGAATTTACTATTTAAACTTGACTTATTGACTTAATGTCTGAATTAACTGTTTAGTTTGATTTATTTGTTGTATTAACTGCGTAAATGGCTCTAAAGCTGCGGTATCATTTGGTTCACCTATGCCCAGCTATGCCCAGCTATACTATAAACAAATTTCATTATACAAATTCACAAAATTGTAAAATAGCTTACACCCTATAGGCAGTATCCACTTTACCTATAAACATTTCCTTTTCTACTTCTTCACACTTCTCTTCTAACACTTTTCTTTTGATTTTTTTTTTTTTTTTGGCATTTTCTGTTCATTTAATTTCTAAAATATCTTTATTGGTCTCTTCCGGCTCTATGCTGACCATTTCTATCACTCATCCACTGATCCAAAGTTTCTTCTGTGATTAATGGTTTTTGGCCATCTTCTTTCCTAATACCTGTTTCTTTGCCATCTTTGATTATCACTCTCTTCAGAGAGTTCGACTCTTTCAGAGTTATGTCTTAGACCCATGTCTACAAACTACATAAATTTTCCCCTTATACAAGATTTTCCAATATTTGTTTTCTGGTGTTGCTTATTCTTATGAAATAAAGTCTGCATTTCATAACTATCAGGTCATGGGCAGAGTCCATATCAGTTATTGGGCATGCTTTGTAGTCTAGAACTTCGTTCTTTAACCTCTATTGGATACTGATATTATTTTTATTAATTTAATTGTGATGGAGCTCACACTCTGGTGGCAATTCCCTGTCATTGAATTACCTCTTTTTTATTTTATTTTTTAATTACCTTATATTGTTGCAGTGTTAAATTCCTCCCCCATCTATTTTTGCGATTTACGAATTTTAATTTGAAATTACATCAGCACTTTAGGTAAATTATTCAACACTTAACTTGGTAATTTGTTCCAATCCCTGACACCCTTACCGACAAAATAAAATTTCCCACTCCCTTTTGCATGAAACTGAGTGCTAGTTTGTGGTCATGGTCATCTTTCCCTTCCATTCACTATTCCTAATTCTTCACTCCCAGCACTATCTTCACCCTCCTCCTGTCCTCCAATGACACCCAATCCAGCTCCTTTAACATATCAGTTACTGACTCTGTCCTGTGATAATTTCCACAATCAAATCTAGCTGCTCTTTTTTGCATGCCCTTTAACTCCTGTGTCTGATACCCAAAATGTGGATCCCAAACTACACCACTACATTCAACAAATAGTCTGATGAAAGTTTTGTAAACCAATTCCCTAACTTCTCTGGTACATCCTCTCATCACCCTCTCCAGTAAATGAAGGATTTTGTAACCCTTTCCTACCACATTCCCAATGTGCTTTACCCAGTTGAGTTTGTTATCAAACGTTATGCCAAGATATTTACACTTGAAGCTTTCAACAAGCAATTATGACCCCACCCTATAATCATAAACCATCTTTAGTTTCTTTATCAATGTACCTAATAAGCTGACTCTTCATGGCATTTATCTTCATTCCATGTTGACCTACCAATTATTTTGTATTTCTCAGACCAGAAATCCTTTGCATCCTTCCACTTAATCTCACTAATTCCAACCACATCTAACTTAAATGGTTCTATCCCCCTTTTTAATCCTCCATAAGGATCAATGTAAATAACAAAAGATAGGGAAAATAACCCAACACTTAAGTTGAAAGCTGGAGGGCTGCAACAAATGAAATGAACACAAACGTACAATATTTTAGTTTAATGTGGGATGGATAGGGCCATTTGACAAGGGAAGTGTACTCACATGAAGGTTTACCACATGACTAGCTCGACTATAGAGAACAGATGTTGGGGATAGATTGATGCGAAGTGAACTATTTATAAGTCTCAGGTAAAGACTAAGCATATAGTATATTTATTACAGGCGATCGTGGAATGCCAAAGTAGATATGCAAACATGTAAATAGTATTAATGGAACAATTAAAATCAATAAATCTAAAGTAATTTTGTTAATGTTATTAATAAATAAGCAATAAGTGATGTGTTTATTTGTAGGGTCTTATTGGTGTCTGAAGGAGGATGTCTTGTATCCAGGATATTTTGATATGCAAGTTCCCATCTCTGAAGTTCAGCTGCAGTGGTGGTTTCCAAGAGCAGTCTGATCTCTCTCACTGAAAAGTAGTTGTTAAGGTTTTACAGTATTTGATATTTTGCTACTGGAAGGTATAGACTGTGTAATGTATCTTTAAGCTCATTAAAAGCATTTCTAGCATCTATCCTCAGTAGCTACATACTTTATAGTCAGATTTCAAAGTTGTTTTAGTGGAACATAGAAATTTCATCTAAAGTAGTTTTTCCACCCTTAACAGATTTTGTTGCATTCATTCTCACTGTGAAAACTCATCATAAGATTCATTATACTCAGAAAAATTTATTTTAAGAGATAATCTGATTTGTTTACGTTTGTAAGCCAAGCAGTCAGTGAGGACTAAAACCTAAAAGTTGAAATAACTAATAAAGGCGTAAAGTGACAGCTGATCTTTTATCATCAGTACCTTCTGACATTGTTAATGCAAAGTCAAGTAATTAGGTAAATTTTAAGTACCATTTTTAATTAATATAAAAAATATAAAAATTTAAACTAAAAGAGATAAAAACAAAAAATTTATATCAGAAGATATAGCAAACTAAGAGGGTTAAAATTATATATAGGTTCCTGTAGAAAGTTTAATGCATCTGTGAGATAAATGAGATTTTGGAAATGGATTGTCGTGATTGTTAGAAACGTACCAAGGACTGATGACATAAGAGAATTTAAAGTTGATTTGATAGAAACATTTTTGAGGGTGGAACTAAGTTGAAAAATATAGAATAAGATATCAAGAATCCCCGGTAGTAATCACATTTCAAACCAGGGCTGGCTTAATGAATTTCGGGGCCTCCAGTTTGCTAGTACATATGGGTTTTAGGGACTGGAGATATGTGAGCAGACATACACGTTTTAATTCAATAACTTTTTATATGAAACGTCAAAAGATGAATGAGTTTATTCCAACGAAATTACATAAATTGCTGAAACATGTTCCGAGCAATACTCGACTTGAAATATATATGGGCATATTGTAATTACATCAGATACAACTTCATCAAAACTGAATCTGATGAAGGACTTCTCGTGGAACTCCATGCCTCAGAAAAGTCTATTGTAAACGCACCTAATTAACATTCTAAATTTGTAGGTTATTTATTTTAGCAGGAAAATTGTTCGGTAAGTAAGGACAAATTCTGAAGGGGATCATGGCGAGGCCCCCTCAAGCTTGGGGCCCCCTGTGACTGCGGTTCTTGTGGTAGCCTTAAACCGGCCCTGATTCAAACTATTAAGTACTTTCCAAGATATAAACTTTCAAAGGTTGTTGCTGATGTTACAAAGTCAACCAATTCAATAAGCAGAAGACAGACATCTGGGCTGATGCACAGTTTTTTTGGTGGTTTTCAAAGAGTCAACATCGCATCATAATGTAGGACCAGTTTTCTGCCAGATTTCAAACAGTTATCTTCATGTCATAATGTGCTGCTGTTTCCACATGGTTGGGAGTTGTATTATATTTTAAAATGCCATGATCATACTTTCATCTAAGTTAGGGGGCTTGGTGAGAGTTTGTCCTCTCATGTGAATGTGCTTTACCTGCAATCTTTTGTGGAACTGTTATCCGATTGTTTTATCAAAGTTTCTGGTACCGTTATTGTAAAGAACTTTTGAAAGAATATACATCTTTTGTGACTTCGAAACAGTGTGCAGTGAACTAATTTCTATTTCCCTTTCACATTTGAGGTTATATCAATTGTGTGGTGACTGGGTTATTTAAATATTCAAGGTGTCAAAGGCTAATGGTCACAAACATTAATGTTCACAGTTAAAGTGGAGTGTTGCTTAGCCCCCGTGCAACTTTAGACCTTACAACTGTAGGTGTAGACTGTTGCCCTTGACCATTCACTCTGAGAGATATTTTGTAGGGAGGATGAATGATTATTTTGGTGTAAATACTTTCAAGTAACCCCATTCTAATAACTGAAAATTTACAAAAACCATCATATGGATAAAAGGTAAGTGACAGAAATGAAAACTTGAGGAATATTTCTGCAGTTTCTTTATTTGTACCATTCTCTATGTTAATACTGATCAGTGTAGTAACATAAGATATAGTTGTATAATGAAAGACAGAATATCATTATGTTAAAATGATTAATGTCACATTATTGTCATGTCAGGTTATATTCCTGGTATTTCAGATACATTTATGAGACTACAGTACTTTATAAACTGATCACATGGAAAATACATAACATTTAACTCCTATAAAAATTACACTGTTCAAGTTCCTTCTTAATGATGGTGATATATTTTTCTTTCATATCGTTTATGACTGAAATTTTAAAATGTAGACGAACATTATAATTGTTTCTAACATTTAAGTAGACACTAAAAACTATTAACCATTTATTGTCAGTATCACATACAACATTCACGAAACTACATATACTTTTGATACTGTTTTGTTATAAATATTAGGCAAAATTATCTTTAGCTAATCCACTGTTGCCTCGAAAACAATAGTGAATTGCTTTATACAGGACAATTATCTAGATATTGGTACAATACATTTAACATACATTTTGTACCATTTATTCTTGTTAATAAATATAACATGATCACAGTAATATAAAATCAAAAAATATTATTTAAAAACAAATATATCTATAACTGGATACATTTTTATTGTCAACAGGGAATACTTAATCTTTTTGGCAACTCCAATCTAGTATTTGGTAAAAGGTTTGGCAATATCACTATTAGTTATCGAAGGAACTAATTGCTGCTAACATAAGCAGTGAAACACTGCTCCTTTAGACATTCAACATTTAATTCTAAAGAAAAAGTACATATATTTACAATATTTTAAAACCATGATTGAATCACACACATTATTAGTTTTATTATATCTTACTCCTATAAACTAATATTGTCAGCATTGAAGGGGTTTATTTGTCTTTCATTCCTGTAAAGTTTATTTTCTATATGTACATAAGAACCGATAGTTTTGAAAAATAATTTGCGATTTTCAAAATATTAACTCTTTGTATTAGACCATAAACATTTTCTTTGTATTCTCGAATGCAAATAATTCAAACTTCTTAGTAACTGTATTGTAAAAATATTATCATGGAGAAAAACTAGAGAATTGCCTTTTTTATTTTAAAAAAATCAAGCAAGGTCTTTTGAAATACTTTATTCAGAAGGGAGGGGAAACAAAACCTTGGTTAGACTCAGGGGTGTAGCTACTATGGGGCTAGGCGGTGCAGTGCACCGGGGCCCCTATGATCAGGGAGCCCCCAAGCATACCTCAGGGGGCCCCAAGCACACCTCTGGCGGCCCCCAAAGTGCAGTTCAGAGGGGGTGCGTGCCTTCACGACAAACTAGCGACCTTTTGCTTTTAGCTCTACTGTCGTCTAAGGGGGCCCCTGAGACACAGGGAGCTGCTCATTGTTCAGGGGCCCCCAACAACAGCTCAGGGGGCCCCCAAGCACAATTTAAGAGGCCCCTACCAGTAAAAAAAAAATGTCACCCATCTGGCCTGAGGGCCCAAAATAAATTTTTTGCACCGGGGCCCTTGTTGACCTAGCTATGCCACTGGTTAGACTGTTGCTTGAATATAGTGGTGAAGTATGGGAATCAAATTTTGGGTATGAAATGCAGGAGTTTGATAGGGTGCAAAGCAGCCAGGTAGATTTATCTGTAAAATTATTGCAGAACAAAATCAGTAACTGAAATGATAAAGGAGCTGGAATGGGAGTCACTGCATGACAGAAGAAGTTGCTGGGTATGTACGTGGTGCATATTAATAATGAGACTTGGATTAATATTGATACAAGATTTAGGAGCAGAACATGCAAGAGAAAAACTGAACATGACCTCATACTGGCCGTTGATTTCAAGCATAAGAGATTGAGAACATTCTCTTTTTTTATGTAACAGAGTCAGGGATTTTAATAAACTACCAGGCAAAGTGCTAAACAATTAACAAAAAAACTGGATGAATTTAATATTAAAATTTGTAAAATGCAAAATTTGATGGGAAGGGAAATCACACTCAAAGAATCGGAAATAATAATAACAAAGAAACAATAATTGGGAAAATAGGTTTGTGGGAAAAAATGCCAATCAGGCATGTGCACCATCACAAATAAATCAAACTAAATTGGCAATGCTGTGAACTGCTCGGTCAACATGGCTTTGTTACATTTGTTTTTTTTTTTTTAAACCGAGTGTGGTGGTTGAGCGGTAATGCTCTGCCCTCATATTTGGGAGGACGTGGATTCAAATCCCCATCTAGGAATCCAGATTTGGGTTATCCCTGGTTTCCCCAAATCACTCCAGGAGAATGCTGGAATGGTTTCTTCAAAAGGCAATGGTTATATTCCTTCCCATTCCTTGCTCCCATTCTTTCCCGCCTCAATGAGGCGTAAAGCCATAAAATACAATGATTTTTTTTAATTAACAAGAGATATATGTTTTCTATGAAGAAATACAGATACATTTAATTTTTATCTAAAATTATTGTTTAAATATTACATGCCAATTGCACAAGTTGCCTCTTACCTCAAGAGCTAGAAAAATATTGTGGGTTGCTTTACTGGATAAATACTACTTCCAGGCAAAGCTGGTAAACTGCTATTTCTGCTACAATACCAGGATAATGTAATTATTGTCAGCTATAAATTTACAAGTATTTTACAAAATATTGAATTATGTTTTATCATATGCTTCCACTATTTTCTGAAATTTATAATGAGTTGATTATCATTTTTAATATATGATATATGTATACTTAATTCTCAAACTATTGTCTTGATTCACACTTGATAACATCAACTAATTCTAGGGTCAAGGCTACTTACAACTAAGATACATTTTCTTATGTGTCATTATAATTGAAATCCTAAAAGCTTCGTCATTGATTCAGTGTTATTATTATTATTTTACTTTGCAGAGCAGTTAATTATTATAGTATGAGCCAAGGATACAGTGATTTATTATGTGCTCTTGAGTATCTAATGGCTCTGTAACAGAAATATTGATCTTCCTAATCAACACATCATGACTCTCCATATCTGTGTAACAACTGTATTCAGTATTTTACAAGAAAATTAAATGATTTAATAAAGTTTAAATGAGAATATAAAGAATTAACATAAAAGTGAAATTAAGTCAATTTCACCAAATAAATAGGATTATGGTGACAGTGAAAATGCCATTAAGCAATTAAAATAAGGTAGGATAACCTGTCACTTATGACATATGAAGGCAGGAGAGCCAAGTGAAAAAAAATACCACACAAACCCACACACACACAAACACTTTAAAATGTACATGAATAAGGTTATTAACCAAAATTTGTAAAGTGTGTTTATGTTTTCTTGTATTCAGCTGGCTCTTGTGTCTTGATCTCTGGCGAGTGATGGGTTATTTTCCATATTTTATTTTATTACCAAATAAATAATCTAGCATGATAAAACAAAAGTGACCTTAAATCTATACCACTAAAATGAAAATAATGTTAGAAGGTTTATAATTTGTGTGATATTTATTTTGCAGGCAAACAAAAACATAATATAATATCACAATAAGAAAGAACAGAGAAAGTAAACCCTTAACTCACCACAGATGAAGGCAGGAGGGCCATGATGGAAAAATAAACACTAGCACACTTTACAATATAAACCTTAATCATCATTAGAAGTGAGACATTTGGCAAGGGAATCATTTTTAAAAAAATGGACGAGAAAAAAAGTATAAGATATGCGTAAAAATATATATAATAAAAATAAGGTATTGTCTTACTGGTGTGGTCTTACTGGATTCTAAAGCTAGGGGGCAGTACTGGATTAAACACGTAGCAGGAGGTAGCAAATGCTACGGGCCTCATGCCTTCTGGGGGGCCCTGTGCCTAGATGGGCGACCTTTTTTTTTTAGCTCTACTATTTTCTTCTCTTCTTCACATTTGCTACGGGCCCCGCGCTGTCATAATCTGGCCCTGCTAGGAGGATCTTGGTGTTGAGGATATGCTGGTTGGCTTGTGTCTTATGGAGTTCAGAAGGGTAATCAGGAAAAACACTGACAGTTCTCACTCTAAAATAGTTGTTAAGGTTTTCAGAATCATGGGGAACTGACATGTGCTGCCATTCAACGGTGTAGGCTGTTTGCCTGATGGACACTTGGTTAGTGGTGAAGCCTATTTAATAAGCTGTGCAGTGAAGGCAGGTAATTTGGTAAATAAGGTGTGTTGTTGTGCAAGAGGCATGTCCAGTAATTGTCAATGGGCAGGATTTTTGGAAGAAGGATGTGCATTTTGTGAGGAGAAACATAATAAGTCATGTCTACACTGAAGGATTTGATTGATAGACTTGAAACCAGCATAGAAGTAGGTGATGACAATGGGCTGTGGTCACCTTTTTAGGGTCGTGAACGGGGGTTGTGTGAAGCATTGATGGTAGCACGAGAAATCTGTTTTTGTACAAGATCGGGGAAACAGAGTGGGGCTTGCGGTAGATTTTGGGAGTACCTGAAAAGTGATTCATGATCGCAAGAAATGTGTCTGGACACAAATTGTAAAGTTGTAAGGAAGGAATGTTTGGTATATAGGGTATATGAAGAGTATTGTCAGTGCAGGGGGACCATTGACTGATGCATCTAGAAATTTCTATGGCTATATCAGGAAACTGAGGGGAAGGGAGGATGTAGAGACACTTATAGATAAGGATGGAGAAGAAGTTACTGACGATTTGAAAAAGGCAGAGATTTTAAGTAACTGGTTCAGAGAAAGCATTAGGGAAAATGAATCAGAAACAGGAGGGTCTAATTCGGAGAACGAGCTTAACAACACAATTAGAAATGACGATAGTAAAAAATTTGATATCCATCCTGAGGAAATCATGAAGGAAATAAGAAAGCTGAAAAAACATAAAGGGGCTGGTGAAGATAATATTACTACAGATATCTTAAAGATAGCCGGATGTGACATTGTACCTTATCTTGAAATATTATTTAAATTGAGTCTAGACACTTGCTGCTTACCACAGGACTGGAAAAGTGCAATAGTAGTACCGGTACATAAGGGAGGGGTGAGAAATAGAGTTGAGAATTACAGGCCAATCAGTTTGACATCAGTGGTAGGTAAATTAATGGAAAGATTGATATGCAACCACATCAGAAATATATGTGAGGAACGTAATTGGTTTTCAAGCAGGCAACATGGTTTCAGGCAAGGATATTCATGCGAATCTCAGTTGGTGGGATATATGCAAGATATTTCAGATGAAATGGACAAGGGAGGCCAAATTGATAGTGTAGCACTAGATCTGTCTAAGGCGTTTGACAGAGTAAGCCATAAAATGGTAGTAAATAAGGTAAAAACCATTGGAGTGGATAAGAAAGTGATTTGCTGGGTAGAAGAATTTTTAAAAGGTAGAAAACAGAAAGTTAGGGTAGGAAATGTAGTATCAAAAGAAGTGGAAGTAAAAATGGGTGTGCCACAGGGTAGCGTATTGGGACCATTGCTATTCATTATTCTAATGAATAATTGTGTTGCCTGTTTACTATCTGAAATTAGATTGTTTGCAGATGACATAATGCTGTATAAAAGAATCAAAACGATAGAGGATTGTAAACAGTTGCAGGGTGATCTGGACAGGATATCTAATTGGGTTAGTAAACATGGAATGAAGATAAATGCAAAGAAGAGTCAGCTTATTAGATACACAAATAAAAAACAAAAGGTTAATTATGAATATAAGGTGGGGAAAGAATTGCTTGCTGAAGACTTGAAATGCAAATATCTTGGAATTACTTTTGATAACAAACTTAACTGGGCAGGACACATAGGACAGGTGGTAGGAAAAGGTTTCAGAGTTCTGCACTTGTTGGAGAGAGTTATGAGGGGATGTACGAGAGAAGTCAAGGAATTGGGTTACAAAACTTTGGTCAGACCATTGCTCGAATATGGTAGTGTAGTATGGGACCCTCATTTTACGTATCAAATACAGGAGTTGGAGAGGGTGCAAAGAAGGGCTGCTAGATTTGTTTCTGGAAATTATCGCAGAATGCAATCAGTGACGGATATGATAAAGGAGCTGGAATGGGATTCATTGCAAGACAGGAGGAGGATGAGGAGGGTCATGGGAGTGTACAGGGCATATACTGGTGATGAGGCATGGAAAGATATTGCAGTAGGTATGAAAAGTAGTGCATGGAAGGGAAAAGATGACCATGACCACAAGCTGGCACTCGATTTCAGGCACAAGGGTGTAGGAAGATTCTCTTTTTTAGGTAAGGGTGTCAGGGATTGGAATGAGTTACCAAGAGAAACGATGAATAATTTACCGAAAACTTTGAAAGAATTTAAAGAAAAAATTTGTAGAGGGCAAATGTAGGTGGGTGCAGGATAGGGGGAAGATAGCTGTGTAGGGAAATTGCCACCGGAGCCTGTGCTCCATTGCAATTAAATTAAATTAAATTAAATTAAATTAAATTAAGTACAGGCATTGTTATAAATTTGTTGGTTTAATGTGCACAGAGTTGTGACGGGCACTTTGTCATAGGGAAAAAGCCACTTACTTCCTCAATGTGGACATTTAGAGAGATTATACTTTCCTGTAATTATTTATTATCTTCTTCTCCCCCACTACTTCCATCCCCATCCCCATCCCACCTTGCTTATCTTTTGCTTCATATACGCGGTGAGTCTCGGTGTGTGCACAATTCACCTCTAAACATGATTAAGGTTTGTACTGAAATATTGTAAAGTGTGCTCATGTTTATTTGTTTGTCCTGGCCCTCCTGCCTTCATCTTGGTGAGTGATGGGTTTAATTTATCTGTTAATTGTTGATAATATTATATTATAAAGAATTACTATTCTTAAGCTTCTAGAAACTCAAAGCAATAAGAATAATCACAAAAATAATTGTGTTAGTGCTAAATCATGTGGAATACTTCAAGATATGTACATCACTCAGATATTTTAAAAGTGGTTACAATTCACTTTGTAAACAGTGAATCATTGTCAGTATCAATGTCTTGTGATCTTAGCAAATTATTTTACTAGAGTACAAAATTTCTGGAACTTAGAAATTTTTTTAAAAAAGGTATTAGTTGTGATCTGCACCTATAATCAGTATAATAGCTGTTTAAACTCTGATTTGTTGTTTTCAGTTACCACTTTAATTTACAAAAAAGGTTTAGCAAATCTTTCTTTGCTCCCTACACAAATATTTAAGTTAATTATACATTTTGTTCAGAAGAATTTTTGTCATTAATATTTAAGGAAAATGGGCACCAATATGTTTTTTTTTAATGACTATTGCACAAACAGGTTCCAAGCACTTCATACTTATTGTTTTACACATTAGGTTTTCACTGACAAATTTACCTTTCAGTTTTAACTTTGGATATGCAGGATTGAGCATTTAAAACATTTAAAAATATCAGGAAAAGTGATTCCATTGATATGAATTTGTTTGCCACATAGAATATCTCACTGTTTTCAAACTTTTTGTTGCCTATACTGTTGTACTTAAAACGAATGTCTAGAACAGGACCACTGAATAAAATCTAAGGCATAACATGTTGTTTTTTTTTTCTAGCAGTTTTTTTTTTTTTTTTATTGACCAATGATAAAAATAGGCATGTTTCTTTTTCTGTGCACTATGTGTGGCAAAATAATTGAAGTATTATTACTAATTGAGAATTTTGAAGCTAATTTTTTGGTTCAAGCCAAATGAAATATTAGCCTGATAGCAACATAAAAAAATCCATCTAAGTTCATTATTTGAAACAGCTCTTTTGCATTTGAGCTCAACTCATCTGTATTAATCCACAAGTATTACACTGAAGAAAAATTTAATAAAATTATACAGATTACGTATGTTTGCATTTTTTGTCTCTTGATAGTGAAAAAATTTGGAACAATATGTTTTTAATTTTTAAATGTGTAATTAGAACACTGATCTTAAAATAATTTTCTGAAAAGGCAAGACTTGTGTATACTTTTATGTAACTGAAGTTACGGTACAATTTTTGATGCATTGTCCAGTTAAAGACACTGCTCCAGTATGTATAACTGCATTTTCAGATCTTGATGTAATAAACAGCATTCAATTGCTAAATAAACATGTTTTTCTCTTACAAATAGTAATGCTTAGCCAAAATATTCAGTTTGGGTGTAGTATTAAAATTTAAAGACAGCGTTAGAAGCAAGTACCCATATTTATACTTGAATTTGTTGGCTAAATAAAGAAAATGCTTGTAAGACATGCATGTTACCCACCAACCTAACTGTTGAGCAGAATAAGTGAAGTGCAAAAGAAAATGAGCATAATATTGCATTGCAATGCTCAATTCTCCTATTCAGAATTGAGGAAACATGCACGGATAGTAAAACAGTTCAACAAACTTGGTGAAAGTCTGCTGTGAACGGGGATGAACAGACTAGAAATTACACTGTAGCCAGAAATTCAGCCGTGCAGAGGGTACTCAGGCAAGATGCGAACCCTCCCGGCCCCTTTCTGCTCCTCATATATTCAAAGATTATATGCCTAACTGCATGACCAAGAGATAAGATCATGTGGCGAATCTGAAAAAGTGTAACTCAATAATGCTGACAGGCAACTAATGTAAAGTAAACATCAGAAAATGTTAGCTTAAATTTAATTTAATACTTCTCTTATAATCGTTCGGCACTGAATAGCATACTGAGGCTAGTCATCGTGTCAAAATCGCTGACTTCACATCAAGAACAGTTTAATTTATAATAATTATATTTAATTTAGTTCATGATTTGTCTTTAGCACAAGCACCATTAATAAATGTGTATTTTCAGAGGGTAATTGTTGTTTGATGCTAAAAAGCCCACGCCATGTCAGCGACATAGCCTCCACATATTTTCTTGTCCTGAGTCCTTCCTTCAGCAATACAAATACTCATATTCTCTCTGTAATGTTTCAGAATTTGTAGCGAGGAAAATATATATTGGTATTTGTTTCACTAGAAAACATATTTCATGCTTGTAGTAGAGGACATATTTCTTGCCACATTCCAAGTTTTGGATTAAAATATGCGTGATTCAGATAAAGTGTAAGTTATACAAGTAATTTCGGAAAGATAGTTGTAATTAAATCTTCTTGCAGATGTCCTTCACTGCGAAGTCGACACCAGTTTGTCTGACAAAGTTTCACCCAAACTCATTTAGATTATAACATCTGTGGAACCTTGTCAAAGAACTATAGTAATAAATTAAAATACTTTTTAACACTCTCTTTCTCTCTCTCACACACACACACTCACACAAACACACACAACGAACCAATGTAAATATTAAAACATGAGAATATAGGTTGGCTGAGTTTCTGACGCAGACGTTCAAATGATGGAAACGTCGTTGTTGTATATAAAACTACAGTTACTACTGAACAGAATCGGCGACAATTCTACAAATGGAAGACTCACTGATTTCTTCGCGAAGAAACTCTTTCCCCTGTGATGCCTCATCGCCGAAAATGACAAATAATGATGCTGATCGGCTCAACATTCTCGTTTACAGCGCTTTTAAATTAAATGCCAGCCAGACTGGCTGGTGGTGAGGGTTTCTTTGCTCACAAGCCTCAATGGGTTGCGGTCTTACGGAGGCAGTGGTACTGGCGGCAGATGTTGCCTTTGAGCAGTCTGTCGCCTGAGGTCCGCTTTGGTGACCGCCGTCAACACGGTTCCGATGACTAGAGTGATGCAAAGCGCACCGTTGGCCCAGAGGTCCCCGGCCAGGTTGAACACCCACGCGTAGAAGAGCGTGAAGAGGATGCCGAACACCTGCACAGAGGCGTTGAGCAGCCCAGCAGACGTGCCTTCCGGCTCCGGGTAGGTCAGCTCGGCCGCCATCTCGAAGCCCACCGGCAGGTACCCCGTCATGAAGAACCTGAACCATACAAATTACACAATGCAACATCACCGAAAATAGTTATTCGAGTATTTCATAATCGAGACATTCGTGGACTGTGTCAAATAGAAGGATACAGTCGTGTTAATACCCATACGAGCATCCCAGTGCTTTCAATTTTGGCAGATATGTGACCGAAAAATCTTTCAATGATTCGCCGTATGGCGAATTACTTGCTCATAAGGTACACAAAAGTACATTAGGTTTAAGAAGACTTTTGAAACATTTCGCATTGTGTGTAATGGGAAGAAGCCATCAAGTCACGTCAACCAATGGATATTCGTTTCTTAACGGAATCGTTGCAGGTTGAGTAGTGAGAGGAGCTTCCTGTGGTATGTGGGGAGACAGCTGATACATATGTCACCGAGAACATGACAGGAAGAACGGTCCAGAACATTCAACAACAGACCTAGTTGCAGTATGGGTCCTTTCGGTTCCAATAGCGGTGTAAGATAGTCTACGCCTAGCCGCGCGAGCAGGATGGGCCTTGCAATTTCATCTGCATGTCATTTATTGCTATGGCCAAGGAAACTGGAGGGGGGATTGCCGCTCTTGGGAACATTCTCGCGTAGCGCTCTCTCTCTAACACTAGAAAATGGCAACCCTGAGCACCCTGTTTCCTAGTACGAGCGTCAACGCACAAACTATTATTACAAGCAAACAGGTGAATTTAACTGTTAAGTACACGGTTTGGTAACGGCATATCGGAAGCCGCTCGCCAATACGGTTGACCACAACGATATGGGGCCTCATTCACCCCAGCCTGATGGAACTCTGTCTCGCATTCAGTCTAATCCACACCAGCTATTGTTCGCTCCCTCCGGACGTCCTCTAGAGTAGTGCCGACAGCCGATATCTCCGCACATCACTACGTCACTGTGAACAGTATAACAGGATGTAATTACAATGATTCACCAAGCGATCTGAGTCATATCCGAAATCGAATTTGCTTTCCGTCATTCGTTAATTTAACGAAAACAAATGTACGTTTTTATTTTCATATTGAAATAAATTCTATTTCACTTTCTTTTATTGTTTTTTTTATTTATAATAAATCCAATTCCATCAAAATAACAACTCACACTTGAAAATAATTTGTTAATAAATAGTTAATCAATCCATCAGGGTAGTTGTACATTTCACCAATACAGCCGCTCTGAATTATCTGTTTCTATACACCATATTTAAAGTTAACCCATTAGCTACTATCCATCATAACAAATTACTTTTTTTTTTACTTATTGCTTTAGGTCTCGTCGAAGGGCTAAGGTCATTAGAGGCGGGATGGGACTGGGGACAAGGAATGGGAAGAAAATCGGCCATGACCTTTTTGAAGGAAGCATCCCGACATTCGCCTGGAGTGATTTGGGGAAACCATGGAAAACGCAAATCTGGATGCCCGGACGGGAATTCGAACCCGCGTCCTCCCGAATGCGAGGCCAGAACGTTAACCGTTCACCCACCATGCTCGGTCATCTTTATTCCATGCTGACCTACCCATTTAGATATTCTATCTAGTTCACCCTGCAGCTGTTCACAGTCTTCACCCGTTTTGATCTTATTGTATATCATTATGTCATCTGCAAAAAAACCTAGATTCCGACCGTAACCCATCAACACATTGATTAGAATAATGAACAGCAACGGTCCCAATACACTACTCTGTGGCACTCCCGTATTCACTTCCACCTTTTTTGATAGTGCATTTCCTACTCTAACCCTTGGCTTTATGGTTTTTAAGAATTCCTCAATGAGGCGTGTATTTTAAGTGTAATTAGTTGTTTGTGTCGTACATTAGAAGTGGAGAAGGGAGAGGGCGAAACCCGGGGCTAATCCCATTCGCGCCTACTCTTCTGAAGGATATCAAAGCGGCCGCTAAGTTAACGTCTCCATTACTATCAACACTACTGTGCGCCCCTCCTCAAACGCACTCCGAAGATGTTTGAGATTTAACCTAGTCCGACCGACAGCTGTTGGTCGAGGTGTTCACACCTGAAGAAGATAGCAGAGTGAGCCGTCAAAATATCGTATTTTAATGAACAAATCCGGCTGTACACAAATGAAGATTTCATTGCAACCTTACGACTGCGAAGTCTTAGTTCTTATATATATAAATATATATATTTTTGTTTTTTGGGAAAGGAACGCCCCTATTAAGTTCAGTATATCCCCTGGGTGCACTAAAGCTAGAGAATAGTTGCTGTCAAATATGAGCTCCGAAAGCACCTCGGAGCGTCATATGAAAAAATCTAATGCTCATCGTGGAGCGGAAAGCGGGCTCGCATTGTTTGCCAAGGCCCGTGGATCGATTCTACGCCCACCATGTGGCGCGACATCGGCTCGGCCTATAGCGAGCCAACCAGCTGCCTACGAAACACTTGCTAACTGGAGGACGCCGTATCGGAGGCGATACACAAAAGTCAGTAGTCACAAGAATGAAGAATCTCCCTTAAATGCTACAGTACCTGGGTGACCGATCTTCGCTCGGCGTCTTTGACTTCCGTTCAATTTACAAGATTTTGAGTAAAGTTTGATTAAAGCACAAAGCTTGAAGGCTTCCGAGGCATTTTGAGATGCACAGTTCCTTGTTCTAACCAAAGAGAAGCTTAGCTAACCTAGGAGGCTTACTGGTGCCTGAAACTTCTACGAAATGAAGTTAAAGCCACTTCCGAGAAATCAAATACAAGAACTGCTCCTTTTTTTGTAAAACCATATTACAAACTTGAAAAGCAAAACGTTATCTACATATGAAATTTCATCCAAAATGCTAGAGCCATTTCCGAGATCGTCTGGTTTACCACCTCATAAATTGCGTTTAAAGAAAATGTTGTTATTATATTAAATACAAATCTTAATGCTAATCAGGGATTCATTAATGGTGAAAGATTTGTGGTAATTCGCTTAGACAAGAACATCATCAATGCTAAATTCATTCATTCCGATAAAAATATGCTCGTACCTCGCAGTAATCTCACATCTTCTGTTCAACCGTATCTTTCCAAATTATAAGAAAACAATTCCCAAAAGAAGTAATCTATGAATATTAATAAAGCACAAGATCAGACACTTAAAAAGGCAGGACTGTATTTATCAGAACCTGTTTTTTTCGTATGGACACTCGTACGCGGCTTCTTGTAGATTCATTAATATTTATTTTTGTGTTAAAGGCACATACGGTCAAAAAGTCAACTGCTAATATTGTTTTCAAAGAAGTTTTGTAAAGTAGAGAAGATTGAAAAAAAGTATACCTGACAAAGCCAATATTAATTGAACATCTAATTTTAAATATATATATAAATTTTTTTACAATTAAATATGTAGTATTTAATGATAACGATGGAGCAATGATTAAATTTAGTAACCTTTGGAAAGAGTTTAAAATTATAGTACTCAAGATAAACAATCGTTCAGTTGACAGCGAGTACAGTAATTGGCTCATTAAACTGGGCAACGGAACATTGACCAACAACCTTCCTGAGGAATACATTGAAATTGCAGAAAAATTTCTTTCAGATTCCATTGTGACAGATATATTTGGGAAATTTTGACACTAGAAAGTGTCCTTCATTTTTCTGAAAGTGCCATTTTATGTCCAAAGAATGATGATGTTTATGAAATTAATGAATGAATTTTGGACATTCTTGAAGGTGAAAGCGTTACCTACTTCAGTTCAGACTCTATCGAAGATCCAAAGAACCAAGACAAAGAAATGTATCCCATAGAGTTTATTAATAATCTAAGGCCTTCATGAATGCTACTACATCAACTGAGACTAAAACGTGGGGCAATTGTCATGCTACTGCGGAATCTTAACACAAAACGAGGCCTGTGCAATGGCACTCGCTTGATCGTCAAAGACTTGAAACCAAATTTCATTTTTGCTGAAGTTCTTACTGGATCTGCAAAAGGAAATTCAGTATTCGTTCCGCGTATTAATCTTGCTCCAAGCAATTCTGACCTCCCATTCATTCTGAAACGAAGACCGTTTTCCGTCATGCTTGCCTTTGTTATGACTATAAACAAATCACAAGGTCAAACATTCGACAAGGTTGGACTTTACCTCTCTGAGCCTGTTTTCAGTCATAGATAACTTTATGTAGGTTTTTACAGAGTGCGACGGTCAGGTGATTTTAAAGTACAAATCATCAATAACGATCGCGACGGTAAACTTCTAAAAAATTGTAACGAAGTTTTTACAAAGAATATTGTCTACAGAGAGGTACTGGAGCATCAACAAGTGACTAATCGAGCTACCGCTGTACCAAACAAATGACACTTAATTTCTACAGGACAAAAAATTTCTAAAAGGTTGGTAATGCATAATGTATTCACTTTGATTGTAGTTAACTAAACCACCGGTGGAGTAATGGGGTTAAGTAACATGGGTTAAATAACATGTTATCGTACAATGACCCACTGGAAACGCATCATATAATCAGGCCGCATCTGTCAGCACAAATCTGTCTTTACGCATCTAACACCATTTACATTAAATAGGCATTCTTCAAATTTGGCAAAACGAACTTTTGGAGTCAAATAAAACTGTATTTCAGCCAGTTCCAGTCAAGAGACCTCGACCTTTGAAACAATTATACGAAAGCGCGATCGTCTTTGTCCATGTTTAATACGTCTATTATTATACTTCTGAGTTCTTCAGGCCCAATACATTTTATTCATTCTAACGGCGAAACATAGGTCAAGTTCGTATTTGGTCAGGTCAGGTAAACCTATCATAATCTTTGACCATAAAAACTAGAACTATTCTAGACCCGTGACGATACGCAAAAAACGGTCACGGGCTTACACTAGTTACTAATAATTTTAGACAGAAATTCTCCGATATTAATCAGAAGAATATATATATTTGTTTTCGAAGTAGGATACTGAAGTTTCCGACTAGTTTGGGACCGAAACCCTGTTAAAGTAATGAAAACTATGGCTACCGTTATTATAGTGTTTTGCAAGGATAAATTTTGTGTCGGTGTATTACACATTAGATGTTGTGACTTACGATGCAATGAATTAAGATTTTTTAAAAAAGACATGGAAACTATTCCTAGTAAAGTAATATCTTCAGACACATCATCAGACTAATAGACTAATTGGTTTCCAAACGGCAGCTTATTGATCCCAACAACACCAAATGTAGAACGGAAAGTTCCAGTCTACACAATTCTTATGCAGCTAACTGCTATGACAAGGCCCTCTATTTGTGTTTTTTGCCGTTTTTGAATCTATGTAGCAACCGGTTCGTGAACAGACATAAATTAAAAAGCAAGTTCTCTTTAACAAAAAAGTAGCGTAAAGTATAAATGATAAATGGTTTGTTTATATAAAATATACTAGTTCACTAAGACAATTGGCAAATGAATCAACAAGTGCCTAAAAATTCTGGAGACTGTATGATCTGAGTGATATCACTAATGCGTTGATGAAACACATCCACTAGGACTGTAATTAAGGAATGGTCCCCTGTACCGGTGGAAATAAAGTATTATAGACAAAATGACTCATAGAAATGAAATATTGACTCTTTTCTAAATGGATATAAAGCAAAATACATCGCTCTTATTACAGAAATGAATGTTGTTGAAATCCATCAGTTCTGAGGACCATTAATTATCCTGGCAGCACGTGCAATACTGCTTAGAATTGCAGTGTGACATGTGGAGCTAATACCAAAATAGAATTATAATCCAAAAGGTATAATCTCTTGAATCTGTTCAATGTTTAGAGGATAGACCGGCATCTATGACAGTGTTGGTAAAGAAGGCACAGGGAGAAAGACCTTATGTATCCAAGATCAAACAGTAATTTGAAGAGTTGAGCTTCTTCTGACTCTACAATAGTTGTAGTGTCGTAGCCATTACAAGGAGAATGAAAAGTCAAGAGAAACAACAATTAAATAAATAAATTCAGTGACAAAGTCGGAAACAAACCAGAAACTCTCGGGTTGCGCTATCTAGGCTAACGAAAAGAAAGTTTCAGTGACAGAAATTGAAGATATCCTCCGTGAAAAGCACCATTTCTTGTCTGACGGGTTATTTCAGTTAGTAGGAGCCCGGAATGGCAAGGTGTTTCGACGAAACAGAAGTACAAAGCTTCTCTATCATCGCCTCCATGTGTCCTCCTCTCTGTAAGTTGTATGTGTCTGTTGTTTCTCTGTCTCTCTCTGTATCTCTCTCTGTCTGCTGTCCGTTTATTTGCATCTCTCTTTGTCAGTCTGTCAGTCAGTCAGTCAGTGTCTGTTTGAGTCGAAATTCATGTAACAATTGAAGTTCCAGAGCTCTCAGCTCCCTGACTTCTTTCTGATTAGTGGTTGTTAGCATGTCGTTTTAGTCAAGTCTGTGATGTCGTCCCTTTTTTTTTAAGTTAGTGTTTTTGTCGTGTTTATAATATTTTTTTTTTTCCCTTCAGTATCTGTAGTTGCGGGTTAGTGTCTGTATTGGTCGTTTGTATTTAGCGTCATACAGGTCTAGTCCTAGGTTCTGGATTATGTTTGTATGTTTATCTCTTTATATCTATATGTCTTTGTCTGTCTCTGTTTCTTTCTGTCTCCCTCCCTCCCCCCTCTCTCTCTGTTTGTCTATGTCTGTTTTTGTCTATCTCTATTTAGGTTTTTGTCTCTCTGTCTATCTATCTATCTCAGTCTATCTGCCTTTCTATCTGTCTGTCTGTCTACCTATCACTGTCTTGCTCCAAATATCTCTTTATCTGTCCATACATCTATTTCTGCCCCTCTGCATCTCATTCTTCTACTCTGTCTTTCTGTTTATTTGTTTGTTAGATTGCACCTCTCTGGCGCCCTCTTCCTCTATATCTGTATGTCTATCTGACTTGTTGCTCGTCTGTACGTTTCTCTTCTTGTCTTCCCCTATGTGTGTGCGTAAGCAGATGATGAGGCCCGGAAGGTCCCCTCTCAGTCCATTATCGATTCAGCTGGAATCCGCAGGCTGGGGAGACCCGCCTAGCTATGAGTAACAGGAAAGTGGACAGCTTGCATGGCGGGGGACCACTTAAAGCTGATCGCGCCCTCACCTGTTGCCGCAGACAGATATCTGTATGCAGACACCATCCACTTAGAGATCACATTGCTGTCTTCACAGCTACAGCAAACGGTAACATGCACTTAGTGATCCATCGACATGTTGCTGATATCTGCCCGTTGAAACTGCAAGTCTTGTTCTAAATGCGACAGTTTCAACCATAGCTGAAATACTAATCTTACTGTTTTACAAGCGGTCAACGTCCAGTTGACATAATCATGGTTAAATATCAGCATTAGTTCCGTTACCATACGAATCAATAGCCAATAATCTTTATTAATAATGCGATACCTTTGTGTATGTACCTGAGAGACTATATAGAAAGATATTGCCCTTGACGAACATATTACGTTACGGGCTTTTCCTCAACAATACTATTAACGGCAGGAAGGATAATATTGAATGCTTGAGACGTGTCGCTGGATTGCCATCATCATATATATTATTTCTATAAGGTATTTTTTTGTCACAAGCCTGTATCTTCTTTCATACTTAACCGAAATCAATGAATGAGGTGTCATTTTAAAGCTTATGGTCTCCACTTTGGTCACATCATATTTTAAGAAATGAAGTTTTCGGTATTCGACCCTTAAAGGGCAAAAATGTCAATCTTTCGAAAATGCTGTTTTCTGTGTTACGAGTCATTTATCTCCCTGGATACGTATATGAAATCGTTTAATATAGTATCATTTTAAAGATTAAGATCTCCGCTTTAGTGACGTCATATATTAAGACAGATATTTTTCGTAATTCGACGCTTAAAGCGCAAAAGTATCAATATTTTTGCAATGCGTAATTGTGTCACGAGCGATTTATCTCTCTTAATATCTAACCAATATAGATAAATGAGGTATCATATTAAAGATCGAGGTCTCCGCCATGGTAACATTATATTTCAAGAAAAGAATTTTTCATTTTTCGACCCTTAAAGGTCAAAAATTGCGATTTTTTTAAAATGCGTTTTTTGTATCTCGAGCCATTTATCTCCCTGGATATCGAAACAAAATTGATAAATGAAGAAGGATTATGAGGAGTAATGTCTCAGCTTTGTGACATGATATATTAAGAAAGAATGTTTTTGGAATTCAACCCTTAAAGGGAAAAAGTATAAATTTTTCAATAACGCATTTTTGTGTCACGAGTGATTTATCTCCCTTAATATCTAACGGATATAGATAAACGAGATATCATATTAAAGACTAAGGTCTCCGCCGTGGTAACATTATATTCTAAGAAATGAATTTTTCGTTTTTTCGACTCTTAAAGGGCAAAAATGGCGATTTTTCTAAAATTAGTTTTTTGTATCTCGAGCCATTTATCTCCCTGGATATCTAACCAAAATCGATAAATGAAGTAGGATTATGAGGAGTAATGTCTCAGCTTTGTGACATAATATATTAAGAAACAATGTTTTTGGAATTCAACCCTTAAAGGGAAAAAGATTAAATTTTTCAATAACGTATTTTTGTGTCACGAGCGATTTATCTCCCTTAATATGTAACCGATATAGATAAATGAGGTATCATATTAACGAATAAGGTTTCCGCCGTGGTAACATTATATTTCAAGAAAAGAATTTTTCGTTTTTAGACCCTTAAAGGGCAAAAATGTCGATTTTTCTAAAATGCGTTTTTTGTATCTCGAGCCATTTATCTCCTTGATATGTAACCAAAATCGATAAATGAAGAAGGATTTTGAGGAGTAATGTCTCATCTTTGTGACATGATATATTAAGAAAGCATGTTTTTGGAATTCAACCCTTAAAGGGAAAAAGTATAAATTTTTCAATAACGCATTTTTGTGTCACGAGTGATTTATCTCCCTTAATATCTAACCGATATAGATAAATGAGGTATCATATTAAAGACTAAGGTCTCTGCCGTGGTAACATTATATTCTAATAAAGGAATTTTTTGTTTTTCGACCCTTAAAGGGCAAAAATGGCGATTTTTCTAAAATTCGTTTTTTGTATCTCCAGCCATTTATCTCCCTGGATATCTAACCAAAATCGATAAATGAAGTAGGATTATGAGGAGTAATGTCTCAGCTTTGTGACATAATATTTTAAGACAGATTTTTTTTGGAATTCAACCTTTAAAGGGAAAAGTATAAATTTTTCTATTATGCATTTTTGTGTCACGAGCCATTTATCTCCCTTGATATATAACCGATATAGATAAATGAGGTATCATAGTAAAGATTAAGGTCTCCGCCATAGTCACATTATATTTTAAGAAAGAATTTTTCGTTATTCGACCCTTAAAGGGCATAAATATCAGTATTTCTAAAATGCGTTTTTTTGTGTCTCAAGTCATTTACCTCCGTTGACAATTAAACAAAATTGATAAACGAGGTATCATTTAAAAGATTAAGGTCTTCGTAATGTCTTCGGTTCCGTTACCACATTTTAATAAAGAAATTTTTAAAAATTCTAACCTTAGAGGGCAAAAGTATTAATATTTTTACAACGCATTTTTCTGTCATGAGCTATTTATTTCCCTTGATACCTAATCGAAATCAATAAATGACGTATCGATTTAAATATTAAATTATCCACTATCGTCACATCATATTTTAAGAAAAAACTTTCTCCAAATTACACCCTTAAGGGGCAAAAATAACATCGTTTCTCAAAAAAAAAATTTTTTTTACCTTGATTGATAACTATCCGAAATCGATAAATGAGGTATCATTTTAAAGACCAAGGTGGCTGCTTTGGTCATACCATATTTTATAAAAGAAATTTTTTGTAATTCGACCCTTAAAGGGCAAAAGTATCAATATTAGTTATAGAACTTGTTGATTTTTTTTTTTTTTGATATTATATGCCATTTATCTTCTTCGATACCTAGCTGAAATCGATAAATGACATATCGGTTTAAAATTAAGGCCTCTAGCTAGGTAAAATCATAAATTAAGAAAAAAATGTTCAGAATTTGGTGCTAAAAGTGGTAGCGCGTATGAGACTGTTCAGAGCCAAGTCCCCAGATTTCAGCAGCGGATATCACAGAGAAGTCAATAAACTTTTTTTTTTATTCAATAAGTAATTTTTCGTATATATTTTTTTCTTTTACGGAAACACTGTCGTTTTGCTATACAATTCCAATGTAATTCGCTCAGCAACAAATACCACAGAGATGTTGATATGTTGTGTGCAGTTTGTTAAGGTTGGTTTTATTCTTCCAAGGTCAGTGACACTTTGTCATAAATAAAGTGTGTTTTAAATTTTCCTAACTGTTTCATAATATGTTGTGAGTATTTTGCTGTGTACCTATTAGACTAAAAAAAACATTTGCTACAAAACTACGGTTCTACTATTCATTATATTACAAACATTCAACCTCACTATTCGTCGTATTTTATTCGCGAAATTTTCGCACGGGTCGTCTAGTCAACATTTAATTACGCACCGATTTTAAACTAACAGTAGTTCGATTCTACTCCCGTACCAACACTCCGTAAAACCAAAAACCGCTTGGAAAAAGAGCAGTTTTACGCTTCGATTTTTGTGCGAGAACTTTAATGAAGGGGGGCGCAACCAGTTATCAGGTATTAGAACCTCGATTAGTTAGTATACGATCGAAGATATAGCAGTGATAAATCGCATTCATGAAAATTAATCAGGTAACATATCACAGGAACTCATGATTTTTTAACATTTTTATATATCACGTGTCTTCTTCTTATAATGCCATGACCGATTCCGGGAGTAGGCGATTACCATAGAGGATGTACACCTCCAGTTGGAACTCTCTTGTGAAGATGATCTGGGATGATCTGTTGCCTTCCACAGTGTGTGTTCCTATGTGTCACTGTAGGTGTGGATGGCTGTGATAGTTTGTGTGTTCAGTATATTGTTGTATGAAATGAGAGATGAAGAAGGGGGAGGGGAAACCCGGTTTTGGACCATTCAGGCCTACTCTTCGGAAAGACCTTGGACCGCCAGGCTTAACGTCCCCGTACGACGGACGGATCACCATCAACAGTGTCGCATGCCCTGTCTCCACAAGCACTGCACAGAGGTTTGGGATTTAACCCAGGACTTGACGCACACTATGGTGCACCGCCGGGCAAGTCCTGATGGCGAGAATTTCTTCCACCACGAGGATTCCAACCAGCTAACTCCGTACCGCAACCAACTGAGCTATCTGTGCAGATAATTAAATATAGCTCTGCATGAAATATATGCACTCTTGTAAAACTTTTTTTAATTACGGCTTTACGCCTCGACCACGTCAAGGTCATTAGAGGCGGAGTGGGACTGGGGACAAGGATCGGAAAGGAATTCGGCCACTGTGGACGTTTCCCGTGCACGAGTAGCTGCTAGTTTCACTGTGATGCATAACATTGTATACTAGATTTTTTTTAACTGCTTTACGTTTCTCAACAGCGAGGTATTTAGAGACGGGAAAGGATGGGGGCAAGGAATGGGAAGGAATTCGGCCATGGCGTTTTTAAGGAAGCATCCCAGCATTCGCCTGGAGTGATTCGGGGAAACCATGGAAAACCCAAATCTGGATGCCCGGACAGGGATTCGAACCGGCGTCCTCCCAATTCTTGTAAAACTCTCAGACAGTATATTACAAAAGATTTTCAAGACACGAAATCTATGTTGCCGAAAACGCCAATTCGTAGCAAAAATGGAAATATATCTATTACCTGAGTCTTGTGTAAGAAAATCCCTCTTTAAATACAAAAAGCAAACACCGTTCCAAAAAAAAAATTGGTGGACATGATGCTGCCTGTAGTTCAAAGCTATAATCTACTATATAATTTCGTAAGGTCACTCACTCACCTCGATAGATATTGGCTGGAAAATGATGATGTCATTGGCCAGCCTTCACTCGCAAAACAGCGACCAGAGATACCATTATAAGAAATTTATGGTTATGTCCACAATTTAATAGCTAAGCAACTACTACCAAATTAATAGCCATAATACAATTATTAAGTTTGATTTCCGTAGCGTTTCATAGTTAAAAAAATATCGATAAATTTTGCGGCTGAAGAAAAAAATGTCTATCTGCTTTTCAGTAACATGTTGTTAATGAAAGCAACTTAAAAAACTTAAAAAATTACTCATGGTCTATGCTGTAACCACGAATGACAATTTGAAAGCAACTTAAAAAAACTTTAAAAAAATTACTCATGGTCTATGCTGTAACCACGAATGACAATTTGAAAGCAACTTAAAAAAACTTTTAAAAAAATTACTCATGGTCCATGCTGTATCCACCAAGGACAATTGTTATTCCGGCTTGGAAAAATTTCTATCTAATAAAAATTTTCACTATGTTGTTGCTTGACCAAAGTTTATGCATTACGGTTTATTTGCTTTTTAGGGATTTTACTGACCACTTTCCTTAATGGCTTTTGTTCATGTTCTCTGTACGTGAGTTATTAGGTTATTTTAAGTGTACATTAGACCAAATATGTTACAGAATTAAGTATTATGGAAATTAATTTCTTCGGAGTTGCTGAACTGGTTAATTATGAATATAAGGTGGGGAAAGAATTGCTTGCTGGAGACTTGAAATGTAAATATCTTGGCATTACTTTTGATAACAAGCTTAACTGGGCAGGACACATAGGACAGGTGGTAGGAAAAGGTTTCAAAGTTCTGCACTTGTTGGAGAGAGTGATGAGGGGATGTACGAGAGAAGTGAAGGAATTGGGTTACAAAACTTTGGTCAGACCATTGCTCGAATATGGTAGTATAGTATGGGACCCTCATTTTATATATCAAATACAGGAGTTGGAGAGTGTGCAATAAAGGGCTGCTAGATTTGTTTCTGGAAATTATCGCAGAATGCAATCAGTGACGGATATGATAAAGGAGCTGGAATGGGATTCATTGCAAGACAGGAGGAGAATGAGGAGGGTCATGGGAGTGTACAGGGCATATACTGGCGATGAGGCATGGAAAGATATTGCAATAGGTATGAAAAGTAGTGCATGGAAGGGAAATATGACCATGACCACAAGCTGGCACTAGATTTCAGGCACAAGGGTGTGGGAAGATTCTCTTTTTTAGGTAAGGGTGTCAGGGATTGGAATAAGTTACCAAGAGAAATGATGAATAATTTACCGAAAACTATGAAAAAATTTAAAGATAAAATTTGTAGAGGGAAAATGTAGGTGGGTGCAGGATAGGGGGAAGTTGGGTGTGTAGGGAAATCGCCACCGGAGCCTGTGCTCCATTGCAATTAAATTAAATTAAAACTGTTTTATAATATGCAATGTGTATTAAGTTCTCTGGCCTTTACATATACTATGACCAATAATTACATGATGAGTGTTTGCCCAGTCTCAATAAAAAAAAAACAACGTGATGCTTTCGAAGCAAACAGGAATTTTTTAAATTTTTTTTAAGGGTCAAATACAAGTCAAGTTTCTATTTAAGAAATTATACGATTGCGCTATCATCCCTGTTCGTGTTTAATACCTACCTCTATTAATGCTTCTGAGTTCTTCAAGCTAAAGAGATTTTATTCATCCTGAAACACAGATCAAGTTTATATTTGATCAAGTCAGGTCAGCCTGTCATAATCTTTCACCCTAAAACCGGAATTATTCTAGGCCCGTGACGATACGAAAAAAAAAACGGTCATGTGCTTACACTAGTTATGAATAAGAGTGAAATCGATACTCACTTAGCATATGATCGTACTCTATACTGTGTAATTACATAACTGATGTGAATGAGTGGCATAATGCATGGAAGCATTTCGTAAACGGTTTGTAAAAGAGGAAGGAAGGGCGGTAACTATAAGTTACTGTTGTCTTCCTGAACCGAGGTTTTTAACGAGACAAAAATGCCATGACTTGCGTCACAGATGATATGGCGAATTGACTTATTATTAATTAATAATAGTGAAAGCTGAAACCAGTAATAACAGCAAAGGCACCTATCAGAGAACAGATATTCGAAAAGCGATCTGGCAAGTTGCTGTGTTGGTTTCTAGACATTAATTTGCATAATCGCTGGCACTGTGGAAACTGAATAAAAACGACATACTATTAATCCCAACTACGACCGATGACCGCATTAACTTTCTTTACGACTGGTAGAAGGCATCCCGTCGGAAGGGATTAAACCGAACGAGTTTCAGTTAAATCTTCATGCGTAAGGATAAGTCAGTCATGTTTGTTACCGAATTTTCTTCTAACACAATCTCTAGATCAATGTTTTCAGCCTTTTTCAACCCTAGTACCAGTAAACGGACAAAAATAATGCTGTGAACCACTAACGTACGTGGGCTTTATTTTTTACCTGTGTTTTTAATTAATATCTGGAGCATATTGTATTGCACCATTATCTTATATCTTTAAACGAGCAATTCTTGTATATATATATATATTTCGGATCTCGGAAACGGCTATGACGATTTGGATGAAATTTGATATTTAGATAACGTTTTGACTTTTAAGATTACCTAAATAGTTGTCTTCCTTACAAAAAAGCGAGTTTACAAAATACGACCAATTTTTTCACTCCCTATCTCGAAAACAGCACTAGCGCCATCTCGTAGATAATTTAGGTACCAGAAAGCCTACAAATAGATTCTCTCTGATTTCAAAGAATATTTAAACGAACAGTTCTTGTATACTAGCTAACCCATGGAAATATTAACACTAAATTGTAAAACATTTAAATCTTATATCTTTAAACGAGCAATTCTTGTATATATATATATTTCGGATCTCGGAAACGGCTATGACGATTTGGATGAAATTTGATATTTAGATAACGTTTTGACTTTTAAGATTACCTAAATAGTTGTCTTCCTTACAAAAAAGCGAGTTTACAAAATACGACCAATTTTTTCACTCCCTATCTCGAAAACAGCACTAGCGCCATCTCGTAGATAATTTAGGTACCAGAAAGCCTACAAATAGATTCTCTCTGATTTCAAAGAATATTTAAACGAACAGTTCTTGTATACTAGCTAACCCATGGAAATATTAACACTAAATTGTAAAACATTTAAAAAGGAAGATAATTAAAAATTTATGATTGGTTTTGTCAGAGGTGATACTTTATAGAAAGTTTTTTTGAAAATAATATTACCGGTACCAGTTATAAAGTAATCATCGTTTACTTTTTGATCGTAAAAAGTGGTTGTTAGTTTGTCATTAAATACTAACATGCGAGGTATGAGCATAGTTTTATCGGAGTGAATGAATTTAGCACTGATGATGTTCTATCATTATTGTGACGTCGCCATCTGATGATAGAACTCGACGAAACATATCAAAAATAAAGAATACGTGTTCCTTATATCTCGCTTGGTTTTCGAGATATAGCATGTCAAAAATCAGTTATAGGTATAGTTCCTTGCGCTTTTTCCAACGTTTCTTCTGGTCCAGGCCGCATTTCAACCTAACAACAACCATTAGGAACCAAATAAAACATTGAAAGTACATTTCCACCGTATAGACATAGTGGTTTTGGTGGATTTTTTTTCTGGTCAAAGCCGGATCTAATCCTAACCTCTTCACTTGAGATATCAGAAAAATAAATTCTTTATTTTCGATTTGTCTCGACGAGTTTCATACGAATTCATCAAACTTTGCTATGACGAAATTTATCTTCTGGTCCAGGTCCCATTTCAACCAACCACGTCAAATTTTGAGATACGATATCTCGAGAACTAAGCGATATATATATATATATATATATATATATATATTACTTTCAATTTTTCTCGTAGATTTACATAAGAATCCATTATTAAGGGTTTTTGTAGAATCCCCTGAATTACCACAAATTAATCCCTGAATGGCATTAAGATTTCTGTTTAACATAATAATAGCATTTTTCTTTGAAAGCAATTTATGAGGTGGTCTCGCCAATGGATCTAGCGATTTGGATGAAATTTCATATGTAGCTTTTCAAGTTTTTAACACGATTATTATTATTTTTTTTTCTTTTTAAAGGAGCAATTTTTGTATTTGGTTTCTTGAAAATGGCTCTAACCTCATTACCTAGAAGGTTCAGCCTACTGATGTTAGTTAAGCTTCTCTTTGGTTAACTGTGTATCTCAAAACGCCTAGAAATCCTTCAAGCCTTTTATTTAAATCAAACTTTACTCGAAATCTTGGATATTGAACAGAAATCGAAAGATGCCGAGCGAAGATAGGTCACCCAGGTACTAACGTAATAATGCTAAAAACATATTTTTAATTCCTACGGAAACAAATTTATGAAAATACGAGAAGTGTACCATTAAAAGTTAATTACATATTCACGAAACTCTTAATATTTAATAACCAAATGAATAATAATATTACTTGATGCAACACTTTACCAACGACCTAGACACAATATAAAAGAAACCAGATCTTACAAATTTTATTGTTGGTTACTTTATCACTCTCATGTTACCAACCCTACCACGTATCGCGATCCTTCACATCCGCTATAAGACCTTTAGAAAACGGCCATTAACTTAATCCTTTGACGAATGGCGCTCTCTTGGATGCGGACTAAAAACGTATTTAGTTAATAAGCTATTGCTGTACTATCCTCATATCCTGCAAATGCCAGAGTTTTTAAATAGTTGTGCTTATAGCTTACACTCGCTTTATAACCGTATATAGTACTAGTATGGTATCTAAACGTTTAATATTCTGTCTGCGAACCACCTGAATCGCGCCGGATCGTGTTTTGAAAACACAATCCGGCGGTACACCCGTGAAGACTTGATTTCAATCGTACACCGGAAAAGTCTCCGTTGTTACACCTGAACCATCTTCACGGACCACTAATGGTCCGCGGACCATAGCTTCAGAAACACAGCTCTATGTAATTTTGATACTCCAATTCGGAGCGCGTAGAATGTAGAGGCAGGACAAATCACTGCAGACTTCAACAACCAACGGAAAGGGATGGCTAATAAACGGATGACAGCATTTGACTTGAGAGTAACAGCGTGTTGATTAGTTGGATGAATTCAGTAGATGTACTCGTCTAACCACTTAGCATTTCATGTAAGTACACTAAAACTCGAGTCTTTTGTATCGAGTGCCATAGATTGTATTTTGATTGCCCAACTGGTGCGTATGCCACATATGTACGTACTTTACTCTTTAACAGAATATTTTTATTGTGCTTGAAATCCAGCTTTTCATATCAAATCTTGGGCAGTAAACGTTGCGTTGTGAGACATTTTTTTTTTTTCTCTCGACTGGGGATAAGGATCGGAAAGGAATTCGGCCATGGCCTTTTGAAGGAAGCCACCCGGCATTCGGCTGGAGTGATTTGGGGAAACCATGAAAAACCCAAATCTGGATTCCCGGACAGGGATTCGAACCGGAGTCCTCCCGAATTCTTGTAAAACGTTCAGACAGTATATTACAAAAGATTTTCAAGATACGAAATCTATGTTGCCGCAAACGCCAATCCGTTGCAAAAATGGAAATATATTTATTACCTGAGCCCTCTTTAAATAGAAAATGATTGCCCAACTAGTGCGTATGCCACATAGTATGTATTTTACTCTTTAACAGAATATTTTTATTGTGCTTGAAAACCAGCTTTTCATATCAAATTTTGGGCAGTAAACGTTGCGTTGTGAGAACTACTATCAGAACATGGATTAATCCATTTAAGCCTTACCGAGAAGAGAACTTGGGATAATGCTCATCCTAGTTCTTGTCACAAATGTCCAGCCACTCGGCGACATGACAAAAGTGTTTATAATATGAAGACAAACGTTGATAAATTACCTGAAACGCAAACAGTATCGCACGTCTAATAACATCAGTTTGTTTGGACAGAAAGCGGGAAGTAGTTGGTGGTGAATTTTACGTGTCGGATAACTTGTTACTCACCCTAGGAGGATGATTGTGAAGTAGACGACACCGATGTATCCCGAGCTGAGCGTGAACGTGTAGATCACCATGCCCACCAACGTCAGCGCATACACCGCCAGCGTCACCTCTCTGAAACATTTACAATTGACCAGTGAAACTGGGAAGCTATTTATTTATTTATCTTATGGCCATGGCACAAAATCAATAATGCAATGTAACATTAAGTTATAATTAAAATTCAAATTCAACATGGTGCAGCCAATGTAGAGCTTCATTTGAAATATTAATGAAGTCTATCGGTGATCCTCTGAAGGCTCGAAGTGGGCAATTAAAAGTCACGTGACGAACGGTTTGTTTTTCCTCACCACAGTCGCAATTCCGTGAAGCTCTCATTCCCCATGTGTACGGAGCTGAAGCAGACCTAACTCTGCTAAGAGCTGCCCAGGTCTTGCGAGGAAGGTCGAGTCCCTTTAGTGCCTGTTGACTGTCAAACAGGGAGTGTCATTCTGGTGGGGTTGAGGGTATCCACTCCAATTTTCCATGCTTCTCTCCCGTTAAAATTATCAGACATAATCTGTTTTGCAGATTTTATGCTTGGACTTCTTGATTGAAGTCTCTGAAATTGATTTTCCATGTCGTCGTGGATGGGCAGATCCCAGTTATGACAGATCTTACTGTATTGGGCAATTAGACTATTGTGTCGTCTTATCGTAGGCGGTTCGATGTTACACAAAACGGGTTGCGAGTACAGTGGAGTGGTCTTGATACATCCACTAATTATCCGCATTGTCTGGTTCAAAACTGTGTCGATCTTTTTGACATGGGTGCTATTCATCCAGTCAGAGGAGCAGTACTCCAGCAGCAGAATACACAAGGCTCAGTGCTGGGAAGCTAAATTAAAGTTACATACGTGTAGGAATTATTATTTCCTCTTGTTCATCAGGAAACTGTCATAAAATTATCTTTAAAGGGAGTTTTTTTTTTGTCAGAGCCATTTATTTTCCTTTACACCTAACCGAAATCGATAAATTAGATATAATTTTTTCGAAATTCGTCCACTGAAGGGCAAAAGCTTAATTAGTTGAGGGGAAAAGTAGGTTAGACAAGGAAAGATGGAAAATTGTGTGTAGGGAAATTGCCACCGGAGCAAGCGCTCCATCGTATTTAAAATTAAATTAAATTAAAATGCCATTATTTCCTAAAAGGTTTATTTTTTGCGACGTGCCATTTATTTCCCTTAATACCTCATCGAAATCGATAAATGAGCTATTATTTTAAAGATTATGGTCTCGGCTTTGGTAACATCTTATTTAAAAAAAAGTAATTGTTCTGAATTCGACCCTGGCAAAAGTATTAACTATCAATGTCATGCATGTAAGACAGTTTAGAGCCAAGCCGCTGGGATCAGTCGGTATCGATAAAGATAGAAAGCAGCAATACACATCACAGAAATATGGATATACTGTGTGTGTTTTGTTCAGTTAAGTTGTATTCCGGTGAAGTCTGTGACGCTTTGGCTTTCGGCAAGGGATAACTTCAAGCGTTTATGTCAAAATAGAGGGCTGCCAAGTAGCATACATCGTTGAAATCAGAAGATATTTGTATAAATGTGCCAGTTCTTCTTTCAACCTACTACAAACCATCAACCTCGCCATCCATTCTATTTTATTCGCAAAATTTTCGCTCGTGCAATCTAGTTAAACTCTAATTATTTAAACAAAGTAAATGTGCGTGGCATTATTGACTGGAAATTTTCAAAGAATTGTTTACGGCTGTAACGAGACTGCTGTGTCAGACTCGTACAGTGTTTTAAATAGTAACAATAATTCATATTTAAAGGAGGGCTGGAATATTTTTCTCGAGAGTACATTTGCTTTAAGTCTGGAGGCAGCCACTTGTAACCGTGAATCGCGATACTTTCCATACCTGTGCTGAGTGGAAACATATTTCACAATAGCGAGGAAGGTCCGCTTATCTGCAGCAGGTGCCGGCCTAACTGACCCTTCTCCGGTCGAGTGAATAATTCGGCTGGACGATCTAGTGTGCCCCTGAGATGAGATTCCCGCACGCTAACGGAAAAAATTGGAGGCCGAAGCAAAAATCCGGGAAAGGTCGGACGTTTCCGGGGTGAGGCAGTTATGATAGAAGTGTGAATCACGTGGCTGTGAACTCCCAATCAACGTTGATGTTACAAAACAATATCCAGCTGTTTGGTGTGTTCTGGATCCACATGTCTTACGAGCCCACGGATTGGATTTCGACGGAACTGGAGGGGATCCCGATACGACATCGGGAAAGAGGAGCGATTTCCTGGGGTTCTTGCGGTGGTGTCTGGCGGACAGAGAGGTCACGTCATCGCCTGGTCTTCGATTACGACGAGACTTGTAACAGTACGGTTTGAGCCACCTCTGGCTTGTGGTACCTGTTGCTTTTGTCTGAAGGAAGCGACGCTTCGCCGCTGCTGTATAAACGGTAAAGACATTCAGCCATTAAAAGGAACTCAGTGTTAAGCATTCCTCGACCCGTCAATGCCTCTGAGCAGAGTATCACTCTCCGATAATATTTCTGAGCGTGTTAATAGCCGTGAGCAACCTTATTTGATACGGGAAGACTATCATAAATTCCTATCAATCAGAGAATATTATTTTATTTTAAGTCCAAGAGTGTTTGAATTAAGACACAGAAATTCATTTCTATAATCTTGTATTTGTGAACAGCTTTATAAATTAGTAGAGGAATTTTTAGGTTAACAAAATTCAATCTTGACATAGTGATTAAATTTCACGTAAAGTATGTCACTGTTGTTTGTTTAACATTAACGTCTTATGCCTCATATTGTAAGACTCGGTATTAATTTTGTTTGAACCCTTGATTTTCATGTATTAAATTAACTGTAAAGTACACCGACGTCTGTAGGCATTCAATGTTGAATTAGAATAAATCTGTCAGGTTAAGACTTTATATTAGTGATGCAAGATAGCATATCACTTTGCACCCTCTTCCTATTTGATAAAATCAAATGATTAAAATTATTAAATTGATAAAATCAACAAAGTCATTAATATTAAAATTAATAAAATGATGAATGGAATAAATAAAAATATAATTACCCATCAAAACACCCTCTACTACCACACGGCCAACTGATAGTGTTTCAATTTGAAGCGCACTCCGCCTGTGTGATGGTTTAAACTAAACCGATAATTCTCACCCTTAAACAGGACACACGACATTAGATGGAATATGAACCACGGAGCGTATTTGCGTACTGCAAATAAATAAAAAAGCAAGGCCTAATATAAATAACGAATCATAGATAAATTGCTTTAGTAAATTTTGTGACAGATGAAATTTTCTCAAAGTTCAAAATAAGCTTTTCTTTTAAAGACAAGAGAAATAAAAGTTGTTTGGTAAATATATTATACGAAGCTCCACTTTCCCTTCGTCAGTAGCAGGTGAGGCCCGCCTAATCCAAACAAACTGCGTCTCTCGCTCCAGACTGCACAATTTACACTGAACGAGGTTGGCGTCAAGTGCTGGGACGAAAGCGAGATATTCTGCTGAGTGGAAACACAAGAGAAGCGAATTTTCAAGGACGTATTAAGAGAAATCTGGAGAGCAAAGGTAAGCGGAAGCTATTTATAGATGGCAGCGATCCCAGTCATGGCAGTCCTCTGATGTAAGATGATTGAAACGTTAGGTTTCAAAAAAATTGACGCAGTTCCGTCCAGACAACCAAGATAACATTGACAACGATCGCGGAAGTCTACGCAAACATCCATTTATTGGAGAAGATGTTTTATAGCTCACAACATTAAAATCGTGTAATTAATTATTTCTGTTATATTTGAAATAATTATATTCAATTCGAGTACATCTTTCATCTTCTTTCGC
Source organism: Vandiemenella viatica (assembly GCA_031002005.1). Classification (NCBI taxonomy): domain Eukaryota; kingdom Metazoa; phylum Arthropoda; class Insecta; order Orthoptera; family Morabidae; genus Vandiemenella; species Vandiemenella viatica. The sequence continues at coordinate 117,814,202 of JARYHS010012519.1, forward strand.
TCTTCTAACGTGCCATATGCGCATCCAAAAGAAGTATTCATGCAAAAAGGCTACGGTAGTATCTCTAATACAAACCATCAAGCTTTTCTTTTTAGTTGTTGCACATTACAATATGAGGTCTGTTATAAAAATGGCGGGTACCTAGATTTACTAAGCTGACAAAGTTCACTTGCAGCCTCCATATGCTTTCACACTGCAAGGACAACTGACCTTCGATAACTGGGACCAATTCTGGTATCTCATTCTTTTTTTTTTTTTTGAAAAGGTTGTCAGCAGTGGCTCTCCCGACGATTAAGAGAGAAAAAAATAGCGTAATGCCTTTCTTCTCCATCATATCGACCATGATGCAAATAAAAATAATAACGTCTGTTAAATATGATTGACTGACTCAGTTAGAGTCCTCAAAACTCTGACGGATGCATTAATACTTCCCGCACTACTGATGGCAGAAAATCCATCCTGTTATTTTTAACTTCAGGAAAACACTGCACAATTTTATTTTATTTTTATACCAGATTTAGAAGCTGCAGAGCACCATCAAATTAGCGTTCTGATTAATTGGAACCTTAATGGATTGTCCGCGGAGGTATTGATTACAGTCAGGGAATTGGTTCCATTCAATTTATTTATATCAGTTAGCGCAAAGGATCGCGATGACGTCATTTCCATTGGTTTGAACATGTCAATTTTTTCTCGTATTTTTAGTGCACGGGATAAAAGCAGTATGTGTCTACAAATAACTCCTTCACAGTATGATGTACTAAACATTTACTGCTACCATATTGTTTCTGCGAGTTAGACGCAATTTTTTAATTTTTTAAAGAAGTTGCAATAAATAACTAAGTGCACGTAATTTAGTATTGATGGTCATCTCTCCTGAGGAATAATATAACTGTTCTTTTATTATCAGGCACATTTAATTTGATAGCAGATTTGTTCCTAGCTTATTGTATACCTCCAACTTACTTTCGTGTTTTCATTTTAACCATGATTTTTAGATACAGTTTAGTTGTTATGCTATTCATGTCTCTCAATTTTCTCTAACATCATTTAGTTAATTTGGTGCGAATTTATAAAAAATAATCATTTATCTAAATAGACCTCGCATTTTTTATTCTACTGAAGTTTATTAAGGTTATAGCATTAATTTTGCTCAAATAAAATGAATAGAAAATAACATTAATAAAACTGTTTGGGCTGAGATTTATCATCGGCTTTCGATTACAGAGAGACGGTTAAAAGATAAGAAACAAAAAATCAAATATCTAAGATATTAAAATGTACTCTAATGTTTTAAATGCTTACGTTACTCGGAAAGGAACAATTCAATACCTACCTTGCAATGTGACATTCATTTTACTTTTTTTTCAGTAACGCGAGACAGGAGAGCTTCAGATACCTCGAACAATAGGGTAAAGAGCGAGTCTTCATTAGGGCACAAGTAGGCCTAGTGACAGAGCCATTGAAAGGACTTGTCACGTGGGACGAGTTTCATTCGTTCGCTTATAACCCTCGCCCCCTTTCCACTCCTTTCCACTGCTGAAAACTGTGCACTCCAAGTTACGTAAACATTTCATATCACGACATGCTGACCGACCTGGAGACTTACAATTCACGTTTCACTAATAATACAATCACAATAACAAGTTCCCTGTCAATACCAAGAACAGTTGTAATAGTAATGAAGAATTTTCTGAACCAATAAATTTCTGTTGCCAGTAGTCATTTAAAAGTACGTTCAAACATCACTTTGAAAGCAGTCCAGAAGAAATGATTGAGTTCTACATCTCTCAATGTAAACAATTTATATGAAGTTTGACGTGTGAGCAAAGAGGAAACACGTAAATACTACTGCACACGTGATATCACTAAAATACTGATATGGCATTTAAACTGGGTGGACATGTTTGATTGTATCCTCCTAAAATATTTCGTTAGACCTTGAGGGAACAGTATACTGTTACTTTTAGACTCTGGAGGCATTAAATTACTGTTATTGTTTCCGGGGGTTGTGTGACAAACAACATGAATTTCAGCAACAGCTATGGCGGGAATGATTCTTTTTCCCTTCCTTATCACTCTACGCCTCTTCGACGTTGAGGTCATTAGACGTGGGAGAGGACTAGGAACAAGGAAACGGAAGGAATTCGGCCATGGAATTTTGAAGCAACAAACCCTTCATTGGCTGGAAATGATTTCAGGAAAACATGAAAGCCAGTTCCTCCCAGATGCCAAAAGTAAGCGTTACGGCTCACCCATCAAGCTTTGTAATGGTAGTGTGATTAGTCTACTTTAAAAAAAAAAAAAAAAAAAACGAATTCCTATGTTTCGAATATTTAATGTGGAGTGCTGTGGAACAAGTCTTCTCGGGAGACTGTGTAACATTATGTAACTTATGTAACATTATGGCTTATCACACGAGCGTTTTTTTAACGTCCGTCGTTTAAACGGAAGTGGTGACAGAGCGTGAGTATACGCAAGTAGTCAGAAGACCACGGACGTCACAAAGTACGCAGCTTAGCACGGAAGTCGCTAAAAAGAGGACGTCGAACTTTCATCACTGACATTACCACTTACACCAAGGCTGCTCAACGAAGTGACCCACCAGCGCATTAAATGAATTTGCCCGTCAACAGCAGCGGTCTAGAATATGCTAGCTCAAAAACCTCTGAAAATGTCTAATTCATGTTTTTTACTCTTTGATTGTAATTAAAATAACCTTTGCAAAGATCTCATTGACAGTGTTTATGTGTTGTTTGTATCTAAACTGTGTTAACTTATCTTCTTCCTTGTACCACGTGGTTCTTAACTCTAGTGAGCTTTCTTTTGGGCCCAATATTCTTTCATCCTTGAACTGTGGTTGTCTTAATAATAATAACAATTGATAAAATTGCGATTGAGCGCCCGCTCCGGTGGCAATCTCCCTACACCCCCTCCCGTTCCCTTCCAACCTACTTTTGCCCTCTACTAATTTTTACTTTAAATTCTTTCAGTGTTTCCGGTAAGTTATTCATCAATTCTTTTGGCAATTTATTGCAATCCCTCACTCCCTTTCCTACGAAAGAAAATTTTTCCACACCCTTATGCCTGAAATCAAGTGCCAGCTTGTGGTCATGGTCAACATTACCCTTCCAAGCACCTCTCTTAATTATCCCACCAATATGTTTCCAAGCTTCATCACCAGTATAGGCTTTGTACACTCCCATGACTCTCTTCACCCTCCTTCTATCCTCCAATGAATCCCACTTCAGCTTCTTTATTATATTAGTTACCAATTGTGTTCTGCGATAATTTTCAAAGACAAACCTAGCAGCCCTCCTCTGCAACCCCTCAAACTCCTGTATTTGATACCCAAAATGTGGATCCCAAACTACACCACCATATTCCAGCAGTGGTCTGACCAAAGTTTTGAGCCCCAGTTCCCTTACTACTCTTTTGCATCCCCTCATCACTCTTTCCAACAGGTGAAGGATTTTGAACCCTTTCCCTACCACCTGTCCAATGTGTCCTGCCAATTTAAGTTTGCTATCAAGTGTAACCACATCAGAAATATATGTGAGGAACGTGAGTGGTTTTCAAGCAGGCAACATGAGTTCTGGCAAGGATATTCTTGCGAATCTCAGTTGGTGGGATATATGCAAGATATTTCAGTTGAAATGGACAAAGGAGGCCAAATTGATAGTGTAGCACTAGATCTTTCAAAGGCGTTTGACAGAGTGAGCCATAAAATGGTAGTAAATAAGGTAAAAACTATTGGAGTGGATGATAAAGTGATTTGCTGGGTAGAAGAATTTTTAAAGGTAGAAAACAGAAAGTTAGGATAGGAAATGTAGTATCAAAAGAAGTGGAAGTAAAAATGGGAGTGCCGCAGGGTAGTGTATTGGAACCATTGCTATTCATTATTCTAATGAATAATTGTGTTGATTGTTTACTATGTAAAATTAGATTGTTTGCAGATGACATAATGATATACAAAAGGATCGGACTGTAAACAATTGCAGAGTGATCTGGACAGGATATCTAGTTGGGTTGGTAACCATGGGATGAAGATAAATGCAAAGAAGAGTCAGCTTATTAGATAAACAAATAAAAAACTAAAGGTTGATTATGATTATAAGTTGGGGCAAGAACTGCTTGTTGAAGACTTGAAATCTAAGTACCTTGGCATTCCATTTGATAACAAGCTTAACTGGGCACAACACATTGGACAGGTGGTAGGAAAAGGTTTCAAAATTCTGCACTTGTTGGAGAGAGTGATTATGGGATGTACGAGAGAAGTGAGGGAATTGGGTTACAAAACTTTGGTCAGACTATTGCTGGAATATGGTAGTGTAGTATGGGACCCTCATTTTACGTAACAAATACAGGAGTTGGAGAGGGTGCAAAAAAGGGCTGCTAGATTTGTTTCTGGAGATTATCGCAGAATGCAATCAGTGACGGATATGATAAAGGAGCTGAAATGGGATACATTGCAAGACAGGAGGAGGGTGAAAAGGATCTTGGGAGTGTACAAGGGGTATATTGGTCATGTGGCATGGAAAGATATTGGTGTAAGAAAGAAAAGTAATGCACTCGATTTCAGGAACACGGATTCTCTCTTTTACATAAGGGTGTCAGGAATTGGAATAAGTTACCAAGAGAAATGATGAAAAATTTACCATAAACGCTGAAAGAATTTGAAGTTAAAATTTGTAGAGAGCAAATGTAGGTGGGTGCAGGAAAGTGGGAAGATGTGTATGTAGGAAAATTTCCAGCAGAGCGTGAGCTCCATTGCAATTTTAATTAAATATTATCATATATTAAATATATAGGCTCTCCTGATTCACGCTAGCTACCTGTGCAAACAGATAGCTGATGTATACTTGCCTGCATCAAGAGAGAGAGAGAGAGAGAGAGAGAGAGAGATTTACTATTTATTTGTCGTTTCACAAGAAAAGAAAATAAACAACTGAATATACATGCATAAAATAAAAAAGGTCTATTCATATCATGGCAGAATAGAAATTAGTAACGACAAGTTCTTCCGGTGTCACCTCGATTAGGTCTTTCATTGTACTCTGGGCTGGTCATCTCACACACCACAAACCTCACTTCTTCAGGTTGGTTTTACACATAGGCAAGTATGTGTTCTGTTAAGTGGTCTCCAAGTAGTCCACTAATCTGCATGGTCAGGGGGAAGTTCTTCGTTAGGCGTTAGCCATTCCTGTGACTTCTGATTTGTAGCACGCCACATTTGAAGTCTTCTTTGCTTTGGTAACTCTATTAGTTCTGAGGAAGCTCTTCATTGACTTAAGATATGGTCGCGCTGGCTGATAGCTATACAAAGTATGGGCATGAGATGTTGATGCCTGATGTTGATGTTGGTCTTTTGGATAATCATTTAGAATGTTTTTGATGTTTCATGTGTGAATGTTCTTCAAGTAGTCGACCACTGACACAGTACTGCCTCATTTTCTGTTTTGTTTTTGTTTTTCACATACTTCTATATGTTGTAAACAAGATGCACATAAATTGTTTCCATTAATTTCGTGACTGCTCCACGTAAAACTCTAGGCAAACTGACTCGTGATAGGATGTGAGGGAACGGACGTTTCCGACATCCGTCAAAAAGAACGCCCGTATAACAAAGTAGACTCTCATCTTTAATTTTTGAACAGTGAAAGCAGGACGATCATCCATTTCGACACTCGTGTAACATATCCTAAGATATATAACACATGGCAGAGGTAAAGGAAAGTATCTCAAATAACTTACATCATGTAATGAGCAAGGAAGGCTTGAGTCATCAGGGAAAAAAAGTCTTATCTGGAGGTTAATTACTTGTGTTTTCCACTTGCTGGGTAAAATGAAGTGAATTTTGCGAGTGGAGAGCTGTGTAATACATTAAACACTCCTACTACTTACTTGTACTTGTGGGTTTTATCGAGGGCGACGCCGCAGCATACACTGCCAACCATACCAGCTACCACCATGAACAGCCCCAGTCGGCCCACGTCCTCTTCATGACCCTGAAACACGAGATATTTTGTCAGCTTAGACCTAACCCAAATTAAGAGCCTTAGATTACGTCACAAAACAGACTATTAAACAAACTTTTTTTTACCTTACGCCTCGTCGACGGCTAAGGTCATTAGAGGCGGGATGGGACTGGGGACAAGGAACGGGAAGGAATTCGGCCATGGGCTTTTTGAAGGAAGCATCCAGGCATTCGCCTGGAGTGATTTGGGGAAACCATGGAAAACCCAAATCTGGATGCCCGGACGGGGATTCGAACTCAACTATTAAACAAAAAATTGTATAACTGTGCTATGGGTGAGCGGTAACGCTCTGGCATCGCATTCGGGAGGACGCGGGTTCGAATCCCGATCCGGCCATCCAGATTTGGCTTTTCCATGGTTTCCTCAAATCACTCCAGGCGAATGCCAGGATGGTTACTTCAAAATGCCATCGCCAAATAGCAGTTCAAATACACGTCTAGTATCTTTATTTGAAAGCTTTATTACTGTAGAACTACAGCTACGACGTTTTTTCCTGTTTATTCATTTTTTATTGTAATTAATCAATATTGTTAAAAATAATAGTGAAATTTAAATTCACAAATTGCAATGCTACTCGTTGAATCGAAGTTCATATTGTAAACGAATGGTTAGTTACTGGATGTTTTTAGAATTTTGTGATTGTGTTTCATATTTATTGTAATTTATTGGCATAATTGGTGGAATATTGCGTTCTTGCGAGAATACTCATACAGTAAATAATGAATGGAAAGATGTTTCATGATGGCGGCGTATTTTGCATCAAATCGCTGACGTCGGAGGAGTGAAATCTGCAAGGTAATTGTGGCGGTGTAATGGTTAGCGTTCTCGCCTCGCATTCGGGAGGACGGCGGTTCGAATCCCCGTACGGGCATCCAGATTTGGGTTTTCCATGGTTTCCCCAAATCACTCCAGGTGAATGCCGGAATGCTTCCTTCAAAAAGGTCATGGCCAAATTACTTCCCGTTCCTTGCCCCCTGTCCTTTCCCGCCTCTAATGACCTCGACGTCAACTTCGACGAGGCGTAAGCCATAAGTAAAAAAAAGTGTTAAATATTTGAATTATTAATTTTTTTACGCTTTTAATGCATTAGTTACGTATTAGATACACACAATGTGAATCAAGGGACACGTCGGAGTAACCGACAATGAAATGGCTGACAATAGAAAATATGCATGTAATTCAAATATAGTTCTAGTATATTTTTAAAAAAATCACGTTACCTACAATGCAGAGTAATTTTTTACAGAAATTTTTATTAGAAGAGAAGTCTTCACTCGTGTACCGTCGGATTGTGTTCTCACATTTCATTTTCGTAGTTTCTAAATTTGTAAGTTATTAAGTAGTATTTTTAACGAAATCGAGGAGATAGATTTTTTTTAAATAATCGTTATGTTTAATTCCGTGAAGTGGTAGAGTGTAAATGGTTGAATATAAAATAATATACGTGACGAAAACAGATTCGCCTCCAAACCAAATTTCAGTGGCTATTGGCGAGGGATAATAGGAAATCATCCGTGGACGTTTCACGTTCACGAGTAGCTGCTGTTTCCACTGTGATGCACCACATAGTATACTAGAAACCTAAACGAAAAGTGTGTTGGGGGATAAGGAAATTGTATTTTAATAGAATGCAGTACGGTGTCAAACTTATGGAAGACTTGAGATATGAAGCCATCGAGGATACAATAAACAAATTTTACTAGAATGACAACCATAGGGTTAGAGTTCTTAAAATAATTAACTGAGCCAAGTGTGAATAAAGTGAACAGTCAATTTCGGGAGGCGATTTCAGTTACTGAAAGACTCTATAACTTGAAGATTTCTGACAATAGGAGACTCCTGTAAGTAGGCTGCAATAGCTTTGTCGAATGTCAAAACACTCATGTTCGTGAATAGTTCCAGATATTTTTGACGCATTATGCAAAGATCTAAAATTCTAAAAGAACAGGTAAAGATAATGATATAATACCCGTTTAATATTAAAGATTTTATTGTTACTCAATTTTATGTTGCCATTGTTAACTTTTTTCTATATATTATATATTTACGCCTTGTCGACTGCTAAGGTCATTAGAGGCTGGATGGACTGGGGACAAGGAACGGGAAGGAATCTGGCCACGGCCTTTTTGAAGGAAGCATCCCGGCATTTGCCTGGAGCGATTTTGGGAAACCATGGAAAACCCAAATCTGGATACCCGGACGGGGATTCGAACCCGCGTCCTCCCGAATGCGAGGCCAGAACGTTAACTGCTCACCCACCACGCTCGGTCCCTTCTTAACGAGGACTTACTTCTTACTTAGGTAAAACATATTGATTTAGTCAATGGTGATTCTACACATTCATTGATCGGAGTTTCAAGTGATGGTTGTGCTGGTAATGAAGGTGATACCTGGGGAGTCTGATTAGCCTGCACATTTGCTATTCCACAAAAAAGTCTTTGGCACCTTACAATTGCATTAAAAGGCAACACTTTTCGTCATTCGTGGCAGCAAACTGTCGCAGTGCCGCACGAGCCAACTCGAACGACTGCGCGCGAGGCAAGTGGAGGGGCATACCCGCGTGCCTAAATGCCGACAGAGAATGGCTCGCAGCGCGGCATGTTCGACCGCGCCAATGTTGGAGCTGGCTCGCGAGCCAACACCGTATCCATTACGCGCGGCTGCCGCGCGAGGCAATGTTCGAGGGTTTGCCGAGCGTAGAGGATACGCAGCTTTAAGAGACGAGCCAAGAACTGCCCATTGTAATAAGCAGAGCTATTATTCGGTTTAGCTAAGAGATCTAAAGACAGTTAAGGGCTAGGCGAGTAGCTCATTAGTTTTATTCCCACCTCTGCAACCGATTGCAGCAAACATCCAGAGTAGCTATTAAGAACTCCTATGGGTTTTGCTGTATCAGCAGGCATGTACGGAATTAGCATTTCAACACAGGTGATAGCTTGCAACTGTCAGTGACTTTTCGTACAATTTTCATACTGTGCTCAGCTTTCGCTTTAGTGAATAATCTTATTATTTCATTTTAAGATTTATGTCTTGCTACAAACCTTTCCCACTTTAAGGTTAATCACAAACTATAACACAGGACTTCGAGGTGATGTTCGGAACTCCCATGCCATCAGTATGCTGACCAGTCGTAGAACACGGCATGGAAGCCTTGTAATTGATACGACGTTAATAACATGCATCACTGTTATTGAAGAAAATGCTAACAAGTAAATTTACATCTATCTATACTTATAAAACGCAAGGTTTGGTCATGGGTAGTGTTGTAAAAAAACGGGTTTTTTTTTTCTAGCTTGAAAAAAAAACATGAAAAAAAACTGTGAAAAAAACATGTCTTTTTTCTGGGACACGTTTTTTTTCACAACTACTAAATCTCAAATTTATAAGGCAGTTATCGTTTAATATGACTGTTTTAGAGTTTATTCTAAGTAGTTATCTTAATTTTTAATTCTACTGTATTTGTCTGGTTCAGTAGGAAAAAAAAAAAAATTACGAAAATTTTGGCAACTTTGACTGAAATTTTCTTTTATGAACGGGGATTTACCGAAGAGGCTAGGTTGCGCGAGAAGGAATCCCTGTTCCCCGTTGTTTGGATTGATACTCGCTTTTTGAACTAGTGCTGCCAGCCCTACGAATTTATCTGTACACCTACGTATCTTTTTAAAATTTATCTACGGTTTTTTGCCTCTTTTTATTACTTATTGTGCTTTCCTTATATTCGTATACTTGTTAAACACTCATAGTATAGTGATACTGAGTCATTAAATTGTCAGTAATTATGCATCGTTTCCTGGCAACCGTTGGTGTAAACCAACAATTGAAAAGAAGTAAAGCTCCTGTTTTGTATGATAATTGATTTAAATTCAAACTTAAAAGACCGTAATACGGAACTATCGACGCAGTCTTTATGCACAGTGTGTACTTTGCTCACAATTTAAAATTGCAATCTCAAAATCTTTTGCGTACAATACAAGAACAACCAGTAAAAGAAAATGTAACTACTTCTGAAGTTATGGATTTAGAGAAGACAGAAGAAGAAATAGAAAATTCCGACACCGACCGAACTAGTGTTGGTAGTGCTGATACTAGTCAATGTGATACTGACACAGAGGATGAATAAAATTATGTTACCTATATAGATACTTTTATGGATCATTATGTAAGACATTGTATGATTTAGTAAGATTTAAAACACACTTGTAAAATGTAAGTTCCTTAAATAAAACTATAATTTATCAAATTTATTGTTTACTGAAAAAAAAAAAAATTTAGAAAAAAAACAAGGGTGCTAGGTTTTTTTTCGTGTTTTTTTTTCACAAAGCTGAAAAAAAAACTTTTTGTTTTTTTTTCAGTTTGCAACACTAGTCATGGGTCACTCCATGACGTTACATTATGACGTCACCCTTCCCGCCTCCACTGTTCAACAAACAACGAATGCAGATGTTCGAGGTTAGGCGCGTTATTTAATAACAGTTCTATTTAACTAAGCATCCACGAGTAGACGAGCTGTCAGCACACTAAAAGAAAAGTTTGTATTTCATAAAAATCGACATATTAATTAGGTGTTGCTTTTTCCTTAATTGAAATTCGTTCGAGGTATATCTCTCTTATGCTCTCTGTACAGCGATTCCGTTGTTGCAGTAAGATAATAAATATCTACAATACATCTTTTTCAAGATTTCAAGCATTATTTTATGAGAATTGTACTTAGCGAAGAAACGAATTGCTAAAATATTGCGTTCAACATATCATTTTTGATGGGTTTATCAGGCATTTATATTCGATGTAGATATTTAAAGTCACTGTTATACGAGTAAATACACTCGAAGAAATGAGTAACCGAAAAACTGAAATAAAGGTATGTACTACGTTTAAATTACTGTATTAATTATTAGTTGCTTTTATTACTAATGTCACTATATCAGATACATGTAAATATTTCCATTAGATAAAATTTAGATCGCAGAACAATGAATGTATTCGTACGAGGGTATTAGCATCTATGTATTTTTTTTTTTAATTGCGTAACGTCTCTTAACAGCGAAGTCTTTGGAGACGGGAAAGGATGGGGGGCAAGGAATGGGAAGTAATTCGGCCATGACCTTTTGAAGGAAGCATCCCGGCATTTGCCTAGAGTGATTTGGGAAACCATGTAAAATCCAAATCTGGATGCCCGGACGGGAATTCGAACCGGCGTCCTCCCGAATGCGAGGCCAGAACGCTAACCGTTACACCACCATCCTCTGTGGGCATCTATGAATTTTGAACAGCAATATTAGTAGGAGTTGTGGTTAAGATACAGATAGGACCAGATAACTGAAACATTCTTTTACAGACTAAATCACGATGATATTTTTTATATAAATAATTTAAGCTGCTTTCATAAGCTCCGAGTTACTGAAGTTACGGTATTTTTATATGGATGGAAGTAGTTCCATATTTATCGTGCATATCACGCGCTAAAGCATAAGGTTTTAAGATTCCTAATTTGTTTTTAATTTAATTGGTTCCCTAATTCTGACATAATTCATTCAGTAGAACTTCCGTCTTTGTCGCTGTGTATACTATAACCGAAATATGTACAAATTACAAAATAAGGTTATGAGCATTATGTAACAGCAATTGTATTTACTTAGGCAACCACAGAGAAATGGATTGTCATGATTCTCATTTTTGACGGGCTTTGAGGCTATACTCTGTTCAGTTAAGAGAGGCGGGTCAAGGTCACTCTGCTCTATCCCTATTCCGCTGCCCCAGCCCCTACAGGCGAAGGGGGAACAGCTGCCGCGCATGCGCAATCATCCTCACAACGTAAGCATTGCAATATCTTACATTAGGGGTGATTTTTCTTTAGTAATATCGAGCATTTTAATTATTTGTCTTAAGCGAAATTAGTGAATCAGGTGTCGCAGAAATTGCGTGTTTACCAACTTCAATTTCATATGTTAAAGATAAAAATTATTTACATGATATCAATGAATAAAATTTACTGCTTCCAGTCTTTATTTTTAGTTTTAAAAGTTGCGCAAGATATTTCGAGAATTCTCGAAACATGTCGTATAAATTTTGAAATGAAAGTGATAGTGAGTGGATTTTTTCTTTGAGTATTCAATGATAACTTGCACTATCCATTACGAGGAATCATGCATCCTTCTTCCAGACTCTTAAGCAAGTTAGAAAACCATTCTCTGAACACTACACTACTGATATCTTGGTGATAGTCGCCAGAACTTTTAGATTGAAACCCTAAACCAGTCCTTTCAACTTATCCATGAGTTGCTAACCCAGCATGACAACGATTAATCTAGAGCAGGGGTGGCCAACCTAAATGATCTTGTGGACCACTTTTGAAATCATATCTCCGCGGGCCGCATATAAAATTATATATCCCCATATTAGATTTAGTTCCACTATAGACTTTTTTTTGGAGTAAAAATTAAAACATAATGAGTTATTATGATTGTCTTTACTATTATTTTTATTGTAAACATAGATAATATAATAATAATGATGCTAACCATATCTGTCGTATATTCGCAAAAATATTGTTTTAAAATCAAATTTAATTTTTTCTCGTATTTTAGACAGTTAATTTTTGAATATATGGATGCAAAAATAAAATATTTGTTTAATACATTGGTTTTTACTACTTTGCCCATTGTAAAATAAATATATTTTGTAAAAGTGTAATGAATCTCGCGGGCTGGAAAAATGCTCATGGCGGGCCACATACGGCCCGCGGGCCGCGGGTTGGACACTCATAATCAACAGAATTTAGCTACAGGGACCATGAAGCCACCATTTCGATTAGAGTGTTGCCAAATAAACTTTCTTGAGTGATTTTGATTTACCCACCTCTCGTCAAGGTAGGTATTCCGTAGAAGAGGATGTTCTTTCCAGATATCGTACAAAATTAGTCCCGTGCTGCAACAATGGCTGTCCTCTTCATAAGAAAACGTCTACCGTCATTACATTTTCTGTATCTGAAGTCGAGTGCTTTTAATGATTTATGCAAGGAAGTGACGCCTCCAGTACGGTTAATTTTCTTTTTCAGTATTTTCCTCAATTTTCTTATGGTAGGATATTCGCCTCGATCATAAAATTCTTGTAGGGAACGTCGAATGACATCTTTCTGGAAGTCATCCATCTCCGTGACCGGTTTTTCTATGTAAATGTTTTTTCTTTGACTTCGTTACATACACGCTGCACTGTTCATAACGATAGGCAACACGCCTCTGCTAAAAAAAATTTGCGGTTCCTTAAAAAGGTATATTAACTTTCTCTTCAGAGTTTTCTAGCATCTTAAAAACATATACACATCAAAAATTATTATTTTTGACTGTTGTCTAATATAACAACTATCTGACGCCATTTCACTGACAGCGTTTTTAAACGATGAATTAGTATGAACACGACAATATTGCGACCTACGACAATGCCTACTGCCTGCCTGTAGGCAGCGGTCTGCTCGGAGGGGAAGGTAATGAGAGGGGGTGGTGAGGGGAGGCGCGGGGCGAGGGGAACATGACCTTGCCACGCCAGTTGAGAGTGAATAAGGTATAGTTGCAGGTATAATAGTCAAATTTCTTTTGAGGGCTGTAGACTAGTGGTACCGCCCATCACTGGGCGTTGAAGAGTTCATACAATGCGTTTCTGGTCCATGGCAAAATTTGGGGGAGTTGAGGACCAAGCATCGCCCCCTTCTTTCCAGTATTATATCCGTATTTAAAAGCTGCAATCAAAGAAGTTTTGAATTGCATCCCCATGATCATATTTACTCAAAAAGAGGATTTAGCGTAGTCAGAAATTTACTATCTACGAGAAGTAACCAGATTATCTATAGTGGAACTTGGCGATTTAACATTACTGATGACAAATAGGCACCAAGTGTCAAAAAATTAGTGTCGTTACTCAACCCACTAATTGCTAATATTTTTTTATAATATATATTTGTTAATCAACCTATGAACAATACACCAATATTTTTAATATCTGTTAATAAAGTAATTTTAGAAACCTGTCCTTGTTTTTCTATATATGTCATTGAACACTTCGCCTAAGAGGGATGCCATCGAATCAGTTTGAAAAAGTGGGGCACGGGCTGAGAAAGTTGGAGCAGTATGGGTTACATTATTATTTAATACAAGAAGGGGGGGTCGTTTGTGTGTGAGTGTTTTTTTTCTTTCTGAAAAGGGCGTGGTAAGTAATTTTTTGTTCGAAAGGGGGCGGTGAATAGTTTGTTCATCAAAAAGGGGGTAGCAGGTCAGAAAAGTTTGGTAACCTATGCTGCAGATGATATGGTGATGAATTATGCTGCTAGAGAAATATTTCATAATTTGGTAAGTTGTGGCAGTGAGTTCTCAGATACATTGCAGTATTTTTTCTTTGTTGTAAACGGAGGCCTGAACTGCACCAAATTACTTAAGACGGGGGGTAATTATGAACGTAATTTGCAAGCTGAGTCCCTGTGGCTTTGCTGAAACTGAAACACAGGAGCATAGCGTCGCCGTGTAGTGGTCTCCAATTAAGGCGCCAATGAGCTCTCGCCTGCTTTGTCCACGAGAACAACGGCACAAAGCCGGCCAGCGAGTGGTGTGTGGGCCACGCTCAGCGAGCAAGTACACCACGTCTGTCTCTCCAGCGAGACAGTAGATTTACACAGTATCACCCAATCGCAGCATCCCACAAAGAAAAAGAAAACTTGATATTTATGTGTACAACTTGTTTCCTAGATCAACCCATTTTCGTTGCGTCTCACCGTACCAGTCAGCTTTATTTCAAGGAAATATATTCAAAATAAGTATTCCCGTCTTTCACAACACCGTCACTCAAATGGAATTTAATTCTTGTAAAGAAAGAAAGTTACTATCTTACTTCGAACTTGCTCAATTTTCCTGTTAATATTATCTCATCGCTAAAATATTTTAACAGTGAGTAAGTGTATTATGTTTACGTAACAAGGATTTTTTATTTTTATTTTATTTTAAAAAGAAGAAGGTAAAATGCACGTGTGTTCAGATTCTCTATTGAACTTACACAAATGTAGTGTGCTTCCAAACATAAAGGTTGTATTGTTATACTACATGGAAAATACAGAATTTGCAGGAAGCTGGACCCGTATCTCACACAGGTGGACGGTGCGAACAAAGGTAACAGTAATTGTTCGGATGCGCTCCGGATTGTGGCCTTGGACCGGTTAGCTCTCAGTGAAGTAACAAAGCGTGACCGCTAGGTGACACGGTGGGAGAGTACAGGGGATTGCGAGCTGTGTGGTGGGTGCGTGGCCAGCCTGCAGAAAGAGATGTGCGGTGACTAACGCCTGTGTGGTCCGTGGTGGTTCTCGTGTTCAATGTCGTTATCCGGGTGGACGTGAGTCTCCAACGGACAGCAGAAAATGGAACTATCGGTGTCGGACGGCTTCACAGCACACTCGGCGTCTACCGCTAAATTGTAACTCCGCTGATATGGTGATCATCGCAAAACGTTACCCTATTGATCAACCCAGTGTTGCCTTAGAGAAAATCTCATTGCCCCGGACATACAGAAACCCTGAGAACTGATGTAAAATGAACCATCTTCGGATTTTAATTGTGTCATACTATTGTTAATAACACTGATGAATAATTTTGTAATAAACGTATATTATTGTCAAACGTAGGTACAACGGTGTTGTCAATATATAAAGCAACATCCCGATTCTTCATATTGTTAATAATATTTTTATTGATAATTTATGCAAATTAAAAGTGATTTAATTCTTAAAAAGAGGTGTACACCTCAAGGTGTTCACATACTTGAACTGTGTGATTATAGCCATCAAACGCCGTTTCTAGAGCTACAGCGCATGGCTTTTCGGTTGGAGTTAACAATTATCAGCAAATTTTAGCTTACTTAGGCTTTACTGGTGTTTTCTTTTAAAAAATTATAAACTCCATATAATTTAAAGTATCAACTACACAAAAGACGAATCATTTAATGTTTACCCACTGTTTCAAGAGAATGAAAAATAGACTATAGTTGCACACAAATTTAAAAAAAGAAAATAGACTCTGCAATGTAGGAAGTAATTTTGTCAATAATAATCAACATTTCTGAAGTGAGACTATAACTTTCTGCTTGCACAATCATAAACACATAAAACAGTTAATAGTTTTTTTTTTAAATTTAAACCTAAAAGATTATGAAGAGTTTTATTTCGACACATCCTACATGTGATAAGCAGAATCAGATCAGCATCATCTGTATTTCAAATCGGTCACGCTGACTATAAAGTCATCGCGGATGGTGGAAATTTTGTAATTAGTTGCATTATAGATACTCTTTTCACAGCCATGCAACTCAATTTTTTCTCGTATTCGAGTCTTAAATACCATTCTGAGACTTTGCAAACGCGGAAAAACAATTGGGCGGTTTGTCTAATACACTTCGTATCATATATTTGCAAAAGAAGGCTTGGATGTTTTTGATATACGTAATTTATAATCATTCAATTGTTTTAAACGTGTATCAGTCTCACTTTATATCTTCTGTATTCATTTGTACGATGAAACTCGTTTAGAAATTATACATTTTCAATTTGCATCACTTGTTTTCTTGAATTATCCATGCATCATTCTTCAGACGTCCTGTTTGCATGTGGTCGAAAATATTATAATGGCTCATTTCTTTAATGTGTACAATTAAACCGACATAATTTAACCTCGGAGCATATTTGATCCAGCAGTAGCCGACTCTGGCTACAACTTATAAAAGTTGATTACGCCAAAGTGTCACACTTCGACTCGACTGAGTTGCTAGAACATTAAGTAAACGTGTAAAATTCTCTCCAAGATTTCCACATGAAGAGTGGGCTTGAAGCGCCTATCGCTATGCAACACGGACAAAAGCAGCGTAGAGTTGGTAGCTCGATTACCAGTGCCTGCTACGCCTGCTCTTTGTATCGATATCGTTTAGACAGGAAGAGAAAAGTCAGTACTGGAAACTACCGTACCTACGTAGTGAATATCTTAGGTCTCTATCATCAAGGTAAATGTTAATCATCAAGTGATTTCATTAATTTAATTTGTGCACACAAAAGTTATATTCATTAAACTGATAATTCACAAAGGGAAAAGTATGCATATAAACACAGGGTTCCTAAGCCTTGTGCGGTATTCCCTGAGGTTCGGTACTAGGAAAAATAAGACGCAATCAGCAACATTCCCCGTCCATTCTTTACCTTCTCTACAAAGAAACTCCAAGGTTCTCGTTGGATAGCAAGCTACATGGAAACGGGGAGTCATTCCGAAAGTTCAGCTTCGAAGAAAAATCCTCTGCTTCAGTAAAATGCAATCATTGTTAAAATCTATTTACATAATGTGATGGGAGAAATGTACCAATATCTGATTTAAAAGCAAATATTCCTTTCACCTTGTAACATTACGTAAGATTTTTCCGACTGCATGCGCCAAGAACGTCTTTTTTATGTACGTATGCCTTCCGGTAGTTTTGATTTAGTTGTGATTACAGTAGCATTTAAGATTTAGTTAGTGGACATTTAGGGGATAGCCGGGCAAAGTGGCCATGAGGGTTTTTGGGTCCAAGAGATGATGGCATCACGCGGGAAAAGTCATAATTAGTGCAACTTAATGCCTCCAGTACCCTGAGAAGCCCGATCCGGTTAGCGTATCATCCCTAGAAGTTATTAGAATATATGTGGTTTTTGATGAGCCTGATATTTGGTAAGTGGTCAGTTTATGAATTTGTTACTAAGAAATCAGATGACTTACCACTTCTGAACAAAATTCTTTTGCATGAGTGATGTTATTTCTGTAAGTTTCTGATATGGTGATCATGATTGTCTCTTTGCATTGTTAAGATAGAATGACGTTACTATAACGACGCCAAACCGGGCAAAGTGGCCACCTGCTGGAGGCCGTGGCCTCTGTCTGCTGCACAGGGATTCTGTTTGTTCCTTGCAGATTATTAACATTATACAATACTTTGAAATAATGCTATATCATCATGTGAATCTTCTTTTTCTGTGAGTCCAAAGGACACTGTCGTGCAACAATAGCAGGAAAAAGCAAATGCAAAGGCCGATACAAAGGATCTTTGCAGATGTTGACATCAAGTTCATATAAAAATGTACTTGAAGCTGCAAAATCAAACAAAAAGAAGGAAACCACTGTTATATAGAAATCCACCAACCACCGGAAATCTAATACAAAAAAGAGAGTTATTTAATGATGACGATGATCAAGAATGAACACAGTGCCTGTACAGTAACAAAAGTATTTCAGATCAAGATCAGAAGAAAGATGGATCGAGTGCAAAACGTATTTCTTTTGGCCTCACGAACTCTCTGATGGAGTTGAACCAAACAGCTAATTGCAATTTTCTCAACGAAGGAATAAAGTGCCTTTCTCCCGTTATAATTTCTATTATTTACAAGCTAAATGACATTTAAAAAAAAAAGAACACTGTTTTGCAAATTTAGAGAGTTTTTAATCACAATCATTTCTGATTTTGAAGCTAAGTGGCCACTTTACCTGACCATGTCGGGCAAAGTGGCCATTTGGTTACTTTTTGAAAAAATTGGTTATTTTAGGTACTAAACTTGATGCAAATGTAACTAAAAATTTCTTATATGTACTAAGATAGTTCAACTTTGTAACTCCTGAGTTTGATGCCTTTAGGTATATTGTAAGTTACCTTAAAACATCTCGCTACTATTTAGCGCTGTTGTACGTTTTCTGTATTGCCAGTGAATTTTAGGAACATGGCGTGCACGGCCTACGGAAGTAAGCTTCCTGCCGTATATTTTCAGAAAAATTATCTCATTGGTTATTCCTACACGCAGTTGTTCAAACGTAAACTCTCTCCAGAACCAACCTGTAAAGCATATTTTTAAACTGTAATTAGGTAGACGTGATATTTTGGTGTGTCGGAATATTGAACGGGATATTACGGTCATTTATAAGGATTAATTAAGTTACTATGTACAGAGTTGAAGTGGAAAAATGGTTCCACCACACTTTCAGTAGTGGTAAAAAGTTCACCACTTGCGCACGAGAAAGTACAGTAGTAGTACGCACCAGTCGCAAAATGTTTAGAGAAGTCTGCTCAGAGCTTTGTTACTGTTTGGGCGCTTTTCGTTTTGCTGCCTCGGTGTACTGCAATAAGTTATGTAAATTAATGAAGAAGGCTCTGAATTCGCTACGGTAACTACCTGTGGTTATTTTTGGAGAGACAGTAGAGGCGTTAGAAATTATCGAAGATTACACCGTGTTGCAGTGAGCTCAACAGTTGCAAAGTATTTCAACAGTTGCAAAGTAACTGTATTCTGCGGCTAAGTTTGTTTCCACTTAAAGGATTTTGCATCTTCGGATGATAATAATAATAATGAAATGCTGATATGCAGAAAGGAGCAACGCATCCAGGCGATGCGTAACTGTTGGGCAAACATCAAAGCTTAAAGATGAACTAACAGTCTTCCGTACAAGCATAGGTCATTTACATACAATTTAAGCACTTTTTAATCCAAGATTTCTCTTAAAATTTGTAGATTTCGGCCTTTTATTCGTTAATTTTGAACCATAAAAAGTTATCGACCATGGAATATTATTTACATTACTCTGTTTCGTAATCATAAAGCTTCCACATTGTGGGAATGATCAGAAACGAAGAAGTTTACTCCATCTTGCTTCTAACTATGCTCCATGTTGCTCCTGGGGATGGAATAAGACTGGACGAACTAAGTGAACGTATGATTATTACACAATTTACTGTCATTCTTGGTTATAGTAAAAAAAAATAAAGATTGAGGATTCCTTTTTATTATTATTATTATGGTTTTACGCCTCGTCGACGTCGAGTCATTAGAGGCGTGAAACGATGGGGGACAAGGAACGGGAAGGAATTCGGACATTACCTATTGTAGGTAGCATCCCGGCAGTCGCCTGGAGTGATTTGGGGAAACCATGGAAAACCCAACTCTGGATGCCCGGACGTGGATTCGAGCCCACATCCTCCCGAATGCGAGGCCTGAGCGTTAACCACTCACCCACCACGCTTGGTAGGGGGATTCCAGTTTCTTCTAGTAAAGTATATAGCTTTTAGTGAAAATCCTTAAGAACACCTCATTTCCCCAACGTACTCTACGCTTATTATGGATGCACCTTGAGAATCAGAACAATTTTTTTGTCCAGTCATGTCTGACCATGTTGTATACTTACATCTTTGACAAGCATCTTCTTTTTTGTTGTTGTTGCTGTTTGCATAGGGCTTAACGCCTCGCAGACGTCGAGGTCGCTAGAGGCAACAAAGCACTGGGGGCAACGAACGGGAAGAAATTCGACCATGGCCCTTCTGGAGAAACCATCCCGGCATTTGCCTGGAGTGATTTCGAGATACCACTGAAAATCAAAATATGGGATGATGGACACGGTTTTGAACCTGCGTTCGAGCGTTCGTTCATCCCACAGGGATATGCCTGAGAATGCGATATCAGAATGGCAGGCCCGACAGTCGAATCTGTCTTGTTCAGAATTCCGTATTAATGACCAGTTCGAAACTCTGTCACATGCTAGCATTCTTATCGTAATACTAATTCCAGGTGTCCTATTTTTATGCCAGAATTTGCTTCGCTGTGCCAAATCGGCTTTGAGTTTCCTCAAATATGCCGCTATGAATACGTCACATCCATTTGGCTGTTTTCTATTAATAAAAAGCTTGCGCACTGTCGCTTTCCTGTGACGTGCGTATTCAGAGTTAGGCGGCACCTGTCTACGCAAGTTAAGCCAGACCCTCTCTGAAGTAGGTCGCGCGTTCTGCCTCAAGTACTCAAAATTATCGCTCATCATTATTGCTGATTAATGCTAACTCTCAACACAGTTACTAGTTTTCTCATCGACATGTTTAAAGGGAATTCATTCAAACAGAACCGCACGAATCCTTACATAAAAAATCAGAGATCATGTTCTCCTTCATTTTGTATTTTTGTCGTATTCTCCGGTCTTACGCTTATTACCGCAGCAGGGAGTTTTTATTTTTTATTTATTTTTTGCCGCGAAAAATGATCTATTTATCCACTATTGGAGATGATGATAGTTAATCTTAGTCTTTTGGTAACAAGAATTACGACAGTGAGGTACGTCGAAGCATGTTTACAGTTTAATATTGTAACAGAAAATTTTTCTCAACAATTTAGCAAGCTCGCTAAGGCCCCATTGTACTGACAGAGTTAAAACAATGTCTTCCCATGGCTATTCATCTAGTGATTATTCTCGAACATTAGTTCCTTAATGCAGTTTTAAGTGTGATATTTTTTCGCTGAATTTCGTAAAATTCCATTTCATGCACTGATTCATTTCGTGCTAAAAGTTATTTACTCTTAGTGATGTAGTGAATGATTTTTTGGAAACTATTTACACATGCAACAATTAACAAGAGTATTTGGAAATTATATTCAAATTTAAAAATGAAGCTGTATGTTTGTAAACAGCAGTGGCAACAGTATGTTGTTTCGTAGTGTTAGTGTATGTTGGTAATATTAATCATAAAACACTGCACGCTGTTCCACTTCATCGAATCTGTTCTAATGGTAACACTGAATTAATTTATCTAATTTAACACTAAACGGAGTTCGTGGAAGGTCTATTAGATAGAGACTCACTAAGTTCTTAGAAAGTCGTGGAAACAAGACAGTCGTATTAAAGAAGCAGAACTTATTTTTGGTGTGTTGTTTAGAGATGAATTGCAATTCTCATGAGTTTCCGTGGTTATATTGTATTACATACAGATTAGAGCAATTCTCAAAGATACAAGTTGCCTCATTTCACAGTTAGCCACCGATAATTCGAATCTCTGAATATACAAGCAGGTATCTTTTCCTCGTTCAGAAGTGCCATTGTCAGAATCAATTCCAGCTACGCCAACTTTGTCATAGAACCAAGAGAAGAAGAAGGGGCAAGGATCGAACAAAAGACCTTCTACAGGGACACGTTACGTTCTCTCGAGGACTTGGTTGATTTGTAGCATTCCCAAGACAAAATAAATGAAAGAAGAAATAATCGACAACAGGGTAGACCGGATATGGGAAATGGCGAAAGCTAGAGAGCAACCACCTGAGCCAACGGGCGCGGCGAGCAATAGAGATAGAATGGTGAATATTGTTCTCATATGATTTCACTTCATGATCAAAAAGTGATCATCAGAAACCCATGATACCGAAACGTGTTTTTACAACAGAAACCAAGGGACACAATAATGCAACAGTTACAGCTCGTTCAGTTAACAGAGGCGTCTCAAGGTCAGTCTTTTCTATCCTCACTCCACTGCATGGGAAGGGGAAATTCGCCACAAACCTACCGGGACACAGCGATCTAAACGGAGAGGTACGTACGGTGTGGAGTGGGGTCAGGAGAATATGACCTTTAACCGCCAGTTCAGAATAAACAGGGTATAGTGGGGGAATCCTCCGTTTGCAATGTCTATCTATGTAGATTTTCATCCGGCGTACAAGATGTCAGAAAGAACTTTACATACGACGATGTACTAAAAGGGGCGTCCATTAATTGCGTGAGGTGATTTTCCGGAATTATGTAACCCTTCCCTGCTTTCTGGTGAGATTTGGTGAGATCTGGGCGGATTTCCCCCCCCCCCCCCCCCCAATTTTAAGATGACGTGAGTTTTTGAAGGAGGCCCCCTCACCTGGTAATCGACCTAGCAGTTTTTTTTTATACTTTTTTTTCTGTTAACTCTACTATCCTTCAAGAATTTCAAAACCTCACGTTAGGTTTCCGTAGCCCGTCCTTTACATTGGTGAGGTTTCATGACATTTCACCGCCCCCCCCCCCAGATTTAATCTTACGTAATTAATGGATATCCCGAAAGACATTTAAAACACTGTCAAACCTTCTTGAGTGTTGAACACAGCACATTATGCAAAATGCACAAATTACTGAGAATTTGCTAACTGTAAAGGAGAAAAAAAGTGTCACAACGTATGTTGTAATAAGTGAAAATAACCTTGAAAGAAAAATGGTTAAAAGCTCACTTGTTACATATCACCATTAAACAAGTGTCACAGCTAGCGACTCCTTTCACGTAGCAAAACAACTGCCTGAGGCTCCACAGGTTGGAAACAAAGCCAATATTCTTCCTTCCTGTTGGAAGTAACAAGAGGGGTAATCCGTGTTTCATAAAGTAAACAGATAGTACGAGACGTTTGCGACATGCTCCAATAGCTAAAACCCAATGGATCACATAACATTCGATAGCCTGTATCGGTATGCATACAACGTTACCATTAAACTTCAATGCATATCTCTGTAATGCATCGATTGTTCATTGATTTCTGTTTTTTTATGCCTTTAATTGCCACGTCCAGCTCTTACAGCATTATATCACTAAGTCTCAGGCAGATCTGGAAGCCGTTTAGATACTAGAGCATAGTACACGGTGTATGTATAGGAAACGTTAACATTTATTTAATTAGATTAAGCTCATATAATAAATACTTTTTTTTTGAAAACATTCCAACCTTCTGTTTGCTTCAATGTTTTGTAAAACAAAAAGCGCTTTCAAAAGTTTTTAAAAATTGAAATCTGAGTGGTCTGGTGGCTCAGTGGTTAAGGCGTCAGACTGGAGAACGAGAAGTCCCCGGTTTGAATCCCTGTTTCGACGGGGTTTTCGTAGACCCGACCTTCACCTCTGGCACAGCTTGCTGTGTAATGTGAAGTACGCCAGAACGCTTCCGTGGTTCGGATTCCACGTTAAATTGTAGGTCCCTTGTGTTCGATAGGATTGTCGAATTGGGTTAAGACGGCTACGACAGGGGCGGAATGTGCAGCCAATAGAAGCCCTGTCACCAGTTCATTACTACCACACGGAATTATTATTATAATTGAAAATTTAGCTGTAAATCCAAAAACCTTGGTCAGATCATTGCGTGCTTGAAAACGGGAAGGTAGTATGGGCGTGAAATACAGGAGGTACAGCTAGATTTGTTTGCGAAAATTTCTGAAGAACATTATCAGAAAGTGAAATGATAAAAGGAACTGGGATGAGATCCACTGGAAGATAGGAGGCAGGTGAAGAGGCTGCTGTGAGTGTGTAAGACGAATACTGGCGGTGATGCCTAGATGGATGTTGGTGGAATCAGGCGTAATATGTGGAAGGGAAGAGATCACCATCGTCAAAAGCAAGCCTTTTATTTCAGGCATAAGATAACAGAAAAAATTTCTTCTGTAGGTAAAGGAGTCATGTCCTGGAATAAATTATCGAGGGAAATGCTCAACAATTTATCTGAAATAATAAAAAAAAATTACGATAAAAATTCGATAAATCCGAATGAGGTGAGTATGCTCAATAAGGGACGTCCATTAACTACGTGAATCAAAATAGGGGGAGAAAGGTCCGGCAAAATTTCATTTAAAAGGGTGGGGGTTAGTAAAAATCTCACGCCAACAATTTACATAATTTTTCTCCTCTTATTTCACAGAAAAAATATTGTGCATAGAATACATCAGTATTAACTCTTAGGTGTTTAGTGGCATGAAGCAAAATACATGAACGTGTCAAACAGATTTAATTAATTAAAAATTTAAATTATAAGATTAATCCCACGAGAGGGAGGGGGAGGGGGGGTTTCCACCATATCTTCCAAATCTCATCAAGGGGGAGGGAGAGTCTAAATTTAAGTGAAATAAACCTCTCCTAAGTTCCATCATATTAAATTGAATTAAGTAAAGAACTGAATTAACACACATATCCCATGTTTAATAGGCGGCAGCAAAGTACGTTTGCCTCTCAAATGTTTCGGCGGACACTTGTTTTAAAACACGAATTCTGCGTGCCCGGACAAGGCAGCCCCGAATTACGGCATTGTGCCTTTATTTACGGCTGGACACGCCGGTGGGGACAATGAATGTACTGTTCGTCAAGCGGCGGGAAGACCTGCCTGGCCATGTCTTTTGTTTGAAGTATCTTGTGCTGAAATAAGTTTTTGAAAGTAGAGGCCGACTGATTTTCCAGAATGGTTCTTTTGGAGGGCTCGCCGTATGTGATGACAGTTTCTAGCACAGCCAGCGAATTTTTTGAATTACGTCTAACTACTCCAAGGTTTTTTTTATGTTCTATGTCTTCGTCCAGCCAGCGTGGAGCGGTATTTCTGAGATGCAATGGTTTGTATGGAGGTACAGAGGAGGCCCTACGGCGGAGGAAACAAAGACTTCCTGAGGGCTGCGCGGGAAGAAGTGAGGAGACGGTTTCTGAGTGCCAAAGCGAGAATTCGTGGGTAGACTTCCGCCTGGCAGATGGGCCGCCGACCTTAGAGTTGGCTGTGTTTCATCTGTGTAAGTTGGCCTCGCCTTCGTTCGCCAACACAGTTCTCTGTCGTGGAGACAGTGCTTCCGGCGACTAGCCGATATTGGGTAATGTGTACCGTCAGCTAATAGAAAAATATTTACAGCATCTCTTAAACACGAAAAGCGATTCTGACACTCCTGTAGAAACCGTAGGGCCAGTCAATCATAAGCTTGGCGTCGGTTTTATATTTGTCACTAGTGTAAGTCCGTGACCGTGTTTTGCGTATCGTCACCGGTCTAGAATAGTTCCAGTTTTTAAGGTCAAAGGTTGATATGATCTGTCCAAATACGAACTTTACCTGTAACCCACTCTTAGGTTGAATAAAATGTTTTGAGCTTGAAGAACTTAGAAGTATTGACACACGTATTAAACACGGATAGAGACGATCGCGCTATCGTATAAATATTTCAAAGATCGTAGATGTTAAACTCACTGAATACAACCCCCTGAGTTGTATTTCACCCTTAAAGTCCACTCTTCAAAATCTGAAGAATTCCTTTTAAGGGAATGCGCAATTACTTCGAAACCATCACGTTGTTTTTTTTTTTTATTGAGACTGGGCAAGGGAAATGTAGGTGGGAGCAGGAAAGGAGGAAGATGGGTGTGCAGGGAAATTGTCACCGGAGCTTGCAATTGGAATTAAAATTAAATTAAATTATATAATGTAATCTTTTGTCATAGTGTCCGTAACAGCCAGAGAACTTAATTCAGATTCCAGATTATTAAATAGTTGACCACCTCTGAAAAAATGAATTGCCAGAATACTCGATTCCATAACATATTTGATCTGATGCCCACTTTAAACAACCTAATAACTCAAGTACAGCGAACATGAATAAAGACCATTAACGAAAGTGGTTAGTAAAATACATAGAGAGCCGTAATGTATAAACTTTGGTCAAACAGCAATATTAGCGAAAGTTTTAATTAAATTGAAATTTAGCCTAGCCCGGAGTGACAATTGGCATTCGTGATTACATCAGAATAATTTAAGTTGCTTTCATTAGCGGCTTTTTACTGAAAAGCAGTTCCACGTTTTTTCAGCACTAAAGTTTATCGATATTTTTTAACTATGAAATTCAACGAAAAGCAAGTTTAATGAATCTATTATGGCAATTAATTTTGTATCAGTTGCTTAGCTATTAAATTGTGGACATAACCACGAATTTCTTCTAATGATATCTCTCGTCGCTGCGACATCGAGGTGAGTGAATGAGTGAGAAAATTATTCAGTAGATGCATTTCTCAACTTTAAATCACAATCATTTGATTTCAAATTTCATTTCTTGTGAAACCATTTCTTTTATATAATCGGCTGAGACATCATGAGTAGCATCTAATAGAAATCATATGTAATCAAACCAAATGACCATGAATAGTGTTATGAGCTACCAAGGTGGTACAGTGTTTATCAAGTCATTATCACCCCATTTAGAGAGTATTATACATGTCACAAAAACGGCGAAACAAGGCTGCACTTTGTTCGCTACTTTACTTGATGTGTTTATTTATTGTTGATGCTACGAACACATGAAAATCTATCTATTGCTTGAAGTAAAAAATTGATTATTCCTTAAACATAAAATTTCCGACGATATATCACTGGTGTTTACAAACGGAGGACACGTACAAGAATCGATCATAAAAATGTTATGCGTACAATGTGAAGATACCAAATCACAAATAATAAAAACGATGACAAAACGCAAAAATCATATTGTTTGAGACATACATACAAAAACAAAAGAAACAGTAAGCAATATACCAAAATAAATAATCAATGCAGACGATAGATGTTCTCCAAAACTGTTGGACTATCGATCTTGATAATAAAAACAACAGTCTCACTGTGAGAAATAAGAAACAGGAGAAACTCATTCAAAGCACAGAAATGAGACTTTAGAAGCCCGTCAACGGTGAAATCAAACAAAGAAAGTCGACCTGAGAAGATAAATACACATCTGAAGCGTAAATGGAGAGCTGAAAAGAAAACAAAAGCATATGGATTAAACAGACACCTACAAAGGAACGTGTAACAAAGGCTGCCAAGGAAAATAATAAAAAGACATAGAAGACAGAACATTATAGACACTGAGAGGTTGGATACAGTGATAGGAAACAGACTAGTTCTCTCTATTTAAATTTTGGTGCAGCATTGATAACTAGGATCAAGCCGAATGCTTCTCATCCACGCTGCATGTGAAACATTATATTCATAATCGGTATTAATAATAAGGCGGAACAATTGCCAGTAAAATATACATCAATCGAAAACACATAAAAATCCGACCTCTGAATATCGTCAATAAAGTTAAATCAAAAATTATCCTAAGTTTTTCTTTTTTTTCGACGCACATCAAAATAAATTATACCCTACTTTACCTGCACTATGTTGGAATATACGTAACGTGGCCATTTATCTTTTTAGAGCGGGACGCCTGAGGAATTTAGTAAATCTTTTTTTTCGTATTTTACTACGTTTTATTCAAAAACGAAGAACACTAATGATAACATCTAACGTCTAACTACCATTTGTTTTCTATTTATCGGCAGAACAAATCAGTTTCAAAATATCGGGTCCAGTTTTCAAGTACAGTTACATGATTTGTTTTTGTTAATCTTGGTAATCAAAATGCCTTTCAATACTGCGACACAAAACTTTTTGATAATTATTATTTTGTAAATACGCAATACGGTTGTTGTAGGATGTTCTTTATTTTTCGGAAGCGTTTCGCCTCTCGTCGCCTATTGGCGTATTTACTAAATAATAATTATTAGTTTAACAAGCAACTGTGGAAGAAATGGCCTACAATAATCATATAACTTTTTCGTTACTTGTCCATGTTTTATTTATGAGAGAAAAAAAACTCTTTCGACAGGTGCATTACTTCCAAGTAGTACTCAAAAGTTACACGAAAGTTCGCAAAGTTGAGAGTGTTAGCACGGAAGTATTGAAAGAATTCCGTCCCAACGGCCTTCAGCAGCAACATTCTCAGCGTTCCAGCTAGTGATTTTTTGATCTGTGACGCAGTTGGAAATAACTGAAAACTCGTCGAACATTTCCGTATCTTGGCTGTTGCTAATAAATCCTTGCGTGATAAGCAATGGTCTATGAGTTGATTCTACCACCGCGGGGTAAAAAACCGCATCGTCTGTTTTAGACCTTAATAGATAGATATATGCAGTTTTGTTTGCGAAAGCGGGACATTTTTACACTCGCCGGAGACAGCGGAACAAGCAGCCTGAAATCGGGACTGTTCCGCCCAAAGCGGGACGTTATGTCACGTTAGCTATACTATAATCGCAAATCCTTTAAAATTCGAACAGTATTTTTCTTTTGAATCGCGTTCATCAAAAAATTCTTTTTCTTCTTCACTACCTTTTCCCAGCATCTTGGAGTCGGCTGCCTTCGATGAGATTTACTCATCATTGGCATGGTCAAATGTGGAGCTATGGTTTACGGCCGCATTGTCTTGCCTCCTACCATGACGTACTAAGGGGGCGTCCATTAATTACGTGAGGTGTTTTTCCGGAATTCCGGCCCCCCCCCCCCCTCTGGTGACACTTCGTGAGATCTAGCCGGACCCCCTCCCGCCTCTAAAATGACGTGAGACCCCCCCCCCCTACTAATCGACCCCCTCTAAAGTCGACTTTCGCGTCATTTGTAGACTTTTTAGCTCTACTGTCCTACAAGAATTTGAAAACCTCACGTGTGATTTCC
This sequence comes from Vandiemenella viatica, assembly GCA_031002005.1. Classification (NCBI taxonomy): domain Eukaryota; kingdom Metazoa; phylum Arthropoda; class Insecta; order Orthoptera; family Morabidae; genus Vandiemenella; species Vandiemenella viatica. Next base: position 117,843,311 of record JARYHS010012519.1, read on the forward strand.
GTTGACCACCCCCTCCCCCTTAGTGATATTTCGGCGGACCCCCCTCACGTAATTAATGGACGCCCCCTAACGGGGGAAGTGAAGTGCTGCCGTGTAACTATGTTCAGTGTGTGATAATTGTGTTTTTTGTTTGTGAAATGTATAGTTTATGAGGTGGAAATGGGGGGACCGCCCCGGCATTCGCCTTGATGGCTACAGAAAACCGCCTGAAACCCGCAGTACGCGTATGCCAGTTATACTTCCCTGATGCAGTGTGCAGTGCTTCATGGATTGAGAATGTAGCTGTGTAGGATCTGGGTAAATGCATTTAATAACAATAACAATTATTAAATGCTATAAAGCATATATTAAAGGAGCTTAGAGTGTTTTTATTTGAATCGCGTTAACTGGGAAATATGTTTCGCATCATTCATTCTGATATCATATCAACTCAGATACTAATAAACCAACATGGCAAAGAGAAATTTCTTAACTCAGTTTGGTTCCAATCGCTGCACCGCGACTATTCTCTGGTTCTCACTGCCGACCGTGTCCTTTGCGTTTGCGTAATATGTAGAAGAAACAAGCGAGAGGGTTAAACCCAGTGCCGGACCAATTAGGGCTACTCTTCTCAAAGACACCAGGGAATCGTCAAATTTAACTGATTCCAAACTCCAGTATCGTGCGCCGTCACTTCAAATTTATTGCAGAGAAGGTTTGGGATTTAGCCCACAATCTGATTATTAGAAGAAAAAAAATTCTAGCTAAACCTTACACCATGGATGACAGAAATAAAACTACTATGTAATTTTTCAATGCAGTCTCTAAAGAGTTTGGCATGTTTATCACAGTTTGAAATTAACCTTTCAACTTTTTTTTTTTTAAGTAGTCCTGAATTTTGCAGTTTTTCAACACAGTTAAATTTCCTTCCGTGAAAATCTTTTCTAGTTTGGACAATAGTATTCTCTGGAGGACAGGGATAAGATGTAAGATGGGTGTGAAGAAAACTGCTTCCATCACGGGGGCTACCGGTTAACACCGTAGCAGGCGCCGGACATCACGTTGAACCAAAGACATGAGCCAATAGGGCGAGCTTTAACGAAACGCTTAAATTGTCTATTAACTAATAGCAAACGAAGTAAAGATGAAACAAAACGCAAGCAGAATTTAAAAGTGAATGGTTTTAAATTAGTGTGCAGTTTTGTGTTTACTCGCACATATGCAGTCATTTGAAAAGAAGGAACAGATGTTGCAACTTCATTTTTCACATACTGTAAAAGATACAAGTACATGCTTCTCCAGTGTAGAGGAATTTTTGAAAGGTAGAAAGCATAAAGTCAGGGTAGAAAATGAAATATCAAAAGAAGTGGAAGTGAAATGGGAGTACCACTGGGTAGTGTATTGGGACCATTGCTATTCGTTACTCTACTGAATGACTGTATTGATGGTTTCCTGTCAGAAGTTAGGTTGTTTTGCAGGTGCCATAATGCTATATAATAGGATCAAAATGGCAGAAGACTGAAAAGCTGCAAGGTGATCTGGACAGGATATCTTGCTGGGCTGGTAAACATGGGATGAAGATAAATGCAAAGAAGAGTTATCTTATTAAACACACAAATAAAAAACTAAATGTTGACTATAATTATAAGGCGGGAAAGAATTGCTTGTTGAAGACTTGAAATGTAAATTCCTTGGTATAAAATTTGGTAACAAACTCAATTTGGCAGGACACATTGGTGAAGTAGTAGGAAAAGATTTCAAAATCCTTTACTTATTGAAGAGAGTGATGAAGGGATGTGCCACAGAAGTAAGGGAACTGGCTTACAAAACTTTGATCAGACTATTGCTTGAATACGGTGGTGTAGTATGGGACCCACATTTTGGGTATCAGATACAGAAGTTGGAAGGAGTGCAAAGAAGGGCTGCTAGATTTGTCTCTGGAAAATACCGCAGAACACAATCAGTCACTGATCTGATAAAGGAGCTGAAATGGGATTCATTGGAAGACAGGAGAAAGGTGGAGAGAGTCATGGGAGTGAATATTGGTGATGAGGCGTGGAAAGATTTTGGTTTTAGAATTAGGAGTAGTGCTTGAAAGTGGTTGTTTTCTGACTATCTTTCAATAAAAGTAACAGTGAAATATACGGTGTTATTACCTAAGCGACGAATTTACAAGTTTAAAACTTGCATGTAAAGTAAAGGCCGGGCTACAATAGACCGCACCGAACCCGTGCTGTACCCGATCGACACCTTTCTTATTGTTGTCGCCCATTCTATTGAAGTGCGTTCAAAGTTCAAACGACACTGCACCGTGTGTCGGCCGTCATTGGTTTGGTTTAATTTTTGATGGTGCGGGCCGGTGTCGGGCTGGTCGATATGGAGAAGCCTATACAAACAGGGCGGGATTACAGCAGCGCGGGGCCCGAAGGTGCCTCTTAGAAGTCGCGGCCCTCGCTCAAAATCCGTGGGGCCCCCTAGAAGGCGCGGGGCCAGTAGCATTTGCTAACTCCTGCTACGGGTCCTTTACGACTAAATGTTTTTTTAGCGTTCTGATTGCTTTAGAAAAGTGCCCTTTTTTCAGCCTTACTTCAGGTTTATTAGATGTTCGTAAAATGTAGGTAGAGTCCTTGCATGTTCGCATTAACAAATAAAAGCTTTGGCAGATGTGAAGGTCGATTTTAAGGCCTGTAAAAATTACATCCGAGATCCAGATTTTGAACCGGGGACCTTCCATACCCGAATCACATGCCACAAGAATCTGAATTTAGACGTACTGAAAAAAATGTAGTCAATCATATAAAAGTACATTTGTGTTTTGGGATCGCAAAAATAAATGATATAGAAAAAAAGTACATTGATTTTACTATGTTTGAATATTTATTTGTCATTACATCCAGATTTACCTCTTGACTCAAATGGATACGGCGTACGATTGGGGTACTGAAAGTCCCTTGTTCAAATCCCTGTCTCAGCTGTAATTTTTATGGGTCTCTGTTAAAGCTTTGATTTGTTAATGCTAAGATGCCAGGACGCTCCGTGGTTCGAATTTCACGTTAATCTGTAGGTCTCCATTAAAAAATAGGTGACAACGATAGAGGTACGCTGCGCGGCTGATAAGAAACTCTATGACTGGAATTTTTAGATGACATGAAACTGTTGTTACTTTACAAAATATTTGCAGTCTGTATTTAAAATAAAATTTATAATAATCTTATTATTTTTTGTTAAAAATATTGAGTGGTTCTAAAGGAACCTGTAACCGCTTTCATGGACCATCAAGAGTTCTTTTATTGAAAATCAGATCTGGTAGGTGCTACAAGTTGTACTGTGAATGCGCCACTAGAGCAGTCGGAAGGTGGGTGGCGGGCACTGAGCGTGGCGGGTAGGCGGTAACGCTCTGGCCCCGCATTCGGAAGGACGCCGATTCGAATCCCCATCCGGGAATCCAGATTTGGGTTTTCCATGGCTTCCCCAAATCACTCCAGGCGAATGCTTCCTTTAAAAGACCATGCCCGAATTCCTTCCCGTTCCTAGGCCCAATTTTTTCACGCCTCTAAAGACGTCAACGAGGCGTATAGTTATAAACAAATAAAAAGCGAGCGCGGAGATGCGCGGTGGCGTGGCCTTGTGCCTAACGCTTGAATTAGTCTGGCCACGAACTCGGCAAAGTTCATATGATAAAGGTTGGTTTTTAGACGCGTGCGTGATTATGTAAATAATTTAATTCACTTGTGAAATCATCCCACATTTTTGTTATTGAAAGACGAGGCAAAAATAAATCAATATGGCAGTATTATATGGAAATAGAATTTACTTATGAAAAAAGATTGATTTTAAATTTATTTTTGATACAATATTAAAATCTAAATAATTATAAATTTATTTTCCCACATCCGCTTCCGCAAAACACCCGCGTCCGCGGATGTCATGCACTGAATATCCGCATCCGCATAGATCAGCAACAATCCTGGTTCAAGGTTAGGAACCCCGCCTATCAGTTCCATTCGCTGCCGCAAACGGCGCTGTAGTCTGTTAATGTGGAAATGGAGACTCCACCAGTCTTTTTCCCTTTGCAAATGTGCCCAGTTTCTACGAATTTCTTATGCCAGTCGTAAATCGGTTTATGACGAAATGGAACTTTATTGAACTTATGAGCGACTGAAGCTGCACATCAACAGTGGATTTACTTTTTGCATACGGAATCACATATAATGACTTCTTTTGTGGCGCCGTTAACAGACAACAGCGCTATTGGCGGCAGTGAATAGAACTAATAGACGGAGGTTACAAATCTTTGAACCTTCCTCTACCCAGTGATGTGGTGACACGTTTTGTAACTTTTATAGTTTGTGAGAAATAAAATTGCAAATTTGCACCTCCTTTTTCAATAACGCTAAGAAACGGACGGAAGAGATAATTGTTCAGCTGGTTTAAAAAGAAATTAAAATACTCTGTAAGCCCTGCCAGTACAGATATTTGTCAGTTTGTCGGCGGCAAGTCAGTGACAAGGCGTCCGACAGAACTCTGCCGCCCTAATTTTATCAGCAGGCGCCAAGGGTCAGTCAGCTATGTGAACCGCGTCAAGGGCATCGCTCCGACCTTTAGCTCAAGTGGATAGAGATTGAATTGTGCGTCTTCAGTACACAATGCTGTCGCATCTGGTGTACAATAGCAACTACTAAGATACATAACAGTAAAGTCGTCACAGTAATCAATTTAAGTCAAGATTAGCGTGATAATATGTGAATTGTTTTTGAGAGTTCAGAACAATGACTCCATGCTTTAAGCTATTGCAAATAACTTCAACTACACCATTCAATGTTTAACAAATTCATGATAATGTGAATAAAGCAGATAATTTCCGGCGAAGAGTGGTAATGTGGGTTGACAGCTCTGTGCGCTAATCGTTTTATGCTAATATTTTAAGATCATTTATTACAATCCTTTTTTTTTAGGTGCTTTGCTTTAATGATTAACGTAATCACATGAAATTTGTCATATTAGACAGTGTTAGAATAATTATTTTTAATATTTGAAGAAAATATTGTTTGTTATTCTTAGGATTCCATCAAATCAGTCGAAAGACTGATGACAGCTAAAAAAAAAAAAAAAAAAAAAAAAAAAAAAAAAAAAAAAAAAAAAAAAAAAAAATCATTCCAAAAAAACTTAATTGACGAAAGCACATTATAAATTTTCTTGAAAATAACTCACGTATTATAGTAAAGATTCGTCTGGTCCTAATGACCTGGTGCTGCCCCCATCGTAGCCTGCCTTAAACTAACTCAGTAATCGATCGGATATATGGGATCTGCAGTTTAACGAGGAATCGAACCACGGAACTGTTCTGGCGTATTTCACATAACTTAACAAATTGTATCATAGGTGAAGGTCATGTTAAGGGACCTGCCGAGACAGAGATTCGAACCGGGGATCTTTCGATCACCAGACAGACGTTGAGCTACCAGTAGGCTCTGCAGGTGTTACAGTGAATCCATTTTAATGAAATGTCATTTATCAGCTTTAATACAGATATCAAACGTACGCGAAGACAAGCAACAGAGGCACACTGAAGAAGTGTTATCATGGAATTAAATTCGTAATAATCGAGAAGATTGCATAAATTTTAAAGAGCGTATTGCAGATTATTTGTGGAGCAACTCCCGGTTTTTTGTTTTTTTTTCTGATGGCTTTACGCCTCGTCGACGTTGAGGTCAGTAGAGGCTGGAGAGGACGTGGGACATGAAACCGGAAGGAATTCGGTCATGGTATTTTAGAGAAAACACCGCGACATTACATCGCACGTGAAAAATGACTAAAATCATAACCCACAGATAATAACATCGCTGGCTATATTACTATAGCTGTCTTTAAGATAGCAGGGTGTGACATTGTACCTTATCTTTAAATATTATTTAAACTGAGTCTGGATCCTTGCGACTTACCAGATGACTGGAAAAGTGCGATAGTAGCACCGATACATAAAGGAGGGGTGACAAATACAGTAGAAAATTATAGATCACTTAGTTTGGAACCAGTAGTAGGTAAAGTCATGGAGAAATTGATATGCAACCACATTAGAAATATATGCGAGGTGCGTAAGTGGTTTTCAAGTCGGTAACATGGCTTTAGGCAAAAAAATTCATGCGAATCTCGGTTATTAGGACATATGCAAGATATTTCAGATGAAATGGACAAGGGAGGCCAAATTGTTAGCATGACATTAGATCTTTACAAGGCATTTGAAGTGGTGAGCCATAAAATGGTGGCAAATAAAGTGAAAACCACTGGAGTGAATGAAAAAGTGATTTGCTGAGTAGAAAATTTTTTTAAACGAGGAAAACAAGAAGTCAGTGTAGGAAATGCAGCATCAAAAGAAGTGGAACAGAAAATGGGAGTGCCTCAGGGTAGCGTATTGGGACCTTTGCTATTCATTATTGTAATGAATGATTTATTGATGATTTACTATCAAAATTTAGGTGGTTGCAGATGACAAAATGCTGTATAAAAGCAACAAAACGTAGGGGGACGTGAACAGCTGCAGAGTGATCTGGACAGTAAACATAGCTGGGTTGGTAAACATGGGATGAAAATAAATGCAAAAAAGAGTCAGCTTATTAGATACACATAAAAAAACTAAAGGTTGATCATTAAGGTGGGGAATAAATTCCTAGTTGAAGACTTGAAATGTAAATACCTTAGCGTAAAATTTGATGACAAGCTCAACTAGGCAGGAAAAATTATACAGGTAGTGGTAGCAAATATGGTACAGTAGTTGGAGGGGGTGCAAAGAAGGGCTGCGAGATTTGTCTCTGGAAATTTCCGTAGAACACAATCAGTAACCAATATGATAAAAGTGCTGGAATGGAATTCATTGGAACACAGGAGGATGGTGAAGAGAATCATGGGAGTGTACAAGGCGTATATTGGTGATGAGGCGTGGAACGATATTGGAGTAAGAATTAAAAGTAATGCATGGGAGGGAAAAGATGACCACGACCACAAGCTGGCATTCGATTTCAGTCACAAGGATGTGGGAAGATATTCTTTCGTAGGTAAGGGGGTCAGGGATTGGAATAAGTTATCAAGAGAATTGATACATAATTTACCAAATTCGTTGAAACAATTTAAAGTTGGAATCTGTAGAGGGCAAAAGTAGGTAGGTACAGGAAAGGGGAAAAGTGGATGTGTATCGAAATTGCCATCGGAGCGTGCGCTCCATTGTAATTAAATTAAATACGATATTGCACGATTGGCGATTAAAGGTGTGTCACATAACTGAGACTGTAGAGATATCAGAAGAAATATTAGATATTAGAAAGTCTTATGACAGATGGGAAACGTATTGTTAAATGCTGACCAAAACAAATGCAAAAACAAATCTTTGGGCCATTCTGCGCGATAATTTGTCACGTTGTGTAAGTCTTAGGTTGACGTCTACACGCCATAAATGAAACAGCAATAAAAAAAATCGATGCTGGAGGCTTTTTAACAACATTGGGCATGTCAATTTCATCTTCGAGAAAGGTCTTTTAAATGTCTCCTTTCCTTGGAGATAAAAGGATATTTTTTGACGTAAATACGATGAACGTCTTTATACTCTCAGTGGGATGTTCTGCCGAGGAAAGTTGCGTAACGGAACAGTGTTCTTAAAAAACCGAAAGGAGTGGTAGGCGTACCGTTGTGCCTGCATGATTTCTATCAAACCAAATTCCTCACACCTTTCGCACTTCTGGTAACGTCATGTCAAATATAGTTCTGATAACGGCGGTTCAGTTTGACCTTCTTAAATCTCAGTGACGGTCGATTTAGTAGCTTATGCATATTCAACACTGTGACTTAGACTACTGCCTACAATTTAATACATAATTGAATACTGAGGAGCCAAATTTATAACTGTTTGGCTTACTTGTTTGTGAAAATGTCGCCTGCGGCGCGTGTAATTCGAACAATGACATTTAAGAAAGTTGTAAAGAAAAGATAACTTTGTAAGCATTTAAGAATGTTAAAATAAGTAACTAAAAAAATAGTAGCTCAGTGGTTAAGCGCTTGCTGTCAAAACGTTCACTATTCCGGTCCGGGGTTCGAATCGCGGGATGCACAGGAATTTCGAGAGTTGAGTTTGCTCATATGAGCTATGCCAGGACGTTCCGTGATTCGAATTCAAAGTTAAACTGTAGGTCCCCTTTAGGGCTAAAAACCATTGTTGTAACATTATGTGTACACATAAACAGCAAAATTCAAGCTATACAAAGGCTTACCGTTGTGCTAGTTGGCCCAAACTAACATACATACATACAAACGTGTACGATTTTTGAGCTTGCATTAGTAAACAACAAACGTAAATAATGAAAATCGGACTGACCAATACCACGTAAGTCTTTTAGGCCCAGCTAAATGAAAAACTTCGTGAAAAGAGCCTTGGATTACCAAAAACATGATCGTCATTGATCATGACTATGCACATTCTCATTTCAATCATAGACCAGGGCCAATTCCCTTCCTATTACTTTTCGGTAATTATCTCGCACACTGTCGACTGTCGGGAAAGGCGCAACCACACTTAATGTCTCAGGGCTTAAGTTTAACATGTTCAGATTACACCGTACGGAATCTGATGTGGGAACAGCAACTGTCCTTCAATTTCCAAAGCGAGCGTGACGGTGAGTGGTAACGCTCTGTCCTTGCATTTGGGACGACGCCGGTTCGAATCTCCAGCCAGCCGTCCAGGTTTTTGGGTTTTTCATTGTTTCCCAAAATCACTCGAATCGATAGCCGGGATGGTTCCTTCAAAATGCCATGTCCTAGTTCTTTGTATCCAGTTTTTTCCAGCCTCTAATTTCCTCTACGTCGACGAGGGATATTTGTCGATATTATCTGTCAGTAAAATTTTAAGCTCTACAAAAATATATTGTGATGCATATACACAGACATTTTTGTTAATTTTTGCGAAATCACATTTGCTTCGTTATTTCATTGACACTTTCTAGAGATATTATGGGACGAAAATAGCCAAGTCTAAGACATAGTATGTATAGAAGCTCTGTGAGAACGGAAGTTTGTGTTACGTAGGCTGTCGCGTCGCCTGATTAATATCTCAAACCCACGCGGGCTGGTGCTGACTAATAAGCCTCCTCGTCTGCAGGTCTCAAGTGAGGCCACCCAACGTGACTTCATTAAACACGACCACACAACCAGCAGGTCACCACGTCGAGTCTCCGAGAACACTGAATCGTCATCTGCGTAATATAACGCAGAATACGGAAAGGTGAACTAATGTGAAAATAATTCTCCAAAATCTGTCATCGAAATTCAATTTTCTAATCTATACTTCTACACTCTATTTCTGTAACGCAGTTATGCCTGTATGTTCCGGCATAACGCAAAAACTTCAGAACAGATTTATTTGGGGTTTTCACATTTTCCAACCTTGTTTGGTTCCCTTTTCGAAAAAATTATGTCTCACCACCCCCTTTTTAAACACAAATTATTCAACGTTCTTTTTTTTTTAACTGACTCCCTTTCGTGTTATAGATGATATAATAGCACCGTCTTCGGTGAAGTGTTCATAGAAAACAAGAAAGATTTCTAAAACCATTTTATCAAACATTTTAATTAAAGACTTAGATTAAGTAATGCAGATTATGATTTTCTTTTGCTTATGGCTTTACACCTCGTCGACGTCGAGGTCATTAGAGGCGGGGAAGGATAGGGGAGGGGGGGGCAAGGAACGGTAGGAATTCAGCCGTTGCCTTTTAAAGAAAGCTTACAGGCATTCGCCTGGAATGATCCGGGGAAACCATTAAAAGCCCAAATCTGGATGCCTGGACGGGGATTCGAACCCGCGTCCTTCCAAATGCGAGGCTAGAGTGTTACCGTTCACCCACCAGCTCAACTGAGTTCATTGTAATGACAGTAATTTTTCGATATTTGGTGCCTTATTTGTCATCAGTAATTTTAAATCGCCCAGTTCCAGTATTGACAATCTGTTTCTTTTCTTAGATAATAAATTGCTAACTATGCTGATTCCTCTTTTGGCTACATGTGTTCATAGGAATGCAATTAAAAACTTTTTTGATGCAGCCCTAAAAGCCGGATTTAATACTGGAAAGCAGAAGTTGGTCGTTGATCCTCACTTCCCCTTCATTTGCGTTGGAACAGAAACGCTCCCAATGATCTCTTGAACGCCCATCGGTGGGTGGTATCTAACCATTGGGAACCATTAAAGTATGACTTAAAAACTGAGGTATCTGGGGTGGAAATACGAGGCAGCTGTGACACGTCACGTGGTGCATTATTAGAAATTTAAAATCTATTCTGAACACTAAAACTTTTAACGTATAATCCGGCATCACACAAAAACAACTCCACCAAATATGACGGGATTTTAACAGTTTGAAACCTTAAATTCTGAAGTAATAGTTTGGTGTAATCACACTACGTCACCTAGTACCGTATCAGGAATTAAAAATCTCTTTGAACATGGCTTCTCTTAACTTTTGACGGGGTTGGTCAGTTATGGTCCATATCCATAGCACACTGCTCTGACGGAGAACACGACACTAACGTAAACTACGGTTCCAGTTATCTCTTTGCACAGGTGTTCAGCTCATTCACGTGACTAAGAAGTTCAGCGCAAGTAATTCAATTATAATCAAAATAAAAAAATATGAGTTCGAGTATCTTCGCGTGCTGAACGTTACGTCTGTTAAATTAATTAATTCATTAAATTTTATTTTGTAAAAAGTTTAAAAGATATTCGTTAGCAAGTAATTTTTAAATATTGTACATTTTTCGTTTTGCAAAACAGATTTATATATAACATTTGAAGGAAAAATGTGAAAGAATTACTGGGCATTAGAAATATTTAACACTCGTATTTGGCTTCGATGACTGGTACAGGCATCCAGTCTTCGTTTCTTCATCGTCTCCCCAAATCACAAAAAAAGAGAGCAGTTTTTCAGCTCACCCTTCCGCCTATTACAACTTCATTCTTTCAACAACACAAGTCGTTAGTTCATCTGTACCTTACACTGCACTCATTTAAACTTCGACATAAGATAATTCTCAACTTACTGAGAGTTTCTTGGAATTTAAGTGGTTTAAGGATTTTTTAGATTTCCTGATATTTATCGTTTACAGAAACTTCACATCGGCGCTCTTAGGTGGCTTCCAATAATTACGTGGGGTGAAATGGGAGAAGGGGGGGGGGGTGCGTGGCGTAATCTCATCAAATCTCACCAAGAAGGGGACGGCGGTGGGGGGGGGGGGCGTCGACAGAAATCTCATCTTTTTAATTTCTTAAAGAAAAGTTGGGATAAGAAAAAAAGGTCAACAAAAGACGCCAATCACAACGTTAAGGCGCGTTCCCACGGCGCGTGGTGGGCAGTACGCGCCTTTCATCTTTTACCGCCTGGCGGTGGGTCGAAGCACGCAGTCCCTGCTAGCATATGCGGCAAAGATGACAGACGTTCCCTGCAACGCGCCGAGGGAACGCAGCTTCAGGGGGAGGGGAGGTATAACCGCCCTTGAAAACTGGAGAGCTGAAAAAAAAGAAGAAAACCTACTAGTTTCTACACTCCAAATCGCTACCAACTACGTTTTCAGAAGTGCAGGCTTCGATGCAGTAGTACCATTTTAAAATTTCAAAACTCACCACTGAGTTTTAAACAGCACATCACTTCACCAAAGATGTTTGAGCTTTAGAAAGGCTGTCCTTGCAGTACCGATTCCGAAATTCTCTCCCCATTAGGAATTCGACCTCACAGATATTTGAATTTGACCATTTTTTCCAGTATATTTCCAAATAATGTGACTAGCTATCGATGCAGACATTTATTTCACTAGTTCTGCCATTATGAATTAAACATATAGAAGGTATAAATGTTTCATAACAGCTAAAAATGAATGTAAACAGTTGAAAATCAGTCAGTAAATTTGAACTGAAATCATGTCGTCTGTCTCTATCCAAGCTCAGGATCTACTCGTTTATCAAGTATTTCATATACCAGGAAGGCTGTGTCAATAGACCAGTACATCACGTGACCTGTGTCTATTACTAGTAAAGCAGTCATGGTGTTAGGAAAAACAATATACTTTGATCTAGCTGTTTCTGTGGATTCTGACAAATTTCATTTTTAAGGTGTTATCTGCTTAATTGTGCCCTAACGTTTTACGATAAACATCAAAGAACTCTTACGAATAAAGGCTTCCTCTACACCCAATGCTTAAGAAGATTTCTCTGGCTTCCACCGAGAAAGTGCGTCATATCAAGGCGACTTTTATAGATTGCTTTCTAAACTCATATTCCAGGAAATGAGTTTGGAATTCCATATCAAAAGTCGTGTATGTAAGACGCTCCTTAAAGTAGTAATAAGTGAAAGCGCGTATCACAAGTTTTCCCGGGAAACAACGAAGAATTTTTCGGCTGTCAATTGATAATGTTTCGATTTCCGCGAATCCCGCCTGTGTCGTGACTTAACGCAATTTAACGCAATCTGAGTAAAAGAAGTAGTGTAGTTTTATGAGAAATCTAATCGACTTCAGCAGAAGTAAAACAAAGCCTCGTAAAGAATTTAATGTTAATCTCATTATTTCGCCACAAAACAACTGACGCCCGGAATGATATGTGGCAATCCATTGAACAATACAAGTGAAGAGACCACAGGCCTACAGGCGCATACAACCGCAAATACCGACAACACAATGGTTTAAGAAAAAATATGCCACAAAAAAGCTGTGACTATAATAACGAGATTAAAATTCAATCACGGCAGATTCGGAAGTCACTTGTACAAAATAAATTTAGCAAACTCCCCACTTTGTCAGTGCGACGGGGACTTCGAGGCCGATACAAACCACCTATTCTTCGGATGAAATAATTAAAAAAAGAAACAGACACTTTCTGGAAAGACCTAAAACATTGGGACATAAGTTATCCAGTTAATGTAGGCCACCTCCTTGCTCTAGAAAATATCGCAATATACCAGAGGATGGTGCACTTCATAACAAGAAACCATATAGAATTATAACCTAATAAAACCCACTCTACTACTCAATCTTTCAAACAATAATTGTTTACAGAGACTACTGTTTTATTGTTAAAAAGTGTTAATGAACAGTGACTTGTATGTATGTGTAACGCGTATATGTAAATGTGGACGCATGTATGTATATATATAAAGTTACAGCACTAAATATAATGTATCTTGACTGTATTGCCAACAGGCCATAAAATATCAATAATATTTTCTAAAAAAGTGTAAAGGGCCGGAAAATTTTACCCGCGACCGTTAACTGAAACGCAGACATTCGATCCCCAGGCAGTCCCTAAGCCACCTTCTTCCCTTAATCGGGAATACAATTGTCATATTGTCATAGACAACTGAATCTCCTACCCGCAACCATTTTCCATATTTTGAAGAAACGAGTAAATTCTCCAGAGCTTGATATTGTCGACAGCACAGCATATCTTGGCAAACGTTGACCTCGAATCAGTGGACAATAGAAACATAAAACGTCCTTATTAAGGCGAAACTATTTGAAAATTTCAGTGATTATTCGACTATACAGACCGCCGTTGACTTTATTAATATATATATTTTTTTAAATTGGAATTTGGCTACGAGGCCATACAGCCAGCACTATGTAATTTTGTAGTTTGCAAGTATGAATTGGATCATTCAGTGTATAATAGATTCTCCGTGGTATAGACGACACAAGACAAACACAACACTTAATTAAAACCACCCATGCCCGAGGCCGGACTCGAACCGGCGACCCCTGCAACGTGAGGCTAGCACGCTATCCCCTACACTGCCGGGGTCGGCGACTTTATTAATAAAGAACGGTTTCATTCAAACTGCATACTACTAGAGTGCTAGGATTTGTATGCCTTTTGGACCTGTTGTCTATCACTGTTTGTATGCTGCAGCTTTTATTGATTAGGCTTCACAGTTCTTCGACGTCATGGTCATTAAAGCCTGGAGAGGAATTAATTTTTTTTGCTTTTAGTTCTACGTCTCGTCGACTTCGTGGTCATTAGGAAAGGACTGGGGGCAGAAACGGGAAGGAATTCGGCCATGGCCATTTGAAGAAATCATCCAGGAATTCGACTGAAGTGATGTGGGTAAACCATGGAAGACCCAAATTTGGATGACTGGACGGGATGAACCGAACCCGCGTCCTCCCGAATGCGAGTCCACAGCTTACCACTCTCTCAAGCTTGCTCAGCGAGAGGATAATAGGCAATGAACCGGAAGGAATCGAACCATGGAATTTTTAAGAGAACTATCTAGGCATCTGGCTGCCATATTTAGAGAAACCAACTAAAAATTAAATCTGGATGGTCTGCCAGGATCTAACCTACGTCCTCTAGAATGTTAATCGCTTAGCTATGGGCTCGGTCTTTATTTTTATGAGCCTGCTTGTATACAACGCATTGCTAAAGTGAATCAGTTTCGCAATATTTCCCGGCCTTTCACCTATTCTAAACTCGGTAACAATGTAAAATTGATCTCTTTGAAGATACAGATTTAATGTTTCACATTTGTTGTGCGAATGATTTTAATTTACAGATCTGCTGTGTCGATATTTGAGCTTCGGTGCGTACAGTCTAGTCTCACCATCAGTGACCCAGTGAACACACCAAACTGCTTCTGACAGCAACATCGAGCGTTCAGTTAGAGATTAATCGTTTCATTCGTCGCCTGTCACCTCCCGTTGTTCACGTAAATCGAAGCAGATTGCGTAGCACAGAAACAAAGCGTCGATTGATTGATTAAGCGGCGAAGCGATTAATTCTTTGCAGTCTGGCGTGACGCAGACATGTTCGCTGGTGTTGTGTCGCAGTAGGCGAGAGAATTTGTCGTTTTTTTTAGATCGTGTTCCGACGTCAAAACGCATCGTCCTGCCGCGGAAAACCTTTATTTTTTGTGAGCAAGTATAAAAATTGAGATTAAAACTTTTTGTCGGTGAAAATTTTTCCGACCTCGGCATTTTACTTTCTGGCATGTTTTTCCGAGTTGATGTTTAGCTGAGGTATGTTAACTAAGGCACGCCAAGTAGTTTCAGTTCAAACTGACAAATAGTACCGACAGTGGTGGGTGAACGGTTAACGTTCTGGCCTCGCATTCGGGAGGACGCGGGTTCAAATCCCCGTGCGGGAATGCAGATTTGGGTTTTCACTCCAGGCGAATGCCGGGATGCTTCCTTCAAAAAGGCCATGGCCGAATTCCTTCCCGTTCCTTGTCCCCAGTCCCATCCCGCCTCTAAAGACCTTAGAGGCGGAAAGCCATAAGTAAAAAAAAAAAAAAAAATTAAAATAATGTCAGAGTAGCAAAGCCTGGGAAGTGTAGCTATGGCTTTCCCGACTTTAACAATACACTATTTTATTCAAATGATACCATAACAGTACCAATAATAGCAGATTAAATATAAAATAGGATCGGATGCGATAGAAGAAGTAAGTGAATTCTGCTACTTGGGGAGTAAAATTACAACTGATGGTCAAAGCAGAATAGCAACAGCAAAAATAGCCTTCATGAAAAAGAGGAATCAGTTTCAGATGTTGATCTAGGGCTTATAAGGAACTTTTTAAAACTCTATGCGTGTGGATCACAGCACTTTATAGTAGCGAAACATGGACCTGAGGATCTTCAGAAAAAAGAAAAATTGAGGCATTTGAAATGTGGTGCTATAGAAGGATGCTGAAAATTAGGTGGACAGATAAAGTGCAAAATGAACGAGTTTTGGAAATGACGAGTGAGAAAAGAAGTTTGTGGAAGAGGCTTGCAGAAAGAAGAGACAGTCTAGTAGGTCATATTTTGAGACATGCTGGATTGGTTCATTTATAGTGGAGGGAACAGTTGAATGTAAGAACTGTAGAGGTAGACAGAGATTAGAATATATGAAACAGATAATTGAGGACGTAGGGTGTAAGAGGTATGTTGAGATGAAGAGGTTAGCGCAAGATAGGAAGCGATGGAGGATTACATCAAACCAGTCGAAAAACTGATGACAGCAAAAAAAACATATATATTTGTATATTCAAAATAAAAGATCGATATGAAGATCGTATCCTCGAAGTGTGGAATAAGTTCCGTTCAAATTAAGAAGTCTTTCGAGCTGTTAGAGAATTTTTGTTTCTTTCAAACAATAAGTAAATTAATGGCAATATTGCATCAGCGCGTTTAAAAATAGGCAAACTATTAAATAATTACAGTATTTGAATTTTTCCAATTTGTTTTTAATAAATGGGATTTAATGTAGTAGCAACAAATTACAACATGGTCAGAAACACCGATAAGACGAAATGAATTATCATTTCAATAGAACCTGCGAGATGCAAATCAGAAGTAGATGGATAAATCAGAATAAGATGTTTTAGTCAGAGCGCTAATGACCACGATGTCAACGCGCCCGTAAGCAACAATAACAACAACAATTACTTAGAAATCAGACAAATAACAATAAGAATTTCAGCAAGAAGTAGAAAATGAAACAATTAAGGCTCTACTTAAAAAAATCTCATGGAGCTAGGCTTGCCAACTTTTCAGATTTCCGCTACTGGAGAAAAGTCGAATTTTCAGATATCCACGACCGAACAACCGGACAACCGCGGCGGGAAAGGGGGTGAATGTTATAAAAAGTAAAATTTACAGGGCAATTCTTTTTTTATTTTTGCAAATAATTATTATGACGATAGCAAATATTTCTGTGGAAGAAACCGTATTTCACTGCCTTTATGCGATCAAATTTCAGAGTAAAAGTAATTTTACACATTTAAACATTCGGTGCAATCGTCAGCTAAGTTTTAAACCCTTCATTTGACAACCACTCGTCTCGAGAGACAATAAAGTTTCTGTATTTTCTTTGATAACTCACTCATTATATATTGGTAACGTAAAAATTAATAACACCATTCATTGTTTAATTCTCCGCGAACAAAATGAGCACGCGGTTCCGTAGTGGTAACTGAAACAATAATCAAACTGATTCACGATAATCGGATTTGTTACTGTCGTAAACGTTTGAACACAGAGCGAAAAAGTTGAATTACGTTCAGCGAATGGAGGAATAAGGAACGAGACGCGGTGACCTTGGTTACTTCCTATATGTCTCAGAAATTATCAACCGGTAATTTTTAAAATTTCTTAATAACCGCATATTTTGTGTCTGGTCGTATGTAGTGAATCGGACATCGTCAAATCGCGTTGTAAAACCGGACGATTTGCACCCCGTTAAGGAGCAACGATTGTCGAAAGCGAAGCAAAAATGCCGGGACTAACACTATAAAACCAAAACAGCTATTAGAAAAGAACGACATGGAAATATTAAGAACAAAGACAGGAAAAATGTGGAACGAAAGACCGCGAAATAAGGATATAAGATCTTTATGTAAAATGCAAGATTAAGACCGGTAAAAGAATGAACAAAATATAGAAATGATCGTATAGTCAGAATGGACGAAAAAAGAATGGCAAAAAAAAACAAGAGATAAAATAACTGTCAGGGGAAAGAGAAGACCGTTAAAACGCTCGAAGCAATGTTTACATCAACTCGGGAAGAAGAATAAAAGAGAGTAAAAAAAGAACTAGGTTACAGCCTGCTAAAAAAAAAAAAAAATTGGGGGAAAAGAAGAAATAAATAATAAATCATAATTAAGACTTCCAGTTGTGTAAGAAAAGAAATAATTGTAACAATACGGAGAGAAAAGTTTTGGGGAACTATCTATGCACATGGTTAGTACCAAAAACGATATTTGGACTAGTGCCATAATGTAGTGAATTGTTTATGGACTCTAATTCAGTAACTACCCAACTGTGATTAAAATTATGTCTGTTCTGAAACCCAAGCCAGGTGTCCCAGCCCTTAAATTCTTGATGCAAGCAGTTGATTATACCGTGATATTGCTACCGTTTAGCGTTGAACATGCTCTGAAACAGTTTCTGAGAACGGATACTAAATTAATGTTTCGCAACTTCTCATTTAATGATCCGGGGTTGATACCAAATTCGCAAGTTCTCCGTTAGTAACCGTGAAAGCTGTTTCGCACCCAGCTGCGCTGTTATCGGTTTGGTGCACGTGTCCGCTGATCCGCTGCAGGGAGCCAGCAAACCTGATAAGCCGTAATCTCGTTCATTATGTACTGGCGCGGCGGAGGAGTTGGTCCAGGTCTCCCCAGCAGGTTGATAACTGCACGGACACCTGTGGCGTCCCTAAGCCCTAAACCAGCTTAGGGAGCGTGTATAAACTACGTGGCTTGGTGAAGGGTATTTTTTTTTTTGAGCCAAGCCACATAGCTTTTAATTCACATTATTTGTCACAGTTAAAATCAGGTACAGTACACACAACAGCATGTGAATATTTATTTCCGTCACTTGATTATCTCTGTATGTATGCGTAAAATCTTCTCGAGCTTTCCACCGGGATAGCGCGTCAATGTAGGGCGACGTTTCGAAGGCTGCCTCTGGCTCCATCTTCCGGCGGAGCTTACATTCGTTCATCTCTGTATGTAGTTTACGGTAAACTTACAAGAGAAAACAGTAAACAAATGGGTTCTGGAATCAATAAGGAAAAAAGCTACGTACCAAGCGTAAGGCGGGGGGGGGTATAAAGACATGTCAGTTCACAGGAAACCAAAATGGAGCTACGTATTTTACGAACGCTTCCTTACTGCTGTTATTAACACTATAATAACAATTTCCTGCGGCGGTGACGAAACTTTAATTTCTTCCTGTTTCTTGCCTATTAGCAGGCTCTGCTTTGAGTCATTAAGCCGAGAAATACCTACAATGTAAATGAATTAAGCTAATGACGCCCAAATGAAGGATAGTTTTATAAGTCTGTAAATATTTACGATATTCGAACATGTTATTGTTAAAAATACAGCTGTATTGTTTATGTATATTTAATACGACTTTACATTTTTTGTCGACGATGATAGCATTACCAGGAAGGAAACGAAAATAAATCTACTGTCATCCGTGTTTAAGAAATGATTCTAAAGTGATACCTGGAAAGTAAAAATAGAAATCGACGGATGGCTACCTTGTTTTGTAGATTTAAATTTACGAATTCAGTGGGGAAAAATGGCAGCTAGAGCAACCAGTGCGAAAAAATACTTATAAGAAACAAAATGTATCAATTTATCTAAAATTTCAACGTTAAATGGACCTACCTGAAGGTCGAGAAATCTGCCACTTTGCACAACAAGTGAAATTAGTGTAACAGTATGTAAATTAAATAGAAGGCAAAGCAAACAACAATAGGTTATCAATTTGCTATACAACAAACTAGTTATGCCAAGTACTAAATAAAATGAGCCCGAATTAATTTTAAAGGATATTCAAACTATGGAATACTAAATACAACTGTTAATAATTAAATAAACGTCAAAAAAGTGCAAAATTATGGAAAATAAGCTCTGCTATATTACGAAAACTTTTAAAAATACTACAAAATGATTATAAAACAGATTTATTAAATTTAAGTAGTGGCAGGTACGTCATGTGTTGTAAAACAGCATATTTAAACAAGTAGGCTCATATTAAATTAATCTTATCATACTACGATCTTTTTAAAAAGAAGACTGCAAAGAATTATCTATTTTTTTTAAACATAGTTTCTCTGTTGGCGTTTATATCTTTGTTTTAAAATTATATTAGCAATTGATCTATTGCCATATTTATTTATATTTTGTCATGATAGTCAGGATTAGATATCCTACAAGCATAGTAAGTCCTTATACTTCTCAATAATCTCCAGCACAATGTCTTATTGAGACGACATTATTATTAATTTTATTTTTAAAAAAAAAAAAACGTAAAAAAAGAAAATAATATTGTTATAATTGTTACTTAATAATATTTAAAACTGAATTATTTTCAATTCTACGTTCAAATTAATATTTAACTAGTAGCAAAACAAATATTTCTATAGCAGATTCAAAACAAAAAAGAAATGGTACAATGTTGCATAGTCCACTCAAGGCACTGATGTTGTCTGCTCGGTGGTCGGTGACAGAATGAGAACTGTTTGGACCGCGATTTCACCATACACGAGCCGACTGGAGTGATAGCTTGATGTCGCTCCGCGTGGTTTTCCCCACACACCGTCAGTCGGCTTGATGGCATGATGGACGAAACTGATGGATATTGGACTGACCGGATATCCGAATAATCCTGTCAGTCCACGTCATCCACATCAGTTTCCCCACAGACGATACGATAATGGAGTCGCGTCGCTCCATTTGGACGGATGGAGCGATCGTCTATGGCCACCTTAAGGGTGTTAACTACGCGGAACGTCAACTAAACGAAGAAAATGAACGGAAGAAATGAGTTTTTCTTCTAGTTGTTGCAGGTACCTGAAATATTAGAGAAGCAAAAATCAGATTCATTTACTTCAAGTACGGGATTTAGAAATTAATATTGCACCAAAATATTAAGCACAAAACTGAGTGAGCGGAAATGGGGAAAATTATTTTTAGAGATCCTGCAAAATATTTCCTCATTTGGTTAGCGAGTTAAGCGTAAAGGATTGTAGTGTATCGCCTGTGAGCAGGCTCACTCCACTGTAAAGTCAGATACATTCGCGTGAAGCTGGACACTGCAGATGGGTACAATACGCGTATAACGGTGTCTAGCGGTGACCTGGGAGGCCTGCAAAAACTCGCGAGCGAGATGTGTTGGCTGTGGGACGCAAGGGTGCGGACTCACCAGGGATCACGCGATTCCAAGTCAGCCGGTGATTGGAGCGTGAGCCAGCCTGGACGAATGAAGTGTGTGCAGCGGGTAATTCTTAAGCAATTTGGTTTGACTGATGTTCCACGGCGGAAGCCGAGCAGACGTGTCGGAGCGGTGGTCTCCGACGACGGACAATTGGGTCCTGCAGTTGATCATACAAGTTCGCATTCCATAAAATGCAATCTATGCATTTCTAAATGAAGGCATCCCGTCGGTCGACCGTCATATTTCGATGCCCTCGACTTAAAGCCTGACACCTCATCTTCAAAATGGTAACCACGCCAGCTGTGATCACCGCAAATGAGGGGGCGTGAGAATTTTTCTCGTAATTCTGGACTCCCCACCCGCTTGGTGAGGCCCCCCTCCCCTTGATGTGAGATATGGTGGGGGATCCCCTACCCATCGAGGTCTATCTCGTAATGCTAGAGACTTTTTTTAGCCCTGGTTTTCTTGAATATTGAAATTTCACCAAGGGCGGGGAGTCTATAGAAAGCTCACGTCATCATTTCAACAGACCCCTTCACTATTTGTGCTCACGTAATTAATGGACACCTGCTGACATTGGTATTGACTAAACCGAGTGCCTCCCTCGAGAAACCTCATTACTTTCGTTGAGTACAGTCAATGTGTATCAGAACTCTGAGAACATTCAAAACAACCCACTTTTTAATCTGCAGAGAGTTTGTTTTAATATGTTTGCATACCAATTTTGTTAACGTAATAAATTCAAATTTATGTAAAATCATAGGCTTAACCGTGTTGATTATTTCCAAAACAACTCCCGTCATTAATTTATATAGCTGATAATTTTATTTATGATAATAATTTAGGCAGAACAAGGGTTATTTAAATCCTTCTTTTACTTACGGTTTTACGCCTCGTCAACGTCGAGGTCATTAAAGGTGGGAAAGGACTGGTGACAAGGAACTGGAAGGAATTCGGCCATGGCCTTCAGGGCCGGCGGTAGAGTTCACAGGCCCCGGGTAAGCGATCTTAGGCCCCCTAAAAATATTTTTACTTTACAATTTTTTTTTGGATTAATTCAGAAAATTTTAACACAAAAACGTTCAAAATTATTGGTGCAGATTTTAAAATTTGTGTTTGATTTCTATTTATTTAGGCACCCAGGCCGGTGGGCCCCCCTTTGGTGGCCTGGGCCCCTGATACTTTTGCTCCGCTTAACCCCCCCTAACGCCGGCCCTGATGGCCTTTTGAAGGAGACATCCCGGTATTCGCGTGGTGTGATTTGGGGAAACCATGAAAAAACCAAACATTTAAACCCTAATTTTCATTTTGCTATGATGGTGGATGGGGTGTACTCACCGGGAAGTGATTGAGCACGACCTGGTTTAGCAGCGTGGAGATGGCGTAGTAATCTCCCACGTTGATGCCGTATGCCAGCAGCAGCATAGCGAACGCGGGGTTGGTGACAAGCCGCCACGTGGAGGACAGGAAACTTCCTCCAGAGCCATCCGCCGCCGCAGCAGCAGCCGCCTCCTTCTGCGCTGCCTGAGCCACGCTGGGCGGAGAAGGGGGAGCAGCCCGAAACACTGCAACACCAGAGCAACTACAGCTATACAACAGCCGCACTGCCAAGGCAACGCAATAGATGCACATAACAGTGGTACTACCGTGCCCATAAATACTGAAACGACTTATGCGGTTTCTCCTTAAAGTTATTCAACCCATTACGCACATTAAAAAGACAGTGCTCCAGTGTTTTGTTTACGTAGTCAGGAAACAATCCAAACTTGAGAATTCAAAAACAAGAAAATGCGCAAATTAATTCGATTTATTGGTAATTCGAACTGAAATACTAGCTATGTAATGACAGTGAAGTTATCGTAAAAATACCAAATAAACTTGTGTCTACTTTTGTTAAACTTTTAAGACAGCGTTTCTCAAACTTTTTCAAACTGAGGACAAGAAAAGTGCTAATGACCTCAACGTCGACGTGCCCTACAGCGCCAATAACAACAAAACCTATTCTATGGACCAATAATTTATACGGGCCTAATTTTTAACTTATGTAGCTATTATTAATACTTGGAAAATATTGTATTGTACCATTAAAACAACCTAAATCTAAAAGCTACGAAAACACAATTATGAAATTACAAGTGGACTATTAAAAATAAATTACATATTGAACAACTGTTATTATTTATTAAGCAAATGAATAATAATGGTATTTCTGCGGACCACCTGCACCATTTTCACGAATCACAGGTTGAAAAAGATTGATTTAAGAAATAGGAGTAAATAAAAGTTGCATCTTCTCAACAAAGTGATAATCTTGAAAGAGGACGTGGGTTGAAACCACCCTGGTTTCGGTTTTCGATGGTTTCCCGAAATTAGGTTAGGCGAATCTAGGATGGTTTCTTCACAATGCCAAGGCTTTGCGATCACAAATCACCAGCCTGTAATTTAACGAATTGTGCGTAGATATCTGGTACGAGATATATCCGCAAATCTACCAAGACGTATCGAATCCATGACACGGCGAATCTCTTGCGTATTGCGTTCCAAATGTGATCATACACGCTATTAAGCAGGTAGTAGCAATATTTTGGCTCATCAATGTATGTAATTTATTACTCAAGACGTAGAGACTGTAAAATTTGCATATTGGTCGTAACTGAAACTGTATAGTCCTTACTAAAGCGATTGTTAATGAATGCAGCCACTATTTTTAATCCATACAATTTCAGTAATAGGTGCTTCCAGTGAGAAGAAGCTACTTTTTGTTCACTTTCTCCCCGTAAAGTCGTATGCAACAATATTCTAGAGTAGTTCAACTCGTGGGGATAAAATAATCAGAACTCAGCGGCGAGTAATTATGTTTGGGTTTAGCAGTAGAAATATTTGCAGAGAGTTGCTCAAGAATTTAGGAATTTTAACATTTTTTGCAAAGGATATGAACAAATTAATGTCATTTCTAGTCACCAATTATGATCTACCTAAAACAAATAGACACAATTATGAGACTGAATGATTACAAGTCCTCGGAGTAAAATATTCAGGAGTACATGTCTCGAACAAGCTTACAGCAATCTTAAATATCTGGCAGGGAATACGATTAAATTAAGGAAAAACTTAAAAGAATTTTAACTTGACAACCATTTCTACTAAATAGAGGAATTTCTTTCGTGGATATCTTAAGTAGTTGCCAATATCTTTTAGAGCTGCAGTTGTAATTAATGCACCTATTATTCCGAGACAGTTTTTTTTTTTTTTTTTACTGCTTTTACGTCTCTCAACAGCGAGGTCTTTAGAGACGGGAAAGGATGGGGGGCAAGGAAGGGGTCAAGGAATGGGAAGGAATTCGGCCATGGCCTTTTGAAGGAAGCATCCCGGCATTTGCCTGGAGTGATTTTGGAAACCATGGAAAACCCAAATCTGGATGCCCGGACGGGGATTCGAACCGCCGTCCTCCCGAATGCGAGGCGAGAACGCTAAACCGTTACACCGCCACGCTCGGTTCCGAGACAGTGCATGCTTTGGTTGGTATATATATGGTAACGGTTTAATCATGTAATGGTTTTTGTTGGGTGTTGATTCCTCTCTAGGTTTCACAGAGTCATCAGTATATTATTCTGGGATCAATGTAAAACGTTTGTATTATGTTGTACTTCGGCAATTTATCACCTTTTTTAATTCATTGCGTTACATGAAAACAGCTTCCTGTAAGTGCTTTCAATTTACGTTACACACCAGAACCATGACAGAGGGATAGCTGATCTTTTCCCGCTTGGTTTCTGCTGCTCTGTATTTATGTTCTTGGAACTTTGGCAATAGGCAGAAGTAAGTGGTTAACGCCACGCTTCGGCAGTTATACGCTTCCCCCAGGAGTTTTCTCATCGGTTAATTGCATCAGGCTGAGTGGTCTTGGAGAACCATTGCGGACATTAAGCTTGGAAGAAAAAACCGGACCGTAATCAGTTGCTGACGATGGTACCAGGAATTTAACTGTTTTCCAGCAACATTCTTCACGTTCAGTTGATTCAGTAAAGTCACTGAAATCAATATACTGAAAATCACAGAAGCAACTTGGATTGCCATGTATGTCGAAACGTGGCTACCAGTTATATCGTTAAATCTTTTCCAGATTTTTTTTACAAACGATGACGTAAGTGAAATATTTTTCGCCAAATTGCCTCTCGAAGTCAATACCTGAGACGATTCTAAAAACTACTTTATTGCTATGGACGTTGTATTTGTTTACCCTTTTACTCAAGATAATGAACATTTATATAAACTTCGACAGATTATGTCTACCACATTTTATCTTTGTGACACGGCCGAAATATCCACATTTTGCTCATAAGCAAGGAGGAAATCAGTGATCATATCATTATTCAACCACATTTCTCGGTAAGAAGTAAATATTACAGTACAGTGCAATAACTGCTAAAGGCGCTGCTAGGCGGGGGTGGTTAGACACTTAGTCACCAGTCAATGTATACGTGACCGTGGCTATTTCACTCGTTCCCTTTTAAGAACTTTCCCTTGAAGCCACGGAGGTTACGAAATCTAAGGGACGCTGAATGAAAAACACAAGGGTCCACAACCAGGAAAGAATTATTGGTATGCGCCAATGCCTTAAGTTGGTGGGATCCATCAAGCGCGCAGACATTTGCAAACTTTTGAATGTTTGCGACTGATTGGCAGTGGCGGATCTACGAATTTTCCTAGCCAGTGCAAAAACTATGAGATTGCCGCATCTTCGAACATTATTTTGGAGGCCTCATTGTCGCCTCCTAAAAAAAAAAAAAAAAAAAAAAAAAATTGTCATCGCTCCGACTAGCACTTGTATGTGTCTAAATGGCACCGATAGGAAAACTTATTGTAATTATGTTTGTTTTAAGTGAAAAAGGGGCTATTATTACTAAGAAAGAGAAAACCTAAATTCTGAAAATCGATTTAAAATTTTTTTTTTTTTTAACGCAACTGCCAAATGACATAAGAACAGATAATAGGAGAGGTTTATTTAAAAAAAATATATCTTTTTTGGCCACAAGACTTTGTATTCGTAACTTCTCTAGTGGCTCCAAAACTATGTAAACGAGATACAAATTACAGATACTGTATTTACGTGGAAATCAGATTGGCAATAACGCTTCGCTTTTTGGCTACCGGCGATTCCTGTAAAAAAAGGTCTTACGTATCTTTTTAAAGTTTCCAATATATGTAGCTATCACAGAAGCGTTGAAATAATATATGAAAGTACTCGGTTTTGTTTTATTTAACTCTTCATTTATCTGTTGTGATTTCGCTCCAACCATCATGCTTTTTAATTTTGTTGCGGTAATACTTATGATTACATTGCCATATCTCCGGATTTAATTTATTCTATTCAATTAACAGCAAACACTTCTCACTATCGCACTCCATGCTCCTAATATTTTTGGAATTTAAAACGAACTTAAAAGTAAAACAGTTTAGTCCACACCCCTGCGCTTGGTAATTCCCCAAATTTACGTTGCGTCGAGGGAATATCGAGCATTTTGACAGGTGTGCGCACATAAAATTTGAATGTATCAATTAGGAAAACAAGGGGGCGTCAATTTATTACATGAGCTTAAAAAGGGGGTGGGTGGGGGGGGGAACTCCCCAAGTTTCACTTAAAGGGAGGAGGAGGAATTCCATAAAAATCTTACCTTAACTTTTTATTTGATGCTCATCAAAGAGCAGTAGAGCTTTGAGAGAGAGAGGAGAGAGAGAGAGGGAGAGGGATCAATAAACACGTTAAGGGCAGGGTGGATCCCACCAAATCTCACCAAGGGGAAGGGAGGGTGATCCAAATTTAAGAAAAAAAACACCTAACGTAATTAATGGAAGCCCCCCCAAGGAAACTGGAGTAGGTTTAATGTTGTTTCCCCCCCTTCCCTATACTCTCTAATGCTGAGGTGAGAAACTGGAGCTGTGTAGGCGACTAGTGGAAGGGTTGATTCGAGCGATGGACACGAAGTGTAAGTCAATGTCAACGAGGGAAAGAGGGGACTTGGGTGCTAGCTGTCAACGCGGGAAGAAGACAAGATCAGTCATTATAGGCAAGCATTTCAAAGTTATGCCTAAAGTAGTTTGTTGCTGAACTCATTAGTGACTAGTGACAGTCGATCTAGCGCTGTTTAGTTAGTGGTATGATGATTGCGGTCATATAGCTGTGCAGACTTCAGTGAACAGTGACGGTCAAGTAGCTATTGACTTTCAGAGTTATTGCATTGTGTCTGAACTTGCTTTTTTCTTTTTCTTAGCTTATGGTTTTATGCCTCTTCGACGTCGAGGTCATTAGAGGCGGGAAAGGACTGAGGACAAGGAACGGAAAGGAATTCGGCCGCTACCTTTTGAAGGAAGTATCCCGGCATTCGCCTGCAGTGATTTGGGGAAACCATGAAAAAACCCAAATCTGGATGGCCGGACGGGGAATCGAAGCCGCGTCCTGCGGAATGCGAGGCCAGAGCGTTACCACTCATCCACCACTCTCGGTGTCTGAACTTGAAGCGCTCTGCATGGAGAAAACAATGACATTTGTAGAGGACTAATTTCTCTGAGAATACTCAGTTTTGTTGTGTGTGGCATTGACTTTTAAATTATACACTTCATGCAGGAAACTTTCAGCTCGTTGTTGTCTGTATGAGAATACGCAAAACTCATAAATGTCTCATGCCAGAAAGTACATTTCATATTTCAATGCAATGACTGATTAAGTAATTTTTTTGTCAGGTGTATCTTTTCTTGTTAAATGTAAATGAGAAATTCCGAATGTGTTTTATGCCAATTTCATGTAAGTTTAGCACTTAAAGAATTAATTGCAAATTCATTGATCTCTGTTTGTGGAAAATAAATGATAAATTGTAACTTAGTAAAAAAATGAAACTTTGAACCATCAGTCCCGTATTTTTCAAGTTAATATTTCAATATGGTCAAAAGTTGTGGATAGATTGTTTTCTTGGTGCTTTATACCACCTCGATGCCGAGGTACTAGAGGTATGAGAGAACTGGATACAAAGAACTGGAAGGAATTTTGCCATGTCCCTCTGAAGAAACCATTCCAGAATGCACCTGGAGTAATTTCAGGAAAACATGGTAACGGAAATTTGGATGACCGAGCAGGTAGATGAAAGCGTGCATAGATCAGAGCGTTTATTTTGCTTGTACTCACGCACTACGACGAGTATGAGCAGCAGAGTGCAGAGTCCTGCCATGAGGTAGAACATAAGTGCGAACTCAGGTCCACTCGCCTCCATGTTGTCCTTATGGTACTTGACGATCATCGGCGGCACCAGGAATCCCAGCGCGCAGCCCATCTGAAACATGCAACACGTATCAAACACGTAGCACTGAGTAAACGAATACATCGCCTGACTCGAAGTACCGAAGCATTACACACAAATTCGTTTCGTTACTCGCATTTGTCGTATGGCTGTCAGTTTGATTCGGATAAACGAACAAATACGACGCATCATGCAGGAACAGGAATAGTTCACCCAGCGACTAAATAAATCTGAATCAGAGAACGGACATTCAGCATAGTGCGTCGCGTATTGCTGGGAATTGTGATTCGAGCTCGTTTCGTTACAAACGAAAATGTGTAAGTACAAATATGATGCGCATACATTATTATAATGTAATTAATATTGTTTACTTTTAAGTGATGATATTTTTAACGAGGTAAGTACCGGTAATTTTTCCAACATAAAGAGTTATTTTGTAGTTTTACTTTTGTTTAACATTAAAACTTACAGAGCATAATTTGTAAATAGAAAATTTGGATAGATGATTTGAGATGGTTATTGCTTTTTCATTGTTTAAAGATAAAATTTGTTGAGGGCAAATGTAGGTGGGTGCAGGATAGGGGGAAGATGGGGGTGTAGGGAAATTGCCACCGGAGCCTGTGCTCCATTGCAATTAAATAAATTTAAAAAAATTAAAAATTTAGTGAGATTTCATTAATTTCAAACATTTATGAAATGCGGTTTTCCTAATAAAATTTCTAATTTCTATTTTATTTTAGAGTGCAAATTTTATATAAACTTACTGTACTAAATGAACAATATACTTAAACCTTACAAAGTACGAACGAAGACATCCCGTAACCCGTACGCGACGCGATTCGATGCGATGTTTCATACTCGTGCTCGATTGTGTCAAAAGTACGAGTAACGAAACGATACTACAGTAACGAAGTCGTCTCGTACTCTTGATTATATCAAAAGTAACGAGTAACGATTCGATAGTAACAAGTACTGATTGGTTTATTAAGAAATACATAGGGTACATAATTTCTCGTTACTTTTTCAGCTGTTTTACCGTATAGACGTTGTCACTTTTTACTGTTCAAACAATATCCGATAAAAAGTATAATATTGTTTTGCGTTTATCGTGGTACTAATATCCTAGCAGCTAAAGAAACAAAATAACTAATCAAATTCATTTATGGATGTTAGTGAAGCTGCAATGTTTTAGTGTACTTACGAAACGAATGTATAAGCTGCATGCACGAACAACTCTACATGATAATTTTGTAACAGAGCACCACCTGTTTGTTTTAGAAGCTATCAGTTATAGCCTACTTCACACTAACAGGAAATTTGTACAATTAAATTAAATTACAAGCCATATTATTAACCACAATGAGTTAAAACGCCAATAACAAACAATATTTTCAGATAAACCTATAAAATAAAAAATTATTTCAGTCAACTTCTGATTGTGTAATATCGCCCTTCGCTGAATAGAGTTACACGTATGTTTGTACAAAATCATTTGTTATAAAACTTGGCTCTACTATATACCCCTATTAGGTATTCACTGTTAAAAAATTTAATGCAATTTGGTGACTTACCAACAGGTATACAGGATGTCGAGTATATAATGGATAACGATTAAACTGTGGAAAGGTCCACCAAATATATAATAAAAAAATGATTCATGTTGTTATAAAGATGGCTACCTAAACAGCACAACTTGCACAGTTGGCAGGTCGAAAATCCTCTTATCGAAATAGGATATCGATCTCAGACAATTCAAACTTAAACTGTGGACGGTGCACTGGTGATTGAGTCTGATGAGTTGCCAGCTACGCTAAATGAACAAACTTACAGGTATTTAGGATGTTTTACAAAATGACTTTCCTAAGCAGTTATAGGACGTATCTCTAGCAACAAGGAAGAACATGTGGCTTCAAAATGATGTGTGTTTAACAGATTGGATTTGTTTTTCTTGCTGTCCTGAGTTTTAATTGTAGTTTTTACAGAATATTTTCTTGTAGCGTTGACTACTTAGTTCCCCAGGACATTGATAAACAATGTAATGGATTCAGTAAGCACTGAAGTATATGAGAAAGTACAATATTGTTTAATAAATTGATTTATTTCGAGTCAAAATCGTTGCTGTTACAATTGTTAAAAATACAAACAACAATATTACCAAAAACGGAACAGAAATACAGAAAAAATTAGAAAGACTGATAGCAATAAATACCAATCAATTCATATTATAGATGACCAAAAGTCAGCAGCTTGTACAGCGTTGTTACTAGCGTTAAGGAGGTCTTGCAGAGTGCAGGTTGATTGGCAATGCGGGTAATTTTATAGAAGTTGGATGGTCTGTTCTGGTCTATTTGGATCTTCGAGATAACACCATCTAGCTCAATTACCTTTTGTCCTCCCTACACCATTTCTCAGCCTATTTCCAGTCTGTCTTTCAGTTGAGATTGCCACCTGGGGGTAGCGCCTGTACAGTAGGCAACCAAGGTTCACATTAGTCACTCTTGTTCGCCACGGATTGAGCCGGTCAACTTACGGCGGTCTATTTGTCTTTGTCTGGGGAGTTGATTCCCGAATAATAGATGAGCAGCTTTTTGATTAACTTTGTTTCTTTCTAACTTTTCAGCTACGTCCCGTATTGTATCCGGGAGAGCGATTCCTGGCAGACCATGAAGTTATTCAGTTTGTATGGCTCTGAGGCAACTCGTACTAACTCTGCAGGTTTTCTGCAGCGCTACATCTGCTTGTTTTGCATAAACAGATTTGTACCAAACGGAGCTGGCATATTCAGCAGCGGAATAGCACAGTGCGAGAGCTGATATTCGGAGCACTGAGGAATTCGAACCACATACACTTCTTGCGAGTTTCGGCAGGATATTGTTACGGGCTGAAACAATGATGTCCAAGCAGTGCTTTTTGTAAGTGAGGTAGCGATCCAGTGTAACTCCAAGACGTTTTGAATTGAAACAGTGATATAAAAGAAATGAGGTGACTGTTTCTGGAAGTAATTGTGAGAAGTACAAGACAGTGTACTGTATTTCGCTTTTCATTATTGTTAATCCGAAATGCTTCCCAAATGACATGGTATAAAAGTAAGAGAGCTACGTTTTGAAATATAAAACCAACTAGATAAGAAAAAGAAAATTTATTATATGTTTTTGAAAGGAATCTTAGACTATTTTTCTACATAGTCGCCATTTAAATTGAGGCACTTATCACAATAATGTACAAAGTTTTCAATTCCGTCTCTGTAGAAATTTTACCGCCTTAGATTTCAACCACTGGTTTACACTAGAATGAAATTCTGCGTCACTGTCAAAGCGCTGTGTTGAGAGCCATGTCTTCATCGCTGGAAAAAGGTGGTATCGCTCGGCGCTATCCTTGTCGTAGGCTCCAAGGAAATTCAGCTATGTAGCAAACAGCTGTATTCTGTAGCCTTCCGTCAAGTTTTTTGGCTTCCATCCTGCACACAACTTGCTATAATCAAGCTTTTCCGATATAATTTAATGAGGTAAACTTCGTGAAATTTGGGGAAAATGAAGCGATCTCCACGCTATGCATAAACTTAGGTTAGGGAGCGTCCATAAACTACGTGGCTCGCTGTGCTACATTGGGGGGGGGGGGGACGAGGTTCCGAGCCCAGTCACGTAACTTTTCATTAATATTACTTGACATAGTTAAAATAAGGTACAGAACATATAATAGCATGTGAATATTTATTTCCATCATTTAATTAGCTCCGTATGTAATTTACGATAGTCTGACAAGAGAAAACAGTACAAAATGCGTTTTGGAATCAATAGGGGAAAAAAGCTACGTTCCGCGTGGGGAAGGGGGAAGGGTGTAGGATAAAGGCAAAAGCCACGTCGGGCTACGTGGGGGAAGGGGAGGAGTTCACTGGAGGCCAAAATGGAGCTACGTGGTTTATGGACGCTCCCTTAATTTCTGGATACCCATCATATATTGCAAACGAAGCTAAGAGAATTACAAAATTGAAAATCTTATAATAATTCCGTGTGGTCGTAATGACATGGTGACAGGGTTTATATTCACTGCGTTTTCCGCCCCTGTCGTAACCGCCTTAATCCAACGCGGTAGTACTGTCGGGTACCTACAATTTAATGTGGAATCTAGCCCACGGAAGCGTTCTGGCGTACTTCACATTTTACAGCAAGATGTGCCAGAGATGAAGGTCGGGTCAAGTGCCTATGAAAATCGCCACCGAGACAGAGATTCGAACGGGGGACCTTTCGATCCCAAGACACCTGAATCACTGAGCCACCATACAGCTCTATAAAATCTTATTAAACGACACCACATACAAATCACCCGCACATGGCTGTTGCTAGGCGGACATGAAAAGCAAGTCATGGTTGTTTTGTCCGAGACGCTAACAGCCTCAACAACCGGTGAACGGCGCCAAATCTCAACTAATGCTTCGGAGGCTCCATGCGCTCTCAACGATGATTAAACTGTCACACTCCAGTTCGTGACTGTGTGGACGGCTGCTGTTGACATTGTACTCGCTGGAAAACAGGCAGGTGTCCAGACAATGGTGCACTCTGCTCTCGAGGGAGTCGACTGCACCTCGCTAGCTCCCGCTGGCCAGATTCTGGTCGCGTAATCAATATTTGTGAAGGAGCTCAGCCGGAATCTCGCCTGAGCCCCTGCCACCCCCTACGGCCTCGTAAATTCTACACTCATATCAGCTACCACTGAAAAAGGATTGGTACGGAATATTGAATTCTAGAAACTTTACTCAAAACTTCTTTATGTAAATTTTAGCGAAATGGTTTCCAAAGTATTTAATTTCTCAGAACACACAAAATGTTAGCTTTAGTTTCAGATAATCGAAGGTTTAAAACATAAATTCCCAATATTCTTTGCCCTAATAAAAAAAAAAACTAAAAAAAACACCGTTCCCTTTTTTTGGCAATAAACAATGACAACCAGACTGCTCCAACTTTTTTGGCTCGTAACTCAATTTTATACAGTGACACCATGCCAACCTCGTAGGTGTAGTGTGCAACACCGTATATAGAAAAACGAGGACACATTTCTAAAAGTACATTAAAGATATTAATAATATTGGTGTATTGTTCAATTTGATTAACTAAATATTATTTAAAGAGCTGAGCTCGGTGTAATGACGCTAATTTTTTAATATTTATTTGACATCTGCAATCTTAAATCGCCGTGGTCGACTACTAGTAATCTGTTTCTTTTCTTAGCTAATAAATTGCTGACTACGCCAAATCATCTTTTGATACTGAAAATGCAAATAGAAACTTCTTTGTTGCAGTAGTAGTAGTTATTATTATTATTAGAGCTTAAGGGCACGTCAAAGGCGTGGTCATCAGCGTCCTTACTAATACCTGGAATGACAACTTGGTATAAAATACAATTGCCGTCTGTGTGGCCGACTGTAAAGGGGTCGGCCACACAGACAGCAGAATAAGATAGAATACTAAAATACGAACTGCAATACCGTCTGCATGGCCAACTGTAGAGAGGTCGGCCACACAGACGGCAAAGTAAAACATGATACAGAGACTATGGCTGTATAATGGTCATAAAAAGTAAAAATACAAAAATTGACTGGTTGGCACAGTGAGCTACCTGGCTGGCTATAAATGGGCCATTTATTTTTAACTGCCTAACGTCTCTTAACAGCGAGGTCTTTAGAGACGGGAAAGGATGTGGGGGGGGGGGCAAGGAATGGGAAGGAATTCAGCCATGTCCTTTTCGAAGGAAGCATCCCGGCATTTGCCTGGAGTGATTTGGGAAACCATGGAAAACCCAAAATCTGGATGCCCGGATGGGGATTCGAACCGGCATCCTCCCGAATGCGAGGCGAGAACGCTAACCGTTACACCACCACGCTCGGTTAAATGGGCCAGCCAGATATATGGTAAAATGTAAAACATCAGTACAATTCTTGGACTGACGGTTGTAAAAAGCCATCAATCCAATCTAAAACCTAGGCCGATCTGCCCAAAATTTTTGGGACAAGCTGCAATACTTTAAAACTTTAACCACGTTGTCATTTTCATCATTAAAAATGAGGGACAGATCGTTGGCTAGGCCAACGTCTGCCCTTAAATCTAAAAACATCCCTCAGTCAATTAAAATGTGGCGCACCGTCAAAGGTGCGACACAAGCATCACACACCGGAGGGTCCTCTCGGCGGAGAAGGAAAGCATGAGTCAGAGGATAGTGCCCTATACGGAGGCGAGTAAGGAGAACCTCATCCTCCCTCGCCCGCTGGAACGGGCTGAACGGTCGGTTTGACCAGCCGGAGCTTATTATGCTCTACTTCCAGCCACTGCCTCTACCAAACATCAAAAACAAATCTCTTCGCCGCCGAGGCAAGGTCTGACTTCGGGACCGGAGCAGAGTCAGTTCTGACCTTATCGCAGACTAACTAGGCAGCTACATCAGCTGCCTCGTTCCCCCCGATTCCCACATGGCCCGGTACCCAGCAGAATAAAACCTCCTTTCCGTGAGATTGGAGGGGAAGGAGGGCGTCCAGGATGTCTTAGACTAGACGGTCTGCTGGGTATCTTTGTTGCAGTCGTTAAAGCAAGATATGATACTGAAAAGTAGGGTGGCGGCGATTGGTCCTCGCCTTGGACCAGAAATGCATCCTATGATCTACTGAATGTCCACCAGAGGGCGGTATCGCTCCCATTGGAAACCACTGGTTTAAAATATCAAATAGATTTGAGTAGCAGTTGGATATATAATTTTTTTTTTTTTTAATAAAGGCATCATCACACCTTTACGATATCGAGTTGTTAGAGACAGGAGAGGTTGGGTGTAAGAAACGGGAAGGATTTTGGCCATGGCCTTTTGATAGAACCATCCAAGTATTAGCCTGGAGTGGCCAAGTAGTGCATGGAAAACCGAAATATGGATGGTCGGACGTGGATTTGAACACCTGAATGTCAGTTCAGAACGTGGTTGAACTGTAGCGGTACGTGAATGGGCATTGAACGTACTTTTTATATAAAAAAGTGGGATTATTTAATTGGCTGTGCCTGACGCCTAAACAATTGTTACAATTTCTGTTTGTTTGTTTCATTACAACACAATAACTGCGTAAGAGATTTTGCAGGTATTTTCACAGTTTGAAAGTTTGGGATCTTATTGAAAATTGCGTGGCCCTGTTTCAGTTTCCCTTCATGTGTATTGAGTTGTGTTGTTTGAAGGGGCTTCTGAATACCGAAGGAACGGCCAAGTTCGTGTAGCTAGTGGACAAAAAAGAAAATGATCGGTTTAGTTGTTTTTAAATATAAAAAGTTAATAGAGTGCTAGATAATATTTCACCCTTGATAATTAGTAACAAAATTAGGTAAAATTTATTTCCTCTGCAAATTTTTTCAGACTTCAGGCATAGAAGAGAAAGATGTACAGTAGAATTTACCTTCTTTACAGTAGTCGTAATTATTTAATTAGTAACAAATAATCCTTTTATATAAATACAATATTTGTTTGAAATATGAAATAATAACACACACTGTCGTATTATTGAATTATAGATTGTTGGTTACGAAATTTTGACTAATACCGTACAGTACTGTATTTCACGCTTCATTCGTGTTTTTCTGTACTTCTACCTTCAAAAAAAAAAAAAGTTCGCTGTAGGAAATTCAATGCTCGGTTTCCTTTAACTGGATGAGTGTCCTACGACGGTCATGGATTAATTCCAATCTGAATATTAACCAAGTGGTAAATAGCAATTTAAATATAGTTTTAGCTCCTGATTAAATCTCCTAAGCGTAGTACAATTTCAGCATGTATTTACCTATGGTTTGCTAGCAGCTTCCTCTCCAAGCTTCTTAGTAATTTTGTCAAGAATCCATCGATGAGATGATGATTTGAATCATCTGCCAGAATCGTCAGTAGTTTGTCACATTGACGCTGACGGCGCTACCAGAGCCACAAAAGCCGGCGAGTAATCACTCAGTGCTTTCAGACGAATAAACAGTCTGCTTCGCTTTTCATTTGTAACACCTGCAGGCAACTCTGCAGCTGTCTTCAAATATGCCCTAAGGAACATCCGACTAGTTTGTTACTTCTGAGGTTTATAAAAACTTCCTCCGTCAGTAAGTGATACAAGCACCCGAGTATCATCTAAGAGTACGCAATTTTAAAAAATATAATTGTAAAATTGTCCATACTGAGTCTGGTGGTTGAACGGGGATGTTCTATATTGAAATTTTGAAGCACTAAATTTCGGTTGCTGGTGTTTTCTGTGGCATCCTCGAATAACTAACTACCCGTTCCTTCTCCCTTGTCTCCTCCCACTTCTAACGACTTCGACGAGGCGTAAGGCCCTCAGCGAAAAATCCTTGTCAGCTTGCCTTTGGTCTTTACGACTCATCAACATTGAAGTTATTAAGAGCCGGGGAAGAAAAGGACGGTGAGGAATTTGGCCGTGGTCTTTTGAAGGAACCATCCCAGCGATTGTCTGGAGTGATTTCTGGAAACAATGGAAAACCGTAAACTGGATGGCCGAATGGGGATTCGAACTCGCGTCCTTCGAAATGCCAGGTCCTGTCGTTAGCGCTTACTAGAGCTGTAGCAAACAGAATGTATTCCTTACTGAATAACGAATAAAGCATCTGACTCGAAGTACCGAAACGTTACTCACAAATCCGTTTCGTTACTCGCATTTGTCGTTCTATTTGATAAACGACCAAATACGAGTCATCATACGGGAACTGGAAAGCTTCGCTCAGGACTAAATGAATCTGAATGAGAGAATAAACATTTGAACATCGTGCGTCACATATTTCTGGAAATTTTGATTTGAATTCGTTTCGTCACAAAATAAAATGTGAAAGTACTTACACGTTGCGCGTACATTAATTTAATATAATTAATATTATTTACTGGATGTTGTGGATCATTTTTTCCTCCCTCAATTGCTGATAATATTAATAAATAAATTACGCCAAAGCAATTGACTTTTTTGTATTTATTGGTCTCCCGTACGCGTTTCACTTCTTTTGCAGAAGCATCTTCAGCGGTTTTTTTCTGTTAATTATGTACAAAAGTTGTAAGCAGGTTTTGTTGTGGTTGGTACAGTGGAATGAATTATTATGTAACTTATAATCTACTTACATTTGTGGTCTATTGTATTTCTTTTAGCTCCATTCTCAGCATCAGTGCTTTTGCATTTTTTGGTGGGAAGTCAATATTGACTCAGACATGCAAATACTCACCATAAACAACAACAAACCACAAATACTAACATTCCAAGAAAACTACCACATACAAAAAGCACTAACAGAAGGAAAACGAATAATAAATGAATACACAAACCTCACACACCCAACACTATACAAAACACTGAAGCTAAAACAAAATAGAAACATCGACACAGAAAAACAACATACAAAACCACAACTACTGAAATAATTTATATTTGAAAAAAAGACAAACAATGGAAGACTGAAAAAACAAAACAGCACCGCATAACTACAAAAACTCGATGCTTAGTAAACAAAACAGAACGGCTATTTGCAAGTAATAACAAACACATAGTGCAGTGCAATAAAGTGTAGTGTTGTGAATCTGAAAAATGAAGACACTTTCCACCAAAAATGCAAAAGCACTGATGCTGAGAATGGAGCTAAAAGAAATACAATAGACCACAAAAGTTGTAAGTAGATTATAAGTTACATAATAATTCATTCCACTGTACCAACAACACAACAAAACCTGCTTACAACTTTTGTACATAATTAACAGAAAAACCCACTGAAAATGCTTCTGCAAAAGAAGTGAAATGCGTACGGGAGACCAATAAATACAAAAAAGTCAATTGCTTTGGCGTAATTTATTTATTAATATTATTTACTGTTAAGTGTTGATATTTTTAACGAGGTAAGTAAATTTGACAAGATAAAGAGTTATTTTTTAGTTTTGCTTTTGCTTAATATTAAAATTTACGGAGCATAATTTGTAAACAGAAAATTTGGATAGATAATTTGAGATCGTTATTGCTTTTTTATTGGACTACCTTAGTCAGATTTTTTTAAGTTTCAAACATATATGAAATGCGTTTATTCTAAAATGCGATATTCTAACTTCTATTTTATTTTACAGTGCAAATTTTATCTAAACTTACTTTACTAAATGAACAATTTACTTAAACTTTACGAATGAAGTCATCCCGTAACCCAAACGCTACGCGACTCGATGCGATGCTCCATTCCAGTGCTCGATTATGTCAAAAGTACGGGTAACGAAAAGATACGATAGTAAGTCCCGTATGTGGTGCGAGTCGATACAATGCTTCATGCTGCGCTCGATTGTACTAAAAGTAACGATTCGATAGTAACGATTACTGATTGGTTTAGAGACAAATACATACGAGTACACAATTTCTCGTTACTTTTATAGCTCTAGTGTTTACCCATGAGACTCGGTTCCTTCTCAAATATCTTTTCTCAGCTCTAATAAACTCACTGTCGAAGCCATAATAAACGAAAACAATAAAACCACACGCAAAGACACTAGGTTCTTAATGTCATCTATACTAATATTATAAATGCGAAAGTAACTCTGTCTGTCTGTTTGTTACGTTTCTTGGGCTAAACGGTTAATCCGATCTTGATGTATCTTTAAAAAGGAAATAGGATACTTTTTACCGGTATCAGTAACAGTTTTAACCATGAGACAGGTTCGACGGTAGATTGGTATTTCGATGACGTTCCCGTCATATAATGTCGACTCGGTGTTGTTTGGGACGTATGTTAGGTAACAATTCTAAGTCCTCGCGTATGAAGTCGCGGGTAACAGCTAGTTGTTTTATATGGATCTGTTCAGAATGCCGTTTAGACGCGTCGGGCAATTTTCTGTTGGAACGGATAATGATACAATCAAGAGACGAGAAGAGACAACTGGCTTGGTGTATTTGAGGGTGTGGTATCGTTCCAGTTGATGTTGGGGCAGGAAGCAGACGGGAGCCACGCGCAGGATGCTCCCACGTAGAGACCCCCCGCGACCAATCATCCAATCCACGTGGCCTGTTGGCGCGTGTTAGGGTTCAGCTGGACACTCGGACAGGAGGAAACCGCCACTTTCGTCAACGCCGCCACTCGCGACTCGTTTTGCACTCAAATGTAAAGCACATAAAAAAAACTCTATAATGTAGTCGGCTACGGTCATACCATAACACTGTTTACCATCCAGGTTCCTCACTTCCTCTTTTCACATAGCATTTACAATCTGGCGTGGTTATTAAGGATCCCCAAAGTGATCGATATCGACCCCTTGGAATCGACTAATACGCTAAAGAGGATTAATTAAATTTATGTTAAATTTTCAAAGATAATTGTGTATTTTACATTTTATAACAGATACGGTTTAAAAACTATAGGCAAATTCCCGTCTATCGATAATTTTGTAACGGTTTTTTAAGATGATAATAACAGTGAAAGATAACTTCTTTTTCTGTTAATGTTACTGGGTTGTAACGAACGCGTCTTGTGACCTTTAGTTACATTAATAAACTATATGTTTATTTATTTTTTAATGGAGAATATTTTAGTTAGCTTTTGGGTGCTAAGCGGCTGGTCAGGAATGTCAGCTGGCCAGGTTCCTAGAACTGGCGGGCGAGTTTTGCTGGGGTGATGCGACGCTGGGAGAGGGGAGTATTGTATTGTGCTAGCCAGGTAGATTTACAGAGTGACGGACAGGATTTTCTGTTTTCATGTGGCACGGAGGACATTCGGTGCCAGCCGGCAAGCACGATCGGTCGATGTGCACTGTCTGTGCGTTAATGGAACTGTGCTGCCTGGAACGGGACATCAGCAACTTTTTTTGAGCGGAGGTGCTCAGGCAAAGGATGTTCTGAAGAACTGTGCCACACTGTTCCGTAGCAGAGCAGAAAACTTCATCCAGTGTGTGTGGTAATTATATATCGCCATATGAAGGACATTGTGCTAGTTACAAGTGCAAGTTCATAGCATTGCCCAGCTACGACCCTGCAGATAAGAACTCTTATAGCCCGGAACAATCATTTCTTTCAGAAGTAAACAGTCAAAATGTTCAATTTGTTTACTGTTTAATTTTGTGTATTTTATATAAAATACCCTGGCGCCCACAGAAGGACAACTGATTAATTTTAACTAATTTGTTGTATATGTCATGTCAGTAATTGAAATAAAACCATTTGTGATTTCTCATATATATAGTATTCACATAAGTTCTACCTTTCATGATCATTCAATAAAATAATAACATTAATTACGATTTTAAATCAGGTAATGAGGTCAGAACGTTACAGGGTGGATTTGGAGGCTACATATTATTTCGTTGGGCTGTTATGCAGGTCTCCTTATTGTTTAACATCAGAAATGTCAAAAACGATTTAATGTTTTTATTAAATACTTAATCTGGTGGTCGATAAGAAGGCAAATATTCTGTGAATATTCTATGACGGGATAAAAAGTTTGGGGACCCGTGATCTAACCTAAGGGAGGACAGCGTTACAACTGGCGGTCAGACACCGGAGCTATGTTGTGATCTAATTAATAGATAATCTTGGAGATGGCTCAAAACGGCCACCAGAAGGGTTTAAACTCACTGAAGTTAAAGACATGGAAAATAGATCTGAAATGATCAACTCGGCGCATAATTTAAATCATATATGTCTAGTATTTCTAAAAGGCGTTGTTTGTGACGTACCATCTTTCTCCCTTTATACTTAATCAAACCCGATAAATGAGGTATCATTTTCTCCGCTTTGGTAACGTCACATATTAAGAAAGAATTTTTCAAAATCCAACACGTAATCTAAAATTATGAACAATCAAGGTCACGGGTATACGATAGTTCAGACTCTAGCTGCTAGGCTGCGCTGGCGTCGCATTGCCACTAGATAGCAGCACCCCATATCACAGAAACATTGATAAATTGCATGTGTTTTATACAGTAAGGAGCTTTTCGGATATTATTGATTTTGTTAGGGAAACATTTCATCAACGCGCCCAAAAGTGTTTTCCAATTATTTAGTAAGACGTTGTAAATATTTTATTGAGTACCTATTTCAGGTGACGAATAAACGATTGCTGCAAATGTACCGGGTCTTCTTTCATCTTGGATTTAAACCACCAGCTTCGCCAACTATCCCATATCATTCGCGAAATTCTCACGGGCCATTTAGTGAACTTCTATTACGAAATAACTACGACGTGCGTGGATGGGAAATCTTCAAAGATAACCAAACCACAAACAAATTACATTTATATATATATATATACATTTACTTAGTGCTTTACGCCTCGTCGACGGCTAAGTTTATTAGAGGCGGGATGGGACTGGGGACAAGGAACGGTAAGGAATTCAGCCATGGCCTTTTTGAACGAAGTAACCCGGCATTCGTCTGGAGTGATTTGGGGAAATCATGGAAAACCCAAATCTGGATGCCCGGATGCGAGGCCAGAACAAATTATATTGTTTACCAACTTCGATAAAAATGGATTACATCGCAGCTAGACTAAAAAACTGTGCGCGTTATGTTGTGGTATATAAAGATATTAAACAACAAATTTTCTCAAATTTACAATTGGAATCCGCCAATTTTTTGCGGGTTTGTTCTGCCTTTTTGATAACTGTCGTAATGAACGAAGGTCCCAACAATCAGTTATTGTAAAATTGCTTTATAACAATACGAACGCTGTTAATTTTACTTATAATAGTAACTGAATGATTTTAAGAAATAATAAATATGATTTAAAAGCTTTAACGTTACACTGAGCAATATAAACAGTAATAACCAAAATTGCATTGAAATAGGTAAGGCTGGCGTCCCCAGTGAATGCATTTAAGTTAAATATTATAAACCAAAAGCAATTAATAACTGTTACGTCACTTAGGGGAGCGGTCTGGTAGCTCAGTTGTTAGGTCGCTTGCTTCCACACGTTCGGGGCTGTTCCCCGGTTCAAATTCTGGTGGAATTTTCAACAGTTGTATTTGATCATATGAGCCTGGTTCGGATTTCACGTTTACCTATAGGTCCCAGGAAAGGAACTGGCCGTCCTACCTCTGACACAATGGCTTTGTACGTCTCATTACGGACGATTCAACCAACCTTCGGGTTGTGGACTAAGTTAGTTTTAAACCTCTCACTGCACACTCGGAAGTATTTTTCATTACAATAAAAATCACATATTATCTCGTTCCGATTGAATATAACCAAACCTGCGTCTAAATATTGTAGTCAAGATGGCGGGAACTCCATGAGAGTGGTATGAACGCTTCCTATTAGCTAAGGATACACACACACACATTAGTGCGCCAGCAATTCCGTCGCGATCCATATAGACGATAAAATGTGCGAGTTAATTGTCTAACGACGAGCCGCATCACAAGCCAATAACGATCGTTACATATTTGAACGTGGCGAGCATGTGCGACGGTAACCATACACACAGGTATCTCGCTTAACAATTTACTCGCGGCAGATAAGACTTGCTGAGTGTCTAACAAGTTAAATACGATGAGCAGAGAATTCTTAGCTGATTTCATTGTGACATATAAGCAACTTACTGCATTAGGAAGATAAAACCAAATAAAGTACGCGAACAGAAATTTAGAAATTTATGATATAGTACATTGATAGAGGTTTGTGGGAAATATAAAAGTTGATAGTGCATTAATTAAAAAGAAAATCCACTCTTTGCGGAGTGCTTGTCGCAAGAAATATATATAAAAATGAAAACTCAACAAGAAGTGGAATAGGCGAAGACGAAATCTACAAAACTAGTTTACGCTATTACTACAACTTACTAATGTCGTATGAGAGATAAGCACGAACAGTAGACAGTATCAGCAATATAGGAAGTCCAAATTATGAAGGGGAAGATGAAGGATGTTGAGGAAATGCACAGGAAGATGTTACTGTGCATTTCTGAAGAAATCGAAGAAAATACATTTTTTTGTGAAGAACTTTTTTTTTTGTGAAGTTTAATATTGCCACCTCGCGCGTAGCCCTAACCTCACTGCACTTGGCTCGCGATGTTTTGGAATTCCCAGTGAGCCGCGAGCCAGGAAATCATGACGTGTTTAACATGGAGGCTCTGGACTGTCGAGTTTTAGAACAAAAAATAACAAGAATTTACAAATAATATTTTGTTACGGTAAAACAAGAACAACTATTCCCTGTCACTTTAATATATCGCTTTTTCACTTCTAGTTTTAAAGGATTCCTCCAATCTCTTGGTTCAAATTTAAATCAATACGAAATTCATTTTAACTTTTAGGTTATTGACGGAATTATTCACTTAAATAAAAAAATATCGCAGACTGTAAACTGACATACCATCATCTACATGGATATTATTTTCCGATCACGTTTTACTATTTAAACCCTTGAAATGTAGGTAATAGTCGGTTATATATTATAGAAAGTGAGCCTTCCATTTTTTTTGCTTATTTCTTTACGCCTCGTCGTTGTTGATGTCATTAGCAGCGGAAAAAGACTGGGGGTAATGATCTAGAAGGAATTCTGCCATGGTTTTTTGAAGGAACCATCCCAGCATTCGCATGGAGTGATATGGGAAAACCAAAAAAAAAAAAAACGAAATCTGGTGTCCTACCGACTGCGAGGCCAGAGCCTTACCGCTCACCCACCTCACTCCGTCCCTTCTAATGTTTTCGAGGTTCTGTTTGGGTATAAATTGGTGTAATTTTCAAGCAAAAATCTGATCCGAGCTATTGCCAAAATGGCTACTGTTATCAGTTTATACTCCTCAATAACAACATACTTTTATGTATGAGGACGGTGACTTTCTCCGCATTACATATAAACACAACGCAATCACCTGAAGATGATCGCTCAGGAAGCGGTATAAACGTTGTGGTTAATAATCGAAATTCGGTGGTATATCCTACGTAGTTTGACATGTACGAGTTCTACGTAGTTATAAAGCACCTATGAAATGAGTTTGAAGTTAAACGTGTCTTCCATTTCTATCCGAGCCCAGGAGTAATACTGTTACAGTTTAACACGGAATTCGAATCTGGGAATGTTGCTGATGAGCTTCACATATCCAGCGTAAGATCTGCTAGATCGGATGGAGAGAATTTAAGCGCTTTAAAATTTACAACACTTCCGGTGATATTTCAATTACCTGTTAGATATATTGCCACTGGAACACCAGAGTGAAAGAATCGCGATGATGCGAAACTTTCAAGAATTTAAATTTCCAAGTCTGCTTCAGCTCGATCTGAGTATTAAGGCCATATTAACACAATACTAGTACACGCGAAGTTTCAAATCTGTTTTTCTTACTTTTCTATGATCTTTGTATAAATCTGGGCAAAAGCTCGGCAGAGATATTACAGACTTTTTGTTATGTTTTTACGCCTCGTTGATATCGAGATAATTAAAACTGAGAGAGGATTGTATACAAGCAACATGAAGGAATTCGGCCACGACCTTTCTTTTTTACAAAAAAAAGAAAGAAAGGAACTATCCCATTCATCTGGAGTAGTTTCTGGAAATCATAGAATACCGAATTCAAGATGGGTAGACGGGATTGAATCCGGCCCCTACAAGGCCGGAGTTACTGGGTTACTTGCTCGGTTTATATAGGCGTAAAAAAAAAAAAAAAAAAAAAAAAAAAAAAAAAAAAAAAAAAAAAAAAAACGTTTCTGCAATGTAAATGATACACCCTGTATATGCTTATGAAAACGCCACAGTTTTTAATCGTGATTTCTTGTCACATGTCGCAAACAGGCATGTCAGAAGATACTATAAATGTACCAATAGACACTGTACAAGTACAGAAGTCCATTGCTAGACTAAATATAGCCTGTGATCTTAAAGAAGAGTTAAGTTTTAAGCAGAGTTTAGTTTTAAGCCGTTATATTAAATACAACGATCCAGTAGGACCTCCAGAATTGC
Organism: Vandiemenella viatica; assembly: GCA_031002005.1. Lineage (NCBI taxonomy): Eukaryota > Metazoa > Arthropoda > Insecta > Orthoptera > Morabidae > Vandiemenella > Vandiemenella viatica. Next base: position 117,888,229 of record JARYHS010012519.1, read on the forward strand.
GGTTATTTATGGCGGCACGAGTATGGGTATAATTAACTTTCAGTTAGCAGCAGGGAATGCGCAAACCACTACACTACATAACACACAGTGCACTCGTGTTCTCCTCATTAACACCGCTGAGTGCTAATTAGGAAAGACATCTGCTATATAATAAAATGCAGCAATTTCGTAGGCTATATACGTCTGTGACACATTGTGCAGAACGCCACTGCGATCAAATATCCGTATAATGGGCAGGAACAGTCAGCCTGATGAAATAACAAGATCAGCGGATACATAATAGACGTAGGAGTACATTAGATTTTGAGCCTCGGTGATTATTATAGAAAATATGAGGGCTACAAGCTACATCTGTCCGCATAACAGACTAAAAAGATATTCTGTTACGAAACAGTTACACAACATACCATGCAGATTCAAAACGAGGCAGACTAGGAAAGAACGAAACGCGTTTTCCTGTTTCCAAACTGATATGAAAAAGGACTGTCGATTTAATTGATACAAGATTTATTTTTGTACGAAATGGTTTTCAGATGCGTTTAGTTTTTCTGTTTCAATAGCGAACACTTCCATGATCCTTTAAAACTCGTTAGAGGTCTGACAAATATGTTGACAACTCGAAAGTAACCTTTGTTCAATGACCGTGAATAACATTTCTGAGTATGTTGTAATCAGCCACATGGAAGTTATCGTTTACACTACTTATACCTAATGATATCTGATGGTTTCCTCTAAGCAACGTGATAACTCAGGTTTAATGAAAGGAATGACCTTTCGCATTATTACTTTGCCAGCTGTAGGGGAACATCCATAAACCACGTAGCTCCATTTTTGGCCTCTTGTAAAACAGCCTCCCCCCCCCCCCGCGCGCAGTACGTAGCCTTCCCCCTTTTGTTTCCAGAAGACATTTTATACTGTTTTCTCTTGCCAGACTATCGTAAATAACATAATAAAATGAAGTAAATAAATAGTTACATGCTGTTGAGTGTTCTGTACCTTATTTTAACTGTGACAAATAGTATGAATGAAAAGCTACGTGGCCTGGCGCGGAAACAACCCCCTCCCCTCCCCCACGTAGCCCAGTGTAGTTATCTAGTCAACCCCCTCCCCTAGACCGAGCAACGTAGTTTATGGACGCTCCCTAGTCCACAACTTCGTTCACGTGGACACTTATATACGATTATGTCAAATTTAATACATCGCCAGTAAGAAAATTTAATAAAAGAAATTCAGTTTAAAGATTATTCGATGATGTTATAAAAACTTTGAACGGATGACATTGTTGCGCGGGTTGCGTATCTGGTATCCGGTTCAACAAGCACGCATTCACCTTGAGCTGTCAGTGTAGCAGCGAACCAGGTCGTAATTTTGCTATTGATTATCACCTAGCCTAGCGACACTGACGTACGGTCAAACAACAGCGTAACCGCACCTGAAGCCCGTACAAAACGATGAGTAACTATCGATAGAATACAGTAGCAGGTGCTCTGTCTCACCTCATCCGCGAAACAACAAGCACACGCTGATCGCTGGTGTCACAGACATGTTTGCTCTGTGGCTGTCGGGATATTTCAGATTCCGCCAGTGGTGTTTTTTTTGTTTTTTTAATCGAAACGTGTTCGCTTGTCGGAGCCACATTCAGCGTGTCGAGAGAGATGGAATCGCCCCCGCGAGCGCTGTAGTCTTTAAAGCGATCGCACCTCTTGAATACAACGGAGACATGGCGTTCCATTCGGTCATTGAGTACACGTATCTCGTAAGCGTTCGACTTCCATAGAAATGTTTCCTCACAAAATTGGCCTATTGTATGTATTAAAATCTCATGGTATAAGGCTTACGACTAAGATTTCCATGATAAAATCTTTGTACTCATGTACAAAACTGATCGTGTTCAGACCAATAGATTGTTTCGACCCCTGTGACTATTTTGGATTCTTGACTGAACATATTACTGAATCTTGTTCTAAATAAAAAGATTGTAGTTTACTCATCACAAATATTTCAGTTTGCTGTCAGAGGATTCTGCTTAACGCTGCAGGACGATCTCCTATCATTTTATTTTCCTCTTTCAATTTGAATATTTTTATTCTTAAACAGCTTAATACACACTTGAGATTTTTCATTGACAGTTGTTTGGTTGGAAGAGTGCAGTGAATGATTGCTGTTTTATTTCTTTTTTTTTAAACATCACTATTAAATTATTGCTAAGCACAGATCATTAGCACTAAATTGTTTTAACTAAAGAAACTATTAGTATCATCATTAATTGCGATAGAGGTAATGTCCTGGTGTCATTTTCCATACACACTTATTTTTTTTAAATATATTTTCTCCTTAAAATCCTTCACACTCTAGGTATATTGTTCATTAAGTCCTTAGAAATTTACTCCAGTTCCTCACTCCCTACATACAAGTGAAATCTTTCTTATTTCCGTATGTCTGAAATCTATTCACAATTTATTGTCATGGTCATTTCTTTCCTTGCACACGCAGTTTCTAAACCCTCCACTAATATTTCCTCAGGCCATATCGCCAGTATATGCCTTGTACATGCCCACAATTTCCCTTCACTCGCTTTGTATCCTGCAATGATTCTCAGTGAACGAAATGCTAAAATTTTCAAAACCGTGAAGACCTTCTATAAATGACTAGTAGTCTTCTTGATTGACATTTTCACTTGCAGCTGTGTCTCGTATACTGATGCATAAACAGCATAGAAATCTCAATTTTAAAAACGTTTCTATGCTACAATTATATAGTGTGCTACGAAATAAGTGATTCTCTGCATTTTACTGAAAATAAATAATGAGCTGAAGACAGCAATCAGAGCGTTGTTTTCGCTGACTATAACACGCGTCATCAAAATGGTCCGGTCAAGGTCACAGTCTGTGCTGCCTCCCCTGTCCGCACCAACCCTCTTGGCCATAAGTTGAGCTAGCGAGGTTGCAACAGATGTCCATAAGTATCTTTGTATGCCGTCATTTTATTTCACTAGGTTCACGCCTAAGAGACTGTCCATTAATTACGCGAGTTGTTTTTCCGGAATTCCGGACCCCCTCCCCCTCTAGTGATATTTGATGAGATTTTGACGACTTCTCTCCTCCCCCCAACCTAATAATTAACCTCTTAGTTTCTTTTAGACCTTTTTTTTTAGCTTTTCTGCTTCCGAGGGTGGTTATACCCCCCCCCCCCCTAGATCGGTTTCCGCGTCGTTTCAAGGCCTTATACTACTCTTAAAATCAATATCCGCATCATTTGAGGAACTTTTTTTAAGCTCTACTTACTGTACATCAAGAAAAGAATATATCGAGAATGTAATTGGGAAAGCAAATCGTATACTTCGATTTCTAGGTCGTAATTTAAAACAATGCTCTCCGGAAGTTAAATCGATTGCATAAAAGTCACTAGTGCGACCTCATTTAGAATATTGTTGCTCTGTATGGGATCCCCATAAAAAGGGATTAATGGAGGCATTAGGGATGGTCCAATGAAGAGCCGCCCTTTTCGTGACAGGTATATACAGTTGGAGGGAAAGCGTAAGTGCGATGTTGAAGGAGTTAGGTTGGGAAGACTTGGAGCACCGAAGGCGTTGCTCTCGACAGAAGCTAATTGAAAAATTCTTGAGTGACGAATTTCGGAATGACAGTAAACAAATATTGGTACCAGCAACATTCATATCTCGGAATGACCTTGAAAATAAGATAAGAGAAATCAGGGCCAGAACCGATACATTTCTGTACTCATTTTTTCCACGATCGATTAGGGAGTGGAATAGAAAGGATTTAACGGGCGACTAAATATAAAATCCGACAGGAGTAGCTTTCGATAAAGCACTCCGGCCATCCTGATCTGGGTTTTCTATGGTTTCCCCAGATCGCTCCATGCGAATGCTGGGATGGTTCCTCACAATAGCCCATGGGCGCCACCTGCGATATCCCGTATATCCCTTCCAAACCATTACCTTCCCGGATAGGTGCAATGCACCCTCCGCCACACACTTTTAGTGAATCGCGGAGTAATAGTAATAGTAATTTCAAAACCTCGCGTGATTTCCGCCGACCCCCACCCCTTTCTCTCCCTTGGTGAGATTTGCCGGACCCCCCCCCCCCTGTATTTCACCTCATGTAATTAATGCACACCCCCTAACTGGATTTGTTAATGGTGGTTGATATTCAGGGACAGAATCATATAATTATACAGTGCATTAACAGACAGCTGGACGTCAGAATAAAATAATCTTTTATTTTCTGCAGGCTTTGCAGGCTTCCTGGACATTACAAAACAAATCATAGTTACCGTAACAGATACTGTTGAGTTTTTATTTTTTGTGTAAGAGGAAAAAAAGAAACTAAACGACCTGTAACAATAATACTATGGAAAACATTAGCTTCGGGCACTTATGTGAAGCTATTTCTGAGAACTCGTTTCACGTTATTCTTATATTTGTTACGTTATTTTACTTTTGTCATCGCTAATAAAGTTTTCTGGTGAATTTTGTCATATACGGTTCTTTATGTGCAATGAGAGTAGTAATTCTTAGACGAGCTGCAAATAGAATTTTCGCGGAGAACTGGAAATATTTTCCTGTCGTACGACAAACGAGCGACCAGCCTGCGTTGAGAGCGGGCGCTGCGCGCAGTAATTCACGAATAATAAATTATAAAACAAACAAGAGGAACTATTTGGAGATGCTGTGTGTGACACCAGAATTAATTTCAATATTTTCTTAAAAACTTTCTCGCTGGAAGTTTTTAAGTGAACAAATAGAACGGAAGTTGCCGGCGACAACATTTTAATTAAACAGCGGGAACAACCAAGCGATTCGTGTAACCACGCCATTTTTTTAATAACATGCTTCGCCTATTTAATGAACAGAATATATTCAGTGCTAATCTGTTTGCTTTCACAAAACCTCAAAAACAGAAAAAAAAATCAGCTATTTTTCACGGTGGGTTGAAGTGAAGAAAGAATTTCTTTCGCAACTTTCGCAGCAACTGATTTTAATTTTAAAAAATAGTCACGTAAATGTTTCTAATTACATGGCATGTTTCCTTATTCTAAAAGTTAAGTACTATTATTTAGAATTTTTCTGCGTTTATTACTGAAAGTTGAAATTTTTGCTGGTTTACAACACAGTAGGGAGGCGCAGCGACCTTTGCAGGTCTATTTGCGTTAATCGAGTTTTTTTAATGATAGATAATAATTTTTAGAAAATAAAAATTCCTATTATTCTGAACTCCAGATGTCATTTGACAGACCTAGGTGAACATTCCCTTCTGCATCCAATGTAGCGATCGATAATCTGTAGTATTTAACGCTACATTCCTGTGCATTATCTTCCTTAAGAATCGCCTCATAGTTTTACTATTTGGTGAAATTTGCTGAAATTCTGGGGTAAAGTGATAACTACATGCAATTGGTCTGATATCTACAGAAGAAGAGTCAGTCATATTTATTCAGAAGACTGAGTTTGACTCCTTCTGGTCTTGTGTATGTTGATGACAGATTTTTGTAAATGTTGTAGCTCAGTAAGCTTTGACAGCAAACACAGTAAATTTCAAAATTTCAAACTTCGTGATTGTACAAATGAACCGATACGTGGACAAAATTAAATAGTGTTCTGGGTAATTGAAGTCAATTTAATTTTCCTTAAATCTACAGAAGCATTAAATTTAGTAAATTTCGTGACTACGTATCAAAATGATGTAACTCATCAAATCTGCTGTTAAAAGCGATCTCATAAATTTTAGTGTATTTATATCAAGAGTATTGCATAGTTGTTTTCCGCTTCCTTTAATTTGTAAGCTGATATAAACGAATTCGTTAAAGATTCATAATCATCTTATATTCCAGTATGGCTGTAAAATTTCTGTAAAACTTGGCGGAGTAATAGTAATTTAGTAATATTGGAAATTATAGTTGTAGGTACACTAAGACCGTTCAAAATATGGTGAGTAACTATGGTTACTAAAAGCATTGGCGAGTTCGTTTAGACTATACCTTTGAGTTAAGTTTTTTCAGATCTTTCCCAGTAGGATGTAACCTAAGGTCTAGCGGATGTCATGTTGTGGCGAAGCGCTATCAGAGTGAAATAACGAGGCTCAAGATGGAGGCTGTTATCTCACGAGCGATGTTTTATTCGACTGAGAGCTCACTGGTTTTCTTCTCTCTGCGTTCTTTCCTCGTTAGACGCGCCATTAAGAGTTCTCTTAGTGGGAAAATAATTACTCTGAAACGACTGTGGCTGCATGTTAAGATCGTAGAGTAAAATCTTCGTCACGTTTGTTTAGAATATATATTGTATATGATAGCTTTGAACGGATCTTCACTACACGTCGCAATAACGTCATACAAAATATAATATTCTTCCCTTGTCTGCAAATCTCTCAGAATTAATTTCGCATAGCAGAGAGTATGCCTTTGGAATTTCTTAATCTAACAATGACTTTATATTATTTTTATATTTCATCAGCTTCTCTCCGGAGGTCAATTCATTTATCCTAGTGAAATTCCATACCTTTTTTCTAGTATGTATAGGGCTTTGCGCACGGTATGCAGCCTAATCCGTTTATACTACCTTATCCTTCATTTATTCCTGATTAGGCCAAAACCTGTAAAGCATTGAAAAGTTATGAAGAGTCTAAGTTTCGGAAAAACAGAAGTGTGAGAGAGTGAAATCTGAGGACTGAATGAATGTACCAACTGTTCAGATCAGTTAATTTTCCCATCGATGAAACATTTGAGAGCAGACACGTTTCTTGATAGTAAAAAAAAAAAATTGTTACTAGGAAAATCAGATATTTTTAAACAGTTTTCTCAGTAGTGATTTTAAAAGATCGGAATAAAACTCTTCGGTTAAAAGTTTCATGATAATAAATAAAGACACTCATAGCATCCCAAAGAGCAGGTATCATTAACTTCCTTCTGAAGTAGGATAACGTTTGTCTATTTTGGACAGCTTGTATCTACTGTTTCAACTGTTGCTTCAATTTCTCTGTGACGGTAAATTTCGTTTTCATCTGTAGCTACATAACGGTGTTTAAAATCACTTTAATTCTTCTTTTATCGTACTTGGAACGAACAGGGACGAATGTTTTTCTACTAATAGCAAGCATGGTAACAAAGTATTTTTTATCGAACAATTCACCATGGCGATTTTGTATTGGTTTGAACTTCAAGTGCTCCAATGTTTTCTAGTGTCGTGGCACATTTTTAAACAACTCCAAGATTTGTACGATCATATGTAGTATTTGAAAATGAAGAGGAATTGTTCCTACAGAGTAATACGAACTTTAAATTATTTTCGTCTGGAGATAAACGTTTTTCAGAGTTTTTACCATAGCGTGGAACGCTATATATGTAAACAAAACATCTGCTTTAGACAGACCTGTTAATGTTTTCTTTTCAAAACTATGCTAATGACCAGTATACCAATGTATAAAGCAATATTACCATCTACAGTCGAGAACATTTTTTTTTTAACTTCTGGCTTTACGCCTTGTCGAGTTCATTAGAGGCGGGATGGGACTGGGAACAAGGAACGGCAAGGAATTCGGCCATGGCCTTTTTAAAGGAAGCATCCCGGCATTCGCATGAAGTGATTTGGGGAAACCATGGAAAACCCAATCTGGATGCCCGGACGGGGATTCGAACCAGCGTCCTCCCGAATGCGAGGCCAGAGCGTTAGCCGCTCACCCACCAAGCTCGGTGAGAACATTGCAGAAATACTTCGTACATACAAATCAAAAATCTTGGTTGCAGCTGGAATTTGTTAACATTCGCAGATGCTTTCGTTAATAATCATTAGTTAATAACAATTCTCAGTCAGAAACCCAATAATCTGTAATGATACAGTGAATTACTGAAAAGGACAAGAAAATGTAAAATTCTTTCCTCACTGTCACAATGAAATTGGGTTTGCTGTTTCAAGGCATTGCTTTGTTCTATAAACAAAAACAAAAAAATAATAGGGAATAAGCAAGAGAAATACGTATTACCTCTTCATCTGCGACGAATGTTATTTTTATTAATTGGCGTCGTGAATTTGTATTAAATCATTAATTAGGTTGACAACAATAATTTAAGTTTGAAATTTAACCTATGTATACAAAAAAGGTGGAGAGAAAAATTTGATTTCCTCGAAAAAAAACTCAAAAAAATTCTGAGGTCATAAAGTAAATAAAGTGAAATTATGGTTCTGCAGAAATTTCAGCAAGAATATTAAATGCACGCGAAATTGGTGGCAGCTGAGACATGAGGTACAGGCAGCTGCCAAAATCACTATCTTTCTGGACACCAGCCAAAATAACTGAGTTGATGTGACGGTCGTAATACCCGGAATTTCATCCAACCACTATGAATCCAGAAATAGACATTGCCATTGGGTAATGGTGTACTTTAGCTTGTTCAGCTTTCGCTTTTAAGGTTAGTTACTCTAAAGTCATTGTCATTAAGCAGTATTCTGTCTGTCACGCTAATGATAATAATTTCATGTGGATTTTCTACGACATGGTTGACAGAGTGTCTTACCGCTGCGCAATCCGCCTCTCTCTAACCGTGGTATTCTTACCAGAATTAGTGGGACTTACACTTTAAAGTTGAGTCCGAAACACGGAAGCGTTCTGGCGTACTTTGCATTTCACGAAGCTAGCTCTGTGAGAGGTGAAGGGTCGGGTTAAGGGTCTTTACAATCCCAGAGGAGACTGGGATTCGAACAAGTAACCTTTCGATCTCTAGTCAGACCACTCATTCCTCAAGCTTATAGCACTGCTTGACATCTTATACTGGACTCTAACTTTCGGTATGGGAGTTTTGTAAGGGGGCGTCCATTAATTACGTGAGGTGTTTTTCTGGAATTCCGGACCCCCCCCCCCTCCTCCTAATCGACCTCGCAACTTTTTAAGACCTTTGTTTTTATTTTCGCGTCATTTGTAGACCTTTTTTTCGTTAGCCCTACCATGCTACAAGAATTTCGAAACCTCACGTGAGATTTCCGTTGACCCCCCTCCTCCCCCTTGGTGAGGTTTCGTGAGAGTTCACCTGACCCCCCTCCCCCCATTTCACCTCACGTCATGAATGGACGCCCCCTAAGGAGAGAGAACTGTTAGCAAACAACGAAAATGAAATTGGCATTGTGTTATAATACGTGCATTTCATAAAATTATGGTCTAGTTATCCTCGGGGGAAAACGGAAAGCCGTTTAGCAGATCATTTTTTTTTTTTTTTTTTTTGGTTGTGGCTTTACGCCTCGTCGACATCGAGGTCATTAGAGGCAGGAAAGGACTGGGGACAAGGAACGGGAAAGAATTCAGCGATGGGCTTTAGGGCGCCTGGAGCGTTTTGGGGAAACCTTGCAAAACCCAAATCTGGATACCCGGACGGGGATTCGAACCGCCGTCCTCCCGAATGCGAGGACAGAGCGTTAACCAATCACCCGCCACGCTCGTTTGGCAGATTGAGACGGCAACCCAGGTGTTCCAGATTTGCTGACCAGAACATGGCAGAGTCTGTATATCTGTTATTGAGGTGGGACAAGTTTCCATATCTTAAGAGCTCTAATTAGGATAAAGAGTCTACCAACTTCTAGATTAGATCTCACGTCACGCTATTAAGCTCTGATGCCACTGCAAGGAATCACAATAAAGAATTCTGCAATAATACCTCAGACTGGTATAGAGAGGTCACAGCATCGATTTTTTTGTTTTTATGAGGGCTTTGCGATTCTTCGACGGTTTGGTTATTACGGTAAAGTCGACAGAGCACTGTCGGAAAGAACGAGAAGGTAATGGGTTATCGCCTTTAAGAAGGAACCATCCCTCCAGTCACCTGGAATGATTTTGGTAAGCAGTGGAAAATCGAAATACGGATGACCCGACCTTGAATGAACCTGCATCCTCCGAATGCCAGGCCCGAAACTTACCGGTCCGGGTCTTGATCTTAACCTTTACAGAAGCTTAATGTGTTGTATATCTCTAGGAAATATTGGTTTGTGTGAAAACTTTCGTTCGGATATCCTGTTCACCCCCGTCCGGCGGCTCAAGGTTGTGACAATACCAAACCTCATCAATCATTTTTGTTATTATTAATTTTTTCTTTATTTTAATATAAGTGTTTCAGAATAATTGTATTGATGTCTGTAAATTAATCTGTATATAGAAAGGATTCCACAAGCGGTAGTTTGTATAGTCTCTAAGGTAGTGGTAGCTAGTAGTGTAAGAATATTTGACTTGCAACTGCTGACAGCGTACAATTTGGTGCATGATTGTTATAACTTTCTGACGCGTATAAGAACTCTGCTGTATGGAAGCTATAAAATAATTATGATTTGTTTTGGAGCGTGTAAATAAATTCAGTACAAATCTTTAAATGTTGATTACGATTAACAGTGTTTAATAAATTAAGAGAACAATGAATTTGATTTCGATAGCAGTAATTTTTTTATCGTTTTAGGCGGATCTAAATTTACTAACTGAATTTTAACTAAAACTAAATGAGTTGCACCTTGTATGTGTTCGTGATGACACTGGCCTTTCTTGTCCTTAACACGCGGTAATTCCCAGATAGCGTTGAGATTATATTAACCTACGTGATTTGTCGAGAGCTGATCTGGTGTTTGTCATCAACTAATTGACGCACACTAATTAGTCGAAAGCTCATAGGGATTGTAAGAACAGAAAGAACTACATCGGCCAAACTATTCGCACTACAGAAAATCGGCGTGAAGAACATAAACGCCACCTATGCCTAGGACAATATAATGTCAGCCATCGTCGAGTACGTGTACGACCATTGCCACAGAGGAGACTTCAGTAACGTTAGGACTTTATGTTTTTGGGAATCTATTATCAAGGAAGTCATTGAAATTCGATTGGCCGATACATTCAGTAGAGACAGTGGGTTATGTCTTAGTGAGGCATGGAAACCAGCCTTGGCAAAAATCCGCAGAGAGCGTTACATCTCTGTTCAGCTGCCACCATAGAGGGCTCCATATTAGTGGTCGTGGGCCGCAACGAAGAACTACAGCCACGCCCACTGGCTCCTTCACGATGCAGCGGGCATCAACCCATTAAATGTAGAAATTTTCAAACAGACAGAAAATTTTTATGACAGGATAGACAAATTGACGAAAGGCTCCATACCCTTGGCACAACAATGCCAAGGCACTGGCACGTCTATAAAATGCCACTAAGTTTTATATATCAGGCAGAAGGGAACTGATATGATCATAAGAATACTGTAAGGGTTTTTCACATAAGGTCGTCTCTGACGAACCACAGCTATGTTCTCCCCTCAAAGAGTAACAAATAGAATCCCCAAAAATTTCCTTATCCTATACAGAGTGACACGTAAAATAGAGCTACCCTGGTAGCGGGACTTTTCACAAACAAGCAGAAAGGCAGACACACACACGCACACACAAAAAAAGAAAAAAAAAGAAACGTGTATATAACGAGGTGCGGCACCTGAGAAGTTGCGGTATTTGCAGTTAATACGACTTATAGGTCGAGTCGTAAGCTAAATTACTTCGTACGCAAAATGACACAGCACCTTGAGAAAATTACTCAGTGGTGCAACCTTTGGAAAATCAAAATTAATTCTGGCAAAAGTCAAGCTATCGTGTTCACTACCAGGGTGGTACCCAACCTCGAAATCAAGCTCTTTGGCATTGACCTACCTTGACTCGGTTTGGAATTTGTCAGGAAACTAACCTGGATTGGACACGTAAGAAACGCTTGTAAGGTAGGCAGGGCTCGACTATTTAAACTATACCCCTCCTCAAGGGGAATAAGCTTAGATACCTAACTAAGATCTACACCACAGTGATTATGCTGGCCTTGCTATACGGCTCCTAAATTTTCAGCATGGCATCGAACGCTCAAATCAGGAAATTGCAAGTCTTGTAGAACAAATACCTAAGAATCATCACCAACGCCACGCGGTAGAGCCAAATACACAAATTCACTACAACCTAGGCATACAAAGATACAAACAAAATGAATATCACGACGAATACAATCAACCAGCCACAACACTAACCAGAAATTATAGCGTCTGATAGTAACATAACACAAAAAGAAGTAAGACTACGACTTCCATAAAACAACCAGCTCGTCACCCCCTATTTCGAAAGAAGTTAGAGAGTTACAATGCTCTGGTACTTCAGCATTATATGGATTCAGACCCAACCACATGTCTGTTTGACAGCCGCCTCAGTATCCGTGGGTCAGCCGACCAGTACAGTTAGGTACACACGTGAGGAAGACGGCGAACTAGTAGTCGAACTATCGTGTTTTCACAACCCAATCCGGCAGTACTCCTATGAAGACTTCATTGCTCACAGGGTCACGTTCGTGCCCTGCTTCTCATCTCACTGCCTACCGCACCGAGCAGACAACTGTGTTTAGGCTAGCGAGAGGCGAATTTGCCAGCGGCCACTTTCTCCACTTCGCACATAGCGGTAAGGGCAGCAGGGTGGGGGTAGAACAAGGTGACCTTCAGCCGCCTGTGTTAACTGAGTGCAGTATAAGTTATACTACCGGGTTAAGTTAGGTGGGTACGACGGGAGGATTGGAAGTCAATCGAAACTGTATCAATAAAACGGCGGAGTAACCCTTTGGGGTCACCGGACCAATATTGCCACAGGCGCAGGTCATGTATGGAAGCCAGTATTATATGAGCTGTGCACGCCAGTAACTCTGCTGGGCAGCTCGCCGATCTAATCAGGTCGCTTCAGCAGGTGCCGTGTTCACTCCCCCGTGACGACCGGCTGGAAGCGTTCCAGAGACCGTCCATCAGGCGCGTCCGACCACCCGCGCGAACCCGAGGCATAGCCGCGTCATATCTCTCGCTACGACATTAACTAGAGGCTCAATAAAAAGTTAAACAGTACCAGTATAGCGCCACAGAGACAGGCCAAGTTGCAGGACGACCCAGATTGAAAATCTGGTTCGAGTTGAGACGTGCTGTCGCATACTATCAGCCCACCCCCGGCCCCTATTAACTTCAATTGGTGTTATTTTAGTTTCAACATATTTCGATTAACTTTTTGGATTTAAAAAATTGTTGCCTTCGGAATCAACAATTGAGTATTGTTTCGACGTTTTGGGGACGGATTATCAAAAACTACTCGTAATATTATTGGAGTCAAAGGCAGCCCGCTTTCAGCAGTGATGGATAATATTTAACAATTAAGGGAGTAATCAGTATGGCGGGCTAGACAGTAGCGGTATGGTGTAGGAATGTATGGTAGCGCTAAACAACGTGGATTCATTTTGGCCTGCTGTGAACCCCCCTCCCCCCCCCCACCTGGCCTGAATTGGTTTTTGCCGCCACTCCCCGCCCCTCCTCCTATGAGGCGTGTAGCTTTTTTTCTTTTTAATTCCAGAAAACATTTTTACTGTTTTCTCTATCGTTATAATAATTGCTTGTATAATGAATACAACCGATATTTGAATTATGTATTTTTTTATAATTATAAATATTCTGGATGAAATTTTTGAAATTTTGACACTAGCCACTTTTACAAATGGTCAATTACCGGGAAAAACCTCTTTCTCGGGTACAGTCAGCGATCCTTTTCTTCTTGAGGAGTTACTAAAAACAATCTGCTTATCTCGCAATTGTGACTGTTTGCCGTTTTCAATATCAACCCAACTTTGATATCACAGCCGCTGATTTCCACCAATTCATCATGGACAAAATATTCTCCTTATTTCATCATTGTTCATTAATTAATAAAACAGGACAAACTATACCCATTGCGTAAAAAAACTAAGAAGAGCTGGATTTTTTGTTTCCCCTTCTGTTCTGTCACCTTTCTACATTACCAGGGACTGATTCCTTGATATGCTTAAAAGATCTCTATAAAGCATCGAATAACACATTTCCGATAATTCTCGTAAAAATTATTGTGCAGCACCACTTCACACCAAACTTTGAAATTGAAATAACATTTCAGAGAGTACTATAAATAAAGTTGCACTAAAATTCACTTTACAAAACAAAACTAGTATTATTTTATCAATGAGCGGTGTGGTTACACGCGGGCGATACTAATCAAAGCAGCCTTATTTTAAAACATTAAAATAATACGAACTACCACTGCATTGGAAAATCACGGGTGACATCTGTAAGCGAATTTGCGGTCTAGGTTCTAATCGTAATGCGCCGTAGCATGTCAGTTAGTTCAAATGTACCGGCCGTGTGCAGCCCAACGCTATGACCTCAAGTCATACGCATGCGCACTTAATGTATTGGATATCTGTATTATATACCGAGATAATAAAATGACGGAAATAAATATCCACATGCTGTTGTACATTCTGTACCTTATTTTAATTGTGACAAATAATATGAATAAAAGGCTAGGTGCTTGGCTCAGATCCTCCCCCCTCCCCCACGCATGTAGCCCAGCGTAGCTTTCTACCCCTCCCCCCTCCCTAGACCGCGTCCCGTAGTTTATGGATGCTCCCTAAGGTGAAAGGCATTAGCTGGTAGTATAAACGGACTGTATGAAAGTTACAACAGAGTCAACATTAAGATTTCAAGTTATAAGAAAAGTGTATTGCTAAGATTTTCGCGTTTTAACTACAAAAAGTTATAGCACCCCTGACTGAAGAATATTAAAAGTATTTAAGTTAGATTGGAAGACTAAAGGAATGTAACATACCGATTATGTGCTCGTGATAGACTAGGACCGACTGTCCATAGGTTCAGGAACTGTTGCACAGTGAGTCACCGTTTTGTTAAAGACTTGATCATAGGTTACCAACCTTTTCTGCCCTACCCCCCCCCCTTTTCTCAAAAAAAATTACTCACTGCCTCCTTTTACATACACAAAAAAAGAGTTTTTGTAATAAATCTAGCGTGATAAGTACAAGGAGTATAAGTCACAATTTCTTGGTATCAATTTCTTTTTACTATAAATTCATGTTTATCATCTGAATATACCAGAGGAATAATAATGTTACAATAGGCTGAATGCTACACTATACCACCTGTCTAAATACACAAAATGAAATAGAAGACGTTAAACAATTATTTTTCGCTTACTTCACCACTCTTACGTCACCAACCATACTACAAACCGCCGTCT
This sequence comes from Vandiemenella viatica, assembly GCA_031002005.1. Taxonomy (NCBI): domain Eukaryota; kingdom Metazoa; phylum Arthropoda; class Insecta; order Orthoptera; family Morabidae; genus Vandiemenella; species Vandiemenella viatica. The sequence goes on from JARYHS010012519.1 coordinate 117,903,323, forward strand.
ACAAGACCCTCAGATAACGGTCACTTACTTAATCCTTAGACAAACGGGTCTCTTTTTGATGCCAACTGGGAATTAATAGACTGTTGTAGCCACAATGCTGTCCTATCCTTATCCTGTAAGTGCCAGATTATTGTCTGGTCAGTGAAATATTTGTGGCTTTTAAAAAGTTGGGCTTTTATTTTATACTCGCATGGATACGAATACGGTACCTAAATTTATAATATTCTTCCTGCGAACCACTTGAACCATCTTCGCGGAGCACAGTTTGAGAAACACTGAGCTAGACCATTAGTTGGAAAGCTGTGAAAACCCAATCAAAATTGGTTCAACAGTTTTTGCGCCACGCCTGTATAAAGGGACAGATTGCCGCAGCCTGCTTGCAGATTTGTAATAGCATATATATATTAAATTAATTTATTCTATCATTACAACTTAGAGTACCGCACAGTATAATCTGCGGTCGAGGTCGGGAAACTTTCAACTCATCAAAGTTTGTTAGTTTTCGAATATTAAACTTTATAAATGTCTATGAACTACCAGCAGTCAGATAGCGTCGATACAAACATATGAATCGTTCAATTTAATAACTTGTATCATGATTTCAAATTTTACCAACGGATACGAAAAATAAAAGCCAAGCACACAAGTAACAAGCGAGTTGGTAATGCACATGTCGAGTAACAGTTCAGATACGGTTTAAATGTCGGCCGTGGAATAAGGAGATACTCTATCTAAACAGAAATTTAGTCAGGTGTTTGGTTTGTTGAACACCGAGCGTGGTGGGTGAACGGTTAACGTTCTGGCCTCGCATTCGGGAGGACGCGGGTTCGAATCCCCGTCCGGGCATCCAGATTTGGGTTTTCCATGGTTTCCCCAAATCACTCCAGACGAATACCGGGATGCTTCCTTAAAAAAAAGGCCATGGATGAATTCCTTCCCGTTCTTTGTCCCCAGTCCTATCCCGCCTCTAATGACCTTAGCCGTCGACGAGGCGCTAAGTTAAAAAAAAAAAGAAGTTTGTTGAACGTTACCGAGGCAAGGTAGAAGGCAACTTTGGCAAAGCCAATCAACTATATATGTTTCGGATACCATTAGGGTGGGAATGGTGGAGGTGAAGGTACGTATTTCCTTTTGTAAAAAGATTGGAGGTAATATAGTTAGATCCATACTCCGATCACTTCATCCGTAATTGTCAGCTTTGTCTGGGATTAAAAAATCAATCACTCGTTTCTATCAAGTAAGGTTCGGAAACAGCTTTGTTATGGAAAATCGGTTTGGCATCAATGGAAAACTGATACGTAAACCAGTGAACATTCAGGCAAGGTTCATAACGACAGGTTCAGTGGAAACGGCTTCTGGAATGCCGACTGTGGCAACTTCCCAAACTGCGCTGTTTGACGGAGCTATGCGGAACACCAAATTCCTGCCCCGCCAGTTATGCTGGCGTTGCCACATATCGGCGTATCACTGTCGACGCAGTATTATGCAGTGCAGCCACGGAAGCTTCTGAGATTGCTTACCAAGTTGATAACAATGCAATCTGCTAACTCTTAATAACGACTCCGGGATTATTTGGATTTTGTAGGGATTAGAGATGCTATTTAAAAGGCTCACCGACATTGTCACCACAAAATCTGTGTGATAACATGGTAACCAATGTAAGAAGTTATTGCGAGGCAATTTCCAATTGTCTTCGTCTGTGGGAAAGTCAGCTGTGGGCTGCAAAGCAGGCGAGGCTGTAAAGCGACCGATTACGAGTTGGCCGACCAGTGTTCAGTTCCTATCGAAGGAATAGATATTTCATCAAATTTTTATTTTAATTTATTGCCATACTACCTGAAACCCCTACATTTCTACAAAGTTTATTAAACGAGAAATGACTAGAAGCTTCATCATCGTCGGAACAGATATAAAACAGAAGCATAAATAGTCATAACAGCTCCGTATGTAAAAGACTTTTACCTGAATTAGTCCTCCAGCTAATGCCTGAACAAACACATGCTGGCGTTAGCCTTGCTTCTGCCCAAAGTTTCATTGTTTGCCGACTGAGCTGATCTGCATGGTTTTCAAAAACTAAAGTCTCTTGTAACAACATCCTGTACGAAGCGGATTCCGCAAATTATACCAGGCACGCCACGTATACTGTTTTTTTTCTGTTGATTTCAGTAGAGGTAGGAGATGACGGGGGAAAGGATGGGGGGGGGGGGGGCGAGAGACAAGGAACGGGAAGGAATTCGTCCATGGCCTTTTGCATGACCCGGTATTCGCCTGGAGCGATTTCGGGAAACTATGTAAACATATAAAACCGAAATCAGAATGGCCGGACGAGGATTTGAGCCCGCATACTCTTTTTCTGTTGTAGAAAAACTCAATAGACTTTAAGTTGGAATAACATTTCTGATCCAAGGTATGAGATTAGATCATTGTTCTTAGAACTAAACAATGTACGAGTAAAAATGATTTTGGTAATCAATATTACATATCTGATGTCATTGGCATCGTGCGTGGGAAAATCACACCTCATCAAGTCTCGCGGTATGGAAAACTTGCCTAAAAATCTTGACCATGTGTGTTTCTTATTCCTCCATGTAAGACAGTGCAAAAAACATTTTAATACAGAAAAATCGAGGTGCACATGCAGACATTTTGGAATCCCCAGGACCTACTTTCAATTTTATTTAAATCATGTTTCCGTAGGTAAAGACCACGGGATTCCTACGAATCCGTCCAGTACCCGCATTATTCGCGGAGGTAGAGCTCCGCGTTCCCATTACAACCTTCGGCACTCAAGCAGAGGTTCCGCGGTCAGCACCACGCTCGGGTAGTTCTTAACTTACCATTAGATGGCAGGCTGGGTGTAGTGATGTTCCGATACCATCAAAGTATCGATACCTACTTAAATGAGTAGTACTCAAATTGTCTTACGATACTTACTCATATGAGTACTGTAAAAGTATCGATACTTACTGATATCGATACTTTTTTTAATTAATGTCGAAATATAAAAATATATGTGACATGTTGCTAAATTATTTATTTTATCTGCCTAGTGTAATAAAATCAAATAACACTCAGTAATCATTTTAATTTATTTATTAAAATTATAATAAAGCTGACATTGTAAGCATACTTTGAAGGTTTTTTCTTATCTTTAAATATTTATTTATTATAGTTTTAACACTTTTAAACAATAGAAGTCCGGTTTTTTAAGGTTTCCCAAAAAAGCAATTGTTCCATATATTTTGGAGACAGCTTGTTTGTTTTGTTTGTCATTGCTTCACCCTCATTAGAAAACAAACATTCACTCAATACTGACATTTCTACAACAAAAACATAATGTTGTGCATATTTATACAGACATTTCTTCCCATTATCTAAATGGATTGCTTTTTAGAGACATTCTAGTGTGTGACAAGTGGAGAGACACTTCGTCACTATGGTGCGTTTTCTTTTTCTTTGTGATGTTTCCAGAAGTGATATTCCTGTGAAACGCTAGCTGAAGCAGCTTCTTCTTCCGATTCACATGGGCTACTTAGTTGCTTAGTAGTTTTTGTGGGGAGCTGCACGGGAGCGACCATTGCCCAGGTATAGCGAAATGCGTGCTAAGTAGAACCTTATTACAATGAAATAGGGACCTAAAACAAACTCTTTGAGATTAGATTGCCTATTCTAAGATTGATTTTGTTTGATTTTTCAATGCTACCAACTTGACGTCAGCGGGAAATTAATTTCGCAGGCGCGACTGAGTGGCGCAGCAGGGATGATGCGTTTAGAATTTAACACCGGATGCGTTTCGATACTTTCGATTCGATACAAGTACTTTTCTTCCGATACCGAGCAAGTATCGAATGAATTAATTCGAATGCTCAAGGTACTCGGTATCGAAACAAAGTATCGAGTACTTACTCGTATTTACTTGTATCGGATCATCACTAGCTGGGTGGGCCTGTGGAGTCGTTCCGGACGTTTAGCTTCGAAGAAAAATCCTCGACTTCATCTGGGATCGAGCCCCTACAGTACGGGCTGCAGCAAAACGCTCTACCGTCTAAGCAACGCGGCCGCCTTCCTATTAATATGTTTCACAATTGTTGCTGAGTACAGTATTATAATTATTTTGTTCGTAACTTTCATTTTTTTTTCTAAAAAAGAGAAAAAATAAATATTTAATTTATTATTCCATCGAATAGGTAATCATATCTTTTGCCTGCATCAGCAATAACCTGGTTTTAAGACGAGGAAAACTTTGGAGAGGTATACAACAGAATAAAAGACAAAGATATTGGAATTCTTATCATTTTTAAAACGAAAATAAAGTTTCTAATCTCTGTGGTGATATTGTAACAGTTAGGCGGAAACAAATCACCACCACAAATGAGTTATACAGGCTCGTAACGGATGAGGAAAAGGCAGCGCGAACTCTGATCGCGTTAATTAATAGCAATCAAAGCGTCACTGAAGTATCATAATTATCAGCATTGTGTTTCGACAGGTGACAAGAATCTGAAGGATTAAAAGATTAATTATCTTCAAGTTCTATAAGTATGAAGATGAATGTCGGTTCCATCCATTGGGCCCACAGAATAGCGATAACAATTATTGCTACTACCAGATGACGAAACAGCTCGTTATCTAAGTGGAGAAATGAGAAATTCGTGGAACACTCTGATGCATGCTATCATGTAGAAATCTCGAGTATTAAGTGACACGTGAGAGTACTCCAGTTCTTGGAGCTTGAAATGCGAGGCATTTCGAAATTGTCACCAGGTCGCAAAACCACACGAAATTGCTGTTACTATCCCCAGTTTTGAGACTCAAAGTTGCAACTACTGAAACGTCCTTGCCATCTGTCAATGAACATCCATTGTGTTACTGTAAACACGTTCACTCACAGAGAAACGTGAAACAGACTATTAATTTACCGAAAACAGTTGTTGCACCTAGAAAAATATCCTTAGCGCAATTTGTTGCGTTATTGAACATACTAAATAATTTTCTTTCCTTGACAATTGGTTGCAATCCTATCCTATATATCCTGCTCCTATATTATCATCCTCAGTTTCTGCCCTAAGGCAGTTTCTCACGTGTCTGTTCTCCATGTTCTTCTGTCTTCTGCCCTTCTCTTCGTATCTATGTAGTAGTCGTTTTCTTTGATGCTAACTGTGACCTTGTACCTCCTTTTTCTTCTCACTCTTCTTTCACAAACCAGCCCTTCCAGGGCATCTGTTAACAATCATTTCCGTCTCAGTAAGTGTCCCATCCTGTACATCTCTCTTTCTTTTATGATTTGGAGTCGTTTCCTCCTTTTCCAACTCTTTCCAGCACTTCAGTATTACTCACTCTCTCCGTCCAGCTTATCCTTTCGATTCTCCTCCATATCCACATCTCAAATGCTTATTATATCCGTTTCTCATCTCGCTTCAGTGTCCACGTCTCTACCCCATAAAGAGCCACACTCCATACAAAACTTTTGCTCTTACATAACTGTACAACGTTATTTTATTCAAAGGCTACTGTAGGTATTTTGCCCTCAAATTCGTTTTGTCCTCAGTAACAAACATATAAGCTGCCACTATACATTCCTGTAACCATAACTCTAAAGCAGGGAATGTTACGGGTAATCAGCATTGGCCAGGAGACGGTAGAGTTTACTAACTGCGAACTCAAATTTGTCATCGAACCTGGTGAATAATAGTTAAGGTCATCCGGTTATATGTTTCCCATTATGCCTCGAAATCGTCACAAGTAAATGCTGAAATGGTTCGTCTATGTAATGTCATCTCATAATTTGCCAAAAATCTTACCCAGGCCATAATGACCCCGTCGTCGACGAGCCATAAACTTATAAATAAAAAAAAAAATTTGTGCATTCTCCGTGTAACTGAAATCCATCTGTTATAGAAACAAATTTATAGCAGCTTTCACATAAAGATCAAATTTTATCTTGACTGAGTTCAGTTTTTGATCGCAGTTAAATTTTAACGGTGAAAATGTGTGATTGTATAGAGTATGAACATCAGAATCTCTAAAAAAAAAAAAAAAAAAAAAAAAAAAAAAAAAAAAAAAAAAAAAAAAAAAAAAAAATTCCAACAGAACAAATAAGACATATAAAATCTCAGTTTTGTACCGCATAAAAAGTTGTTAATCCAATTGCAAATCAACGTTTCTAGTATTACCAGGAAAGCCAATAATTGTACATTGTAATTTAAAAAAAATGTCTGGAACCTATTCCGGTTATAAGGATTCCTTTTTGCTGTTCACCTTAACACAATATGATTCTTTAGCGGTTGTACGAGTCTTTGCTTTATTTCATTCCTATCAGCTATTAAGCAGGGAAGCGTAAACACATGAAAATTATTTATTGGAAATCGAACATTTGCGTAATCAGAGGTTATCAGAAACGCATTTGGCTCATGACCAAACATTTGCTAACGAGGCCTCTCTCCAAAACACTTAAAAACCCAAATACATTTCCATGTTGTGCTATCAACTCTCGATATAATGTTCTCTGCTCTTTACCGTTAATCCGCAGAAATCTGTAAATCTCGATATGTTTTGCTCATTTGAAGAAAGTAATTAAGGTCTGACGTAGATGTGTAATGAAACCGTCATAATTGCACTGATATAAAATAATCTCTAGTATTTTGTTACTGGTTGGATGTCTCTAAATTTTCCTAGACATGTTTTGATATTTATGACACAATTTGTTAATTATTTCTCTGTCAGCTGTTATTAGACAATAACGTTATTTAAAGACAAGGTGATAAGCGTTATTGAGTCAAACTGATTTGAAATTGCTGAGGATTGCACCTTATGGCTCTGGCTCATAGGTGGAGGGAAGGTTCTGAATGACGGAGGTAAAAGAATTGAAGAGAGGGGTTGGGGAAGAAAGAGAGACAAAGAGAGAGTTTTCTTCATTTCCGAGTAAAAATACGGGAATTATCAGGACCGAAAACACTGAACGTTCAAGGGTATAGCCTCTTATTATTTGTGTACTATCTTGAGCTTACATAACTAGACAAGAAACAAAGTTACCGTTGTCGGCATGTGAGAAAAATGTAATTTATTTAATCCTGTTGGTAAATACTCCGAATTTAGATGTATTATTATGTGTTAAACTTACTACATCCATCTCCGAAGCCAGTAAAAATCAGTGAGCACCGTGGCTTTTTCTGTTAGCTTAGTCAGCGGCCAGAAATTGTATCGCTATTTCATAAGCGACTCTGATTCCTCGCCAGCCTTTTCGAAAGAGAAACTTTCGTTTATTCAAAGCGAGACATTAAGTATAAGCGACATTTATTATGTTTTCAGAGGCCGTGAACGTCTAGACAAGATACCATTTTCGTTTCTCATTTCAGACTAGCTCGTAAGTCGTTCTTTGAAAAGACAGGAGCATTAACAAACAGTTAAAACATTTTACTTGTGTCTGAGCAGTCTAGACAGACATCAGTAACAATGATGTTAATACAAACCAGGCTTCGGCTGGTTATTTGTGCAGTATATTCTACAGCAGTAACGTAACAAAGTTCTCCGCTGCAAAAGTGGCTGCAGAATTATTTTGGTGAATTTGAACAATTTTTTTCCTTTTTTGCGGACAGTCGACGGTAACTAGAATAGGGAGCGGATTGGGGAAAAAGAACAGAAAGGAATTCGACAATTATATTTTTACTGAGAAACTAGGGCTTGGATCGATTTCAGGAATTTCCTGGTTTAACCACAGTAAATCGAAATCTGGATGGTCAAATCGAGGATCTTTTGCAGATTTTTAGGCTGCACCGTGAGTTGGATCCGTTGAGGTGCAGTTGGTAACCAGTCTTAGCGTTGGATGTAAAAGCTCGTTTGGCAGTTTGATCTAGGGTATCAGAGGAGTGTGTGAGGTACACAACCTCACCTTTTGTGATTTGACATTAGTAAAGTTATTTTTTATTATTATTTAGTAGATGTAATTGTAAATACTAACATTGAATTAGTAAGTTCCAAGGTCACAGAATGTCATGACAAATATACGAGATTTTTGCCGAATAAAGAACAGTTGAAAAAAGTTGAAGAAAAGGTTTTGTTGGAAGAGGATGAGTTGGTTTTGAAGAGAAAATGTATTGAGAGAAGAGGTGAAAGAGAATGGGTCGATGGAGAAGCCACGAAGAATCCTGGCGGGATTATTAATTGGAAAATATTAGCCTGAGGGCAGAGAAATTAGAGTAATGGTAAATGTAATGAAATATGAATATGTAATTGATAATTGGTTGTTATGTGGAAAATAGAAGATATAAGATAAGTAGAAGATGTTTTATTTAATATTGAGATTGTAATAAAGACGAACGATTTGATTTTTAAAGTTCGTGTGGTATGGTTTTGTTAATAGTGATTTGATTTACAGCGTGGGTATCGAAATAAATTCAGCGACGGACAAAGAGCGGTAAATCAAATTCCTATGTACTGGTCTGAAGCTGTAAACATAAGTAAAAGTATTATATTTAAGTAGATAAAGTAAATTATCATATTTTCTAAAAAAAAAAAATAACCTTAAAAATTGGAGACAATGACAGGACCAATTTTACGCTTCGTTGACGTCGAGTTTAGATGCATGAAAGGACTAGGGGCACGGAACGGGAAGAAATTCGGTCTTGAACTTTTAAGGGAACCATACCCGCATTCGCATCGAGTGATTTGCAAAAACCATGGTAAACCCAAATCTGGATTGCCGGCCGGGATGTATATTGGTTATGAAGCGTCAAAAAATATTGTTGGAAGAATTAGGGGAGGTGCATGGAAGGGAAATGGTGACCCTCACCAAAGCTGGCACTAGATTTAAGGCATAAGGGTGTGTGAAAATTTTCTTTTGTAAGTAAGGAGGTCGGGGGATTGGAATAAATTACCAAGAGAAATGATGAATAATTTGCGAAAAAAGCTGAAAGAATTTAAAGTTTAAATTCATAGAAGCCAAAAGTAGGAGATTACAGAATTGGGTAAAATGAGAGAGGAAGGAAATTTCATAGGAGCGTGAACTCAATTGCAATTACATTAAATTAAATAATGAAATTAGTACAAACCATATTGCCTATTCCTAACAGCGGGAATAGTTAAATAGGACGAAAGGGTATTGGTAGATTATAGTCCATCCAAAAATAATTCGAAATGTTTATCGAATAGAACAGGTTGTAAATTTTAATGCTGGACTTGTATGCGTATGCGATGTTTGCTATATGCTTCAGTTCCAATTTTTTATCCTCGCCACCATATTTGTTCTACGATCCGGAAATCGTCAGATTAAGTCATTCGCATTGCTCCTGATCTTGGTAATTGTTATATCGGCTTATAGCAGGGGTGGCCAAGCTCCTTGATAGTCCGAGCCATTTTTCAAAATTTAAAATATTTCGCGAGCCGCAATCAAATACGTATTTAAAAGGAATGCAAAAAAGACATTAATTTTTTTTTACAAAAATTATATTTATTGATAAAATATGAATAAAAGTACAAAATATGTGTATTGAATTTAAATATTAAAAATTAAACACATTTATTTTACTTTTCTTGATAATTCTTTAAAATTTGGTGAATAATTGGTGACAGCACTTCTCAGTAATTCTTTGAGATGCTGGTTAGTTAATACTGATCGGTGTTTGGATTTCACGAATTTTAAAGTGGAATAAAATGATTCACATAAGTACGTTGTTCCGAATATTGAAATAATTTGACAAGCAAGCCTTTTTTAATTCAGGATACTTCGATTCTGGTACAAATTTCCAAAATTCAGTGATCGGCGTCGACTTATATTTTAATTGGAGAGCTTGATCTTCTTGCATATCTATTAATTCTAATTCTCCAGATGCTTTTTGGGTCATAATTACATTGAAAATTGAAAACTCACTTTGAATTATGTTAATTTCAAATGGATTTAGAAAAAAATCAAGAGACGATTTAAAATATTTCAAGTCTTGAAATCTATTTTGGAATTCCGTCAATAATTCCTTCTAGGTTTTTTATATACTCATTGAGTTTTTCTTGTTTAATATTGGAACAATTTTTTTTTTTTTGAATTCGAGGAAAATGGCAAAATGTTTTATTTTTAATGTCCTTTTGAAAAAGTTTTAATTTAGTTTGAAAACTAAATATACCCTGAGAGAGGTCAGATATTATTCTATCTTTCCCCTGCAATTGTAAATTCAGTGTTTGCAAATGTTCCATAACATCAGTCAAAAACATTAAGTCTTGCAACCACTCGTCATCGTCTAATTTTGAATAGGTTATTTCCTTTTCTTTTAGAAATGCAGTTATCGGATCAAACAAATCTACAAAATCGATTTAATACGTTGTAGCTAGATAACCATCTAACAATACAAAAGAAATTAATGTCATTTGGAAGTTCTTCGTCCTTTAATTGTTCAAGGAAATTTTTGAATTGTCGATGATTTTTTGCATTGGCTGAGAATGTAATTTACAATGTGTAACACTGTTTTCATAACATCAGGATATTGTAAATATTTTGCAACGAGATGTTCTCGGTGAATTATGCAGTGAATCGGTATGAATTGTGGAATTTGAGAATCATCTCTTAAAAGCCCAATAAGACCGATTTTTTTACCCAGCATTGCCGGAGCTCCATCAGTTGCAATACTTACAAGTTTATTAAGAGGCACATCAAAAGTTTTCATTATGGAATCTAATGCATTTTTAATATCAACACCGCGGGTTGACTCTTGAAGTGCAACTAAATCTAATAATTCTTCTTTAACAACGAAGTCAGGTGAAACAAAACGTATGAAAACTGCCAATTGCGGAAGATCTGTGATATCTGTCGATTCGTCAAGGGCTAAGCTGAATGCAATACAGTTCTTCAAATCATTTTTTAAATTATATTCAAGAGATGTATTAATTGCCATTTATGCGTCGTTCGGTTGTGTGTCTCGAGACGGGAATTTGCGAAACAACTTTGTGCAATGCTGCATTAGTTGGATCTACAACTTTAAGTACATCTTCCAAGTTTTTTTTAATGAACTCTCCCTCTCCATACGGGCGTTTTGCACGAGCAATATTCCAGGCAATAACAAAACTGGACTTCAGCCACATTATTAGCTTCATTGTTAAAGGTCATCAAAATTGACTGTTGTTTATTTAAATTTGATTTTAAAGAAGCAAGTTTATCTGATCTTAATTTGGAATTTTGTGGATACTGATTAGAAAACTGAGGATGATTGGTTTCATAATGTCGACGTAAATTGCTAGCTTTATAATTTTTGACCGTAGAATTACAAATAACACATAATGCTTTTCCGTTATTGTCAATAAAAAAGAAATTCTCCTCCCACTCATTATTAAAACTTCTATTTTCTTGCCTAGTATTTTCTTCTTTTATTTTCGTTCTCTGTCGTCATATTTTTAAAAGAACTGGAAATTAATTAAAGAAATTTAGAGAATAAAAGTTTTGTGTTATTAAAACAATAACAACACGTGTTACATACTACGAAACAAATAATAGTTAACTTACCAAACATTCCAGATTACAAATTATACCCGTAGCAAGAGTGATACAAATTGCTTCCTCCAGAGCACAATGTCAACTGTCCGTTGCAATGAAAGTTTACGAATTCAAAATCGGTCTGGAGTAGGTTGATTGTGGAAGATTAGGCCACTGTTTATGTTCGTTCGCGCAGTTAATTGTTTCCTCCAGAGCACAATGTCAACTGTCCGTTGCAATGAAAGTTTACAAATTCAAAATCAGGTATGGAGTTGGTCGATTGCGGAAGATTACGCCACTGTTTATGTTCGTTCGCGCAGTTTTCGATGAGTCCTATCATTCTTAACTTGGACGGAAATGAAATTTGTTACAACGTTGCACTTAGTCTTTCATATTTGTTATGAGTAATTTAAAAGACATTTTGAAACACATACGGAAGGATAATTTTTTTAAATATAATAACAGAAAAATGAAAAGGGAACTCGGGTACATTTATCGAGAGCCACAAATAATCCTTCAAAGAGCCGCATGCGGCTCGCGAGCCACAGGTTGGCCACCCCTGTTATAGTGAACATATCTTATAGGCTCCACGTTTAAACCGAATAATTTTGCAATTAGAATTCACATCTTCATATTATAGGAGAATTCTACTTTCGGATACAAATACATTGGATTATATCCTTTCTTGAAACGTTCATGCTATCGAAAATATCCGGTCTTAATTTTTTGTACCGAGTGCGATATCTACGTTTGAGGAGGTAATAGCGCTTTCATTCTGATATGTACTGCAAACCATTCTGCAACAAACTAGGAAGATTTTAAAATTTGGGACCCTCTGGAGCTATGCTTGACACATGGCGATGAATTTATTTGCTCGTGGTCGTATTTCGTGTCCCAGGTTTTGCTTCCTCAGCCTAAATAACCCCCTATTGTACTCCACACGGCTGCCGTCATCCGTGAATCCGTTTCTCCTGCGATATGCACACCTGACCTATTCAGGGGATGTAGCCCTACTGCAAACATCGATCAGTTTCACGAAAAGGTGAGCATCATCTTCTTCCACAAATAAGTCTCTTACGACTTATTTACCCATCACTACTATATAGAATAAGCCACGAATCCTTTTAGATTGTTCTCGTACCACTGTCATGTTCTGCAATCTATATACGAACGTTTGATACCCTATCTCCTTACCAGCTGTTAAAGTTAACAGCTTTCATGCAGTCATCCTGTTGTTATCTTATCCGCCGCTTGCTCTGTCAACATTTAGTCTGGTACACAAGCAGCGTCCTCGCCGCATTCAGCAGCTCTCCAGGCTATTTAGCTCTGCCTTTCAAAAGACGGCCTTATTTAGACCTCTATTCATCATGTCTACATCACGTGCGCTAGGAGACATTCACAGTACCTTATTGATCTAATCGAGGGGGTCGGTATTGAGAAGCATATGTGAACTACTACAGCAGATAACGACTATATTACGTACAATTTCAACTAGCTTATCTAAATCCAAAGTCATCGTAATCGAAACAAAATGATTCTGAAGTATCTCCGAGGGGGTATGATATAAATGAATCTTTGTGACCTCATGTAGACACTTCTGGAAGCGATCTATTCTACAAAAGAGAAGCAGTGATTCCACATCTCTGCAAAATGGTAACTGTTGGAATAGTGCGTTTTTCTCTTTATGTAATATGCTTATAATTTTTTTGTTTTTTAATCTATACATGGAACTATCCCAATATTCATCAACGTAGTTACAGAAACCAAGCCAGAAAATGATCACGACAAAACATTTTCCCATTTCCTTTCCAGTTTGGCTGTTCACCTAGGTAGCTATACAGACGGCCTGTAATCTTGGATTATTATTAAATCGCTTTTATGAGAAGAGAGAAATTTTCTGACCGAGAAGCCTACATTCACCAACGCAATATTCATTTGTTGCAGAGCCCTTCATGAATGGCACTAGGTAAGTGCAGCAGTTTCATGTAAGTGTCCACAAATGTACTTAAATTTGTTCCAAAACTACACGTTTAACTCTTTAGTCATATTAATTAATCAAATGGTTTGTTATCAGTTTCAGAACCTAGTCAGCCGGGAAAGAAATGAGCTGTTTGAGATCACAATAAAAGTGTATTTTTTCCCAAAATTCAAAGATATTGTTGGCTTAATGAGCAAGCATTGATTCCGATTAGAGGAAGCAGCTGAAAATACAATCCCACAGTTAAAAACAATTTTTGGTTGGGTCATTACAGCTCATTGACGTCGAGGTCCTTGTAGCCGAGAGGAAACTATATGCAAGGAATTTGGTCATGGCCTTTAGAAGCAACCATCTCTGCATTCTACTCGAGTGATTTCGGGCAACCATGGAAAACCGAAATCTGGATGGCTAGAACCTGGTTATATGAAGTGCTCACCCACCAGGCTCAGCTGTAAAGAGCAAAGTACTGGCAATCATAAGCGTTGTCCTTCAATTTCTTGACACTTGCTCATGAGATAATTTCTAATTCCTAATCACGTGGGACACCATTTTAACTGGCAAAATATAGCGTCCCGACGTGGCATTGACTCAACAAGTCCTCGGATGTTCCTTATTGAAATATTCAGTCAAGCTTACTAATTGCGAAAGGGTTGCCGGTGCAGGAGGTTGTGAAGGAACTGATCTTTCGATCACGTCCCAGATTCGTTCGATTGGATTCATGTCTGTCGATATGGGTGGCCAAATTATTAACTAACACTGTCCAGAATGTTCCTCAAACCAATCGTGAACGATTTTGGGCCGGTGAAATGTCCATCGTTGCTTGGGAACATAAATACGATGAATGAATGCAGATGGTTTCCACGTAGCTGAGTATAACTGTTTCCAGTCAATGGTCGGTTCAGTATGACCAGGAGTCCCAGTCCATGCCACGTAAACACAGGCCACATACCGCGTAAAGGTGACTTCCCTCGGCCCGTGCATTTACCAGAAGATGGCGACGGAGCCTGAGATCGCCGAAATATCGTGTGGAAGCACCTTGTTTACTCGGCTAGTCTCCCGAGAAGGCTACATCCAAACACAACGGTAGCTGAAACGAAGCTAGGTAATGGGAGCGTCCATTAATTACGTGAGCTGTTTTTCGAATTCCGGACCCCCCCCCCTCGTGAGATCTGATAGGACACCCCCTCTAAAATGACGCGAGATTTTGACGGAGGATCCCCCCCCACCCCCTCGTGCTAATCGACCTGGTAACTTTTTTTTTTAGGTCTCATGCTTCCAAGGGCGGTTGTACCACCCTAATGAGGTCGGTTCCTAACGAATTTCAAAACCTCACGCGAGATTTCCCTTGATCCCCCCCCCTCCCTCTTGGTGAGGTTTCGTGAGATTTCACCGAAACCCCCTTCCTATTTCACCTCCACTTCACGTAATTAATGGACGCCCCCTAAAGTGGTGGGAAGGTGGCCGCGAGGTGACGAGGGCTAAGCAGTGGCGGCCTGAAAACCAAGCGCCGTGGGAAGCTTGCTTTGCACATACCGGGATGGAACCACGACTAGCTTCCACAGAGCCTTCCTGACAACCTGAGTCCATGACCTCTCGCCGCACACGTACCTTACTATCAGCTTTTACTAACTGCAACCATTACTCGTGTGACCATGCAACCAGGTCCAACCGATATGTTTACGAGACGAGGAAACACACTGAAGCAGATGGCGTTTTATTAGCGGAGGCACTAGCGTGTACCTTCTGCTGCCATACATACACCATCAACGCTGAATTTCTCCGCACTGTGCGTACGTCTCACATTGAGTGTTGTTGTTCCTTGACTCATCACTGACACCTCGACTGCATTATCGACGGCGGAAGAGAATACAGGAAATTATATATTCACGGCATACTCTTGGGACCCTGTGGACCGAATAATGTTAAAAACACGATCATTTTTCCCATGTATCTAATGCCAACTACCATTCCGCGTTCGAAGTGTTAATCCGTGTCGTGCGGCCACAATCACGCCAGAAAACTTTTCACTCGACTCACAATAGTTACAGCCCATTTGGCTATTTCCATCTTTCTATCCCAAAGATTCTGTCACTTCGGCGCATACCCGTGTAGGAAATACAGTTTAAGGAAGAATTTTAAAGCTTCTTTTTTGGCAATCACTATTTTAGAGACAAATTTCTCAAATCGTAATACGAGTGTTTAAAAAACTAGTATGTCGTAGTAGTATTTTTCTTTACCATCGTATAATTCATCACAATGCATTTACTTAGTATGTTTGTTAATTGGATTATAATCTTCTAAACATAAATTATTCATATTCGATATTCTAGAGATTCTCTTCATATGAAATTCACAGACAACCATCAATGTAACGTGAGAAATCTGGTCGCAATGCGAAACTTGGAAATTTCTCTAGCCGATGGACTATGAAGGCGAATGGACAGGATTATCTGGACGGAAAAAGCGAGTATTGTAGAAGATCGAGAAAGGGTTGTGGAGAGGAGTAATAAGCGAAAGAAACACGAACTGGATGGGGCTCTTGTTCAGAGGGGACTGTTTGTTAACAGACACTTCGGAAGGACTGGTTTGTGGTAGGGGTGTGTGTTCAGTTTGCCAGTAAAGGCCCCTGCCAGGCAGACCTCACACACAACGCGCCTGCACGCCGGGATACATATACGACTCCAAACAGGCGCAGAGGCATCAAAACAAACCAGGAAAACAAATAGAATCATCTAGAAGCTAAGTGGGACTATTTCTTACAGAGGTCGCCGTACTACCACACAACGGAATTCCTGCGCCAGGCCGCCTATATAAGCGTAGCCGGCCGCTCCACCGCCAGTTCCAGCCTGACCGCTGAACCAGCGTCAACTACAGAAGACCACCGGAAGTTCGCGAGAAGTAGAAGCCGTCACTCTACCCCGGATCAGGACCAGGCTGAAATTCTCGACGGTCTTCTGATAACTGTACCCACATTCGTTTATGGTTTACCTGTTGTATTGTGTACCGAGTAATAAACTTCAAGGAACCGTTAAGTGTAGTTCACTTCAGTGTGAGAGGAAGAAGGAGATATAACATCATAGGGGACATCAAGGGAAGCAGAAATTACACGGATCCTAAGAGGAGGGTAGAGACAGCAAAGCTATAAAGTGAAAAGTTACGGTCAAGCTGTGTTGACTTCTTTCATTTAAAGGCTTAACGGCATGGTAACATGAACTTCTTCTTAAGTCGCCTTCTCGAATTGGATGTTGGCGGTCCACATAGGTCTGGGCGTGAAACTGCAGTATGGAAAGCCTTTTCTGATGTGCAGTTGTACCATCTTAACATGAACTAGACTTATAATAAATTCGAGCCCCACATTCCATTATCCCCTCACTTCTGCCTGTATCCACAACCGATCTGAAATGCGTTATCTGTTTGAACGATGATGTCATAAACGTTATCAAATACTTGGTTACTAGCCGTCTGTGTGGCTGATGAACCGAATGCGATTCTTAGAACGCAGTAAAGTTCCTTTTGAGAGACACTCTAAATTTGAACTTCTAGTCTTCGGGCCACAAGTCGAGTGCTACATTTAATGCCTATAACATTAAAAAGTAATGCACCCTGCAGTAACGACAGTAGTTTCCTGCTGTGATGAGCCGGAGACTCATACGATGTTGTGTTTAATTCTGTCACCTGCAACGCCAGCCAGCGTTGACACTATTTTCTTGGCTGGTTTCCACGTTCGTTCCAAGAAAGTCGTAAATATTTACTCTTCATTTTGAGTTCAAAAATATGTCTCGCACCCTAAATATTTTATGCAAGCGTGCAAGGCATCTTGGAACAGTTGAAGTTTAATATTAAAAGATACGAGAGAGAGACAGATTTTAATTTAATTGCAATGGAGCGCACGCTCCGGTGGCAATTTCCCTACACACTGATTTTTCTCCTTTCCTGTACACGTCTAATTTTGCTGTCTACAATTTCGACTTTAAATTCTTTCACCGTTTTTCGTAAATTATTTATCATATCTCTTGGTAATTTATTCCAATCCCTGATTCCCTTACTTACGAAAGAAAATCTTCCCATATCCTGATGCATGAAATCGAATGCCAGCTTGCGGGTATTGTCATCTTTTCCCTTCGATTCACCTCTCCAAATTCTTCCACAAATATATTTCCACGCCTCATCACTAACATCCACCTTGCTCCCATGACTCTCTTGGTCCTTCTCCTATCTTCTAATGACTATCATTCCAGCTTCTTCATCATATTAGTTACTGATTGTGTTCTGCGGTAATTTCCAGAAATAAATCTAGCAGCCCTTCTTTGCATTTGTATTTGATATACAAAATGCTACATCACTATATTTAAGCAATGGTCTGACCAAAGTTTAGTAAGCCAGTTCCTTCACTTGTCTGGTTCATCGCTTTATCACTCTCTTCAACACGTGAAGGATTTTGATACCTTTCCTTACTAACTGCCCATTGTGTCCTGCCTAGTTGAGTTTGTTATGGCAAGGTATTTACATTTCAAGTCTCCAACAACAACAACAAAATTTCCCCGTCCTATAACCACAGTAAACCTTTAGGTTTTTTTAAAAAATCTTTGTACCTAGTAAGATGGCTCTCCTTTGCAATTATCTTTATCCCATCTTGACCTATCCAGCTAGAGCACCTGGCAGCTGTTCTCAGTCTTCTGCCGTCTTCGTCTTATTATATGGCAATTTGTCATGTGCATACAACCTGACAGTAAACCATCAATACAATCATTCATTAGAATAAAGAATAGCAATGGTCTCAATATGCTATCCTATGGCACTCCCATTTTCACTTCTACTTCTTTGATACTGCATTTCCTATACTAACATTTTGCTTCTTATACCCAACAAATACCTTTTTCATCTACTCCAATAGTTTTTACATTACTCAGCTCCATTTTATGGCTCACTAAGCTAAAAGCCTAAAAATGATCTAGTGCTACACTAGCAATTTTACCTCCCTAGTTCACTTCATCCGAAATAGCTTGTACATAGTCAATATGAATGTCCTTGCCTATAGGCATCTTGTCGACTTGAAAATTACTTACGTTCCTCACAGACTTCCCTGATGCGTGCATATTGATTAAATTTTATTCAATGAGTGATAAGGAATTTTAGTAAAGGAGGCGTTGTATTACAAATTTTATGTTTGTTCACATGTCCAGGCTTGTAATGAAAGTTGTAATGAATTATCAAGTACTGTGTTACTAGAGACCAAGTGTTCCCACGGTATGTGTGAATGTTGGCGGTGCGGCATGCCAAACGAACAGACACGTGACGGAACAAAGCGTCCAGAATTCCACGTCTGGTAGGTGAATAAAAACATTCTACCTGACTTTGGACATTTCAGTGAATTATAGCCAGCATAAATAACGAAGGCTCGCTTTCTCTTCGGGGCACGGTTCGGAGAAGACCCACCGAAAACTGGTGCCGGCGAGCGAAAATGTGCCATAGTGCCGTATCCTAGGAAAGAGGCGCTTTCTGAGAGTGGTGGGAGACGATCCAGCCAATAGAAAAGCTGCCACCAATTTTTTAACGTGTTGGTGTTTTTGTTTGTTTGTTTGTTCTAGGAGCCAATGAGATGCTGGGGCTTTGGCGTGGTGTGCTGTAATTCGCCAAGGGCCGGACAACACATCGCAATGCGAGGCGTACAGAGTCTTGCTCGGAACTGAAGAACAGAGGAGGATCAGGAGATCCTCATCTGATCAGGCAACACGTAACCTGCACGGCCCTGTATGGCGGAAGAGGGTTCGCAGCTCGACAGGCCTGGACACCGGCGGGGGACAACAGCAGAACCCCGTGGCGCCATTCATGCGAGGGTCCTCTGACCTCGCCAGGAGTGCATCGGTAAATCTAGCAGGGGTCGCCGGTTCGAGTCCGGCCCAGGGCATGGGTGGTTTTAATTAAGGGTAGTGTCCGTCGTGTGTTGTCCTGTTACTTGTGGTAATCAAAAACACATGAAGATTCTATGAACAAAATTGAGAAATAATAAAAACACAGTTGCTGGCTAAATGGCTACAAGGCCGAATGCCAATTAAAATAATAATAATAATAATAAAAAAAAATCGGTAAATCTTCGCACACGACGAAAATTCTGCAATCGATTCCACCCAGTAATTGACCCTGAGATATTGCTAAAACTGTTTGACATTAAAGACATAAAAATGATATGTAATTGTTTATATCAGAATAAAACAAACTTCATGTTTGCGTAACTTCACAATGATCAAGTTGTAATAAATTGTACACCCACTTTTCGATTCTCCTATTAATTCCAATAATATTTCATGTGCTTAGCTTAAAGTTAATTATTATTTTGATATTCAAACTTGATAATTTTGAAACAGTATGATCCAGAGTTTACTTTCCCAAAAAGCAGAAGCTACAAGCTTTTGTTATCCTATTTTTGTTTGCATTGAATTAATATTGATAATGTATTCCAGTTACGAAATTTACTTCCTCCCAAATTAACACTGCCTGACTAGATGTCCAATTTGCTCTGTCCTTCAGCGATTTATAGAGTAAGAGGGGGCTATTATCTCTGGTGCATATAAGTGCGAAAGTCTAACTATCTGAGAAAGTCTATCCTTTAGTCGCTGTGTGTTTAACATCGTTCCATGCTGGCGACTGCTTTTGAGTTTCGTATTCATTGTGACGTCCTTTGATGTGGGTTATGTGGGCCGGACACACGTGTGGGTCACTGAATGGACAGACCAGTCTCCGGCCTCACCACTGTTGGCAGCTGTTCAAGTTGAACCGCCAGCGAGGGCTACGCTCTTGCCGGTCACACTCTGCCTCAAGGGACCGTGCACAAACTACGTGGCTCGGTCCAGGGGGTGGGGGGGGGGGAGGGGTTGGCTGGAAGGCTACGCTCGGCTACGTGGGGGTAGGGGGGGGGGGGTTCCGAGCCAGGCCACGTAGCTTTCCTTTCATAACATTTTTCACAGTTAAAATGAGAAATATACGTCACAACAGCATGTGAATATTTATTTCCCTCATTTAATTATCTCCGTATGTAATTTACAATAGTCTGACAAGAGAAGAAAACAGTGCAAAATGTCTTCTGGAATCAAAAGGGAAAAAAGCTACGTGCTACGTGGGGGGAGGGGGGATAGAAGCAAAAGCCACGCAGGTCTACGTGGGGGGAGGGGGGGGTTCACAGGAGGCCAAAATGGAGCTACGTGGTTTATGCACGCTCCCCAAGCAAATATAACCGAAGGACTACAAACGCTGGAACTGCAATAACGCACCGAGCGTGGTGGGTGAGCGGTAACGCTATGGACTCATAGTTGGGAGAACGCTGGCTCCATTCCCGTTCGACCCTAAAGATTTCGGTTTTCCTAAATTTCACTCCCCGCGAATGCAGGGATGATTACTACAAAAGGCCATTGCCGAATTCCTTATCATTGTTTGCCGCCAATCCTTCACCATATCTGATGATCTCGATGTCGACGAGATGTAAAGCCACAAGGAGAAAAAGCAATAATGCTTCGCGGCTACACAACTGCAATTTCTCAGATTCCTTAAATAATAATTTGACGAGAAGCAAATGAGGGTGGAAAACATGTATGTTTTACGATGCCATTGCATCTAGGAAGAAAACGGGAAGAGGTTGTTCATGGCTTATGCCCGTAACGACAATAAAACAAATACACTGAGGAGCAAAACATTATGACTGCTGGAGACCTAGGACCCAGGATATTGAGTACCGACTGTTGATGCTACGAGTACGTCGCTGTAAGGGAAGTTCGAGGCCGAATCAAAAAGTAAGTTACACTTCCAAGTTATGGCCGTTTATGAAATCGCCTACGCACAAGCAACAGTGCTATGTAAGTTAACTTTTTCACGTAATCCCCAAGAGACTGTAAACATTTCTCGGAACGGTCAACCAACTTTTCGATTCCGGATGCGTAGAAATCACCTCCAGCGCTATGTAGCCATCTGGACAGCTGCTTTCACCACCTCATCGTTTCGGAATCGCCGTCCACTGAGATCCTTTTTCAGCATACCGAATACATGGCGCTAAATCTGTACTGTATGGAAGATGTTACATACCTCCCACTTGAATCGCTGTAGAAGTTCGAACGTTTGGAGGGACGGGTTGGGTGTTGCATTATCAAGCATCAAAATCACACAAGAGCTCAATTTTACCCGCCGCTTTTCTTTAATTGCCTTACGCAACCGGTTCAATGTTTCCGATACGATAAGGAGATGAAAGCAGCTGTCTCCAGGTGGTTACATAGCGCTGTAGGTGATTTCTAAGCATCCAGAATCGAAAAGTTGGTTGACCATTGCGAGAAATGTTTACAGTGGCTTGGGGACTATGCGTAAAAGTGTACTTATATTTTATGTTGTCATAGCCGTGTTGCCTATGTGTAGGTAGTTTCATAAATGGCCATAATTGGAAGTGTAACTTACTTTTTGATTCGTCCTCGTATATAAGCGGAGCAAAGCCACTTGAAGAGTTATTGTAGCGACGATAGCGACGATACTGTGCCAAATGCGGAAATCCATTGGCATATTTGACTTTGGCAAAGGGCAAATTGTTTTGGCCGGCGCGTGGGAACGAACATGTTGAAAATGGCCAGGCTGGTTGACAGTTCGCCTGCTACTATCTAAGCATCTAACGAAAGTGGTTGAAGGACGGTGAAACCACGCTCTGTAAAGCTGGATAGAGGGTGATCTGTGGCATATCTAACGGCAGAGTACCATGCTGGAGCAGGTACAAATGTTACGTAGCACATCGTTCAGTGCACCTGTTTAACATGGGGATCCGTAACAGACGATCCCGTACGTGTTCCCATATTAACTCGACGACATCGTCAATTACGACTGCAGTGGATGCGATATCATAGGGACCGACCCGTGGATCTATGGAAACGTGTCGCCTGGTCAGATGAATCACGTTTCACGCTACACCAGATTGAAGGTAGTGTCCGGATACGCAGTCTATTAGGCGAACGGCAGCTCAAACATGCACCGCGTCAAAGATACAGCATTATGCTATGAGGGGCATTCACCTGGGGTTCCATGGGACCTGTAGTAGTGATAGATGGCACCATGACAGCACTGGACTAAGTGAAAATTATTGCTGAACACCTTCATCGCTAGTGCTTAATCACTTCATCGACGACGGTGTCATCTTGCAACAGGATAACTGTCGTTGTCTCAGTGCCAGAATTGTGCTACAGGATATTGAGAGGTATGATAGGGAACTTACGTTGATGTCAAAGTCACCAAATTTGCCTCATCTCACCCGACAGAACACATCTGGAACGCTATCGAGCGCCAGCTTCGTGCCCGAGAATTCACGGCCCATAATTTAAGGGATCTGCGTGACCCGTTTGCAGTGGTGCCAGAAACCTACCACGCCGAATCGCTTCTGTGTTGCGTTCCAGAGGTGGACCAATGCACTTTTAAGCAGGTTATCATGATGTCTCATCAGTGTAACTTAAAGAACCGACTGTAACTTTAGCCTGTGTTCTGTTAAAACTAAGAACATATTCCACCGATGTGACCGGAAGAGCCATTGTTCCTATTTTTGTGGTACGACCGGAAGACTCGACACCAGGTTCTATACATATACATATACTCCAGTATTTGCCGGGTATATATTTGAAAACCGACATCTGAATGGCCGGGATGGGAATTCGAACCCGCGTCCTTCCGAATAAGAGGCCAGAACATTGTTTCTCACCTACCACGCTTGGTCACAATCTATGGATGTTACCAACTCTTTCTATAAGGCTCATTTTAAACGGTACCTTCTCTTTGAGGGTCAGAAAATAATTATAGGATACAAATATGGATGGCTGGTTGGTGACTGAAGCGAAAACCATCCCAGCAGAACCAATTCTAGAATATATTTGTGTTGGTATTAGGTGTAGCACTGAGAGTTTGCTATAGTACAGGTGAAGGTTAGCCTCTTAAATGGCGTAAGTTGCTTCAGTAATGTCGTTCTACCCTGGCAAAAGTAGAAATAAAAATCAGCTTGATTATATAAATGTTCGATTGTGTATTTAAGAACAATCTAAAAATCTAAAGAACCGTCTTCTGCAGTCAAAGCCGAGCGATATTATCCACTGACTTATCTTCAATAGTGAAAGCAAAATTATTGGGAGAATGTTTGCAATAGATCGCTGGAACACACGAGCCAGATTACTTAAAAAACGATTAGTTCAACAAAAAATGTTTTGACAGATACTTCAGAAGAAACATGTTGAAGTAACAGCTTTCTTCGTTTTCGTTTAATCCTGAAAGCGCTTCTCCGTCTTGAACAGTAAGCTTTGGTGTTAAAGAGTTTGACGTGTTTAGAAGATCAGACAATTTTTTTACTTAGGCTCCATGAAAGTTTGTGAATACAGTTGTACAAAGACACGGCAATGTGTTGTAAAAAAATGGAGAAACACTATATCAATACCCCTTTTCAGTGGTTATATTTAAAATATTCCAATAATACCTAACTTGTAAGATAAAGTAATGAAAATGAAATGCTAAATTTTTGTAATAGCACTATATTGTAATTTCCCTGATAATCTCTAGCTTATTTCTAGATCTTGGAAATAGGGGACCATAGGTATGTGGTGGACTAATGTTTCGATGTATGGAATTATTACCACAGTAGCCGTAGAAGCATTAAGAAATGTGTGCATAAGAGCGGGACCAGAATATTTTTACAAAACTTTATTATCTTTAGAAGTTTCTTCAAACCTCACGCCAAAAATTTTCCACAAATTGTGTAAAAATTATTATTTTCCACCAGCATATATGCACAAATAAAGGAAGACCAATTTTGAGCGATAAAGCTAATTATTTATGTTTTCCTACATTCATTTTTTCCTCGCCGAACTATGTCTTTTATTGGTATACTGCGCAATTCGCTACTAATTTAATACAAACCGTTTTAATCTACACAAATCTTCCCCATGCTTACTCATCACATCAGGTTATAGTTGACGATGATTAATTTTTATTTACGCGCTATTATAAATATTTATTCACATTCATTAGTAAAGATAGTAAATAGAATTACACCGTTGTATTGTTGTGTCAGTAAAATTTATAGTTTCGTTCGCTATAACTGCGGTAAAAGCCCTACTAAACCAACAGAGCGTATTGCTTATGACTTTAAGCAATTCAAACAAAATTTTTTTACCCATATTTACGATCATACCGTTTATTATTATTATTTAAAAAAATTCTCATCTGCCTTAATGTTGCGTTCAGACTAACAGTGCTATTATTTAACGATTATTTTTTTCCAAACACTTAAAATTCTAATTGCGTACGAATTGCTTCATATCTCCTATTCTGGACATCCTGTACAACACTTTTTTTAATAAAATAATTTCTTTCTGAGACAATGGTAGTGGAACCTACTAATATCATTCACTTTCACTTTCAACAATACTGTAA
This sequence comes from Vandiemenella viatica, assembly GCA_031002005.1. NCBI lineage: Eukaryota > Metazoa > Arthropoda > Insecta > Orthoptera > Morabidae > Vandiemenella > Vandiemenella viatica. The sequence continues at coordinate 117,928,186 of JARYHS010012519.1, forward strand.
ATGCAAGCAAACGATCATTAAATTAATCACACCAATTTTTAATTGCTTGAATTAATTATCAATATTTCTCAATTAATAAACAGTTTTTAAAATAAATAGCAATATCGATTTCATGAAGCATTTTATGCATAAACGAATTCCCTTTGGACATTTAACAAGCGAATCAATGTCGTAAACATTTCAAAAGGGATTTAAACCATTTAATTAGTGTAATGAACGCATCCATCATTTCAATCAGAAACATTATTTAATACTGTAAAGTAAACATTATACGCATAAAGAAACTGTTCATGATGTCATTCAGCAAGATACTATTTACATTTGAGGATGTAGACGATACAGATTATTCAGAGCTCATATGAAGTGAAATTAAGAGTGTAATGCTGCATTCTCGCTCAGTAATACCTTTGAGGTGAGGCCAATGCAATTTTTCCGGCGTGGTGCAGATAATGCACGCCAATGGGTTCGCAAATGAAAAATCGTTTCGAGCTTTCAGTCGTGAAATTCGTTTCCGATAAATCGATAACACTGATTGAACGAAGCTAAATAACTGCTTCCAGCTGAAAGCCCACGTCACCGATGATAATCTGTTGTGACGCAGCTATTATCACTGAATGGCTCCCTCGCACATAATAATTAATGTCCGCTAACAATTCATTTGAAACTGTGCGTGGCTTTGTCCGCACATAGCACTGAAACATTAGTTCTTATTCACTTTTGATTTCTATTCAAACACTTTTCATTTCGTTCTCAGAAGAACTAATTTTTTCTACAGCACATGGTTAAATTCCAGATTATTAATTTCTACTTAATCATCACATCCTATATCCGCAATTATTTGCATTGTATTAACTTTGTCTTCCTCTTCAAATCTTTCTACACAATTACTTATTGACAAATTAATGAAGCAAGTATGTCTCAAAACGTCATCCGACATAGTCTTGTTTTCTTCTATAAACTGCTTTATTCAACCAGCATTTCCAGTTGTGCCCATTCAATTTTCGACAGTCTTATATGACTTCCATCATATTTGGATTTTTTTTTTTTTTTTTTTTTTTTTTTTTTTTTTTTTTTTTTTTTTTTTTTTTTTTTTTTTTGCTTTCCTAATGTTATACTTTGAGGATTGCTGTAGCAAAATACTGCAGTTCATTTTATTAAAGCAGTTATTTTAGAACCGTTAATAATCTTCATGCTCCACTTTTCCCTACTTACGAGTATTTTGACAAGTTTGTCACAAAATAACGTGCGGCTCGGTTACATCACTATAGAATTGAAGGCTGAAGATTCCTGTAGCAAAATTATCCTTTCATTTTATTTAAAACGTATTTTTTGTTAAAATACTTAATTTCCCTACTTTCACGTATTTGTTCTCGTCAGTTTTTCCTTAAAATAACAGCTCTGTTACATCAGTGTTCAATCACAAATTCGGTTTACTCGCAAATGTATCGGTGAAATTACTAATTCAGATTCACCCCTTACACATATATCCTTATGAGAGGTTCCTCATGAAGTTTCTCCTGTCTTGTCTTGGTAGCTGAACGATGTCCTACCAGAACCTTTCTGCGGCCTTGCAGATCCCGGAGGCTTGGGACTGGAGATAACAAATAAGAGGGAAGCTCTGTAAGGGCACCGTTACGGATAAGAATCGGGAACTGCATGCTTTGGCTCTCAGGAAAACTACCTTAATTGAGGTGGCTGAATAACATAATTATACGCTTTATAGTCTTTCTTTTAAATTTTATCGTATGTCATCGAATAAACAGAAAAAAAGATGAGACGCCGCTTCTACTGTATGTTGAAAATTTCAGACGTTACTTAATATTTTTCGTAGGAAAAAAAGATTTCATAAATTTCTTCTGATGCTTCCTGCTCAGTTTCCTTGTATTGGCATTTGTATTGAGACATTTTATAATGTTTCTAATTGATCCTGAGCGTCCATTAATAAATATTTCTCCTAATAGCTAATTTTTCTAGAGCTTCTATATGAACTTTCATCAACATACAGCTGGTTATTTGGTTCTACACATACATTATATTAAGCTATTCTCTTTAAATAACGGTTTGTTAACAGATACTTAAATATTTATTACTATTGTAGTGGAAAGCGCTCTTCTTGTTACACTTTTCTTGAAATACTGATGTGAACCTTATTTGTCATTTTGACAGACTGGATACACATATTTCAGCCTGCACTTTACACAAAAATGTTACAAGTAAGTGCTGACTCGTCAAAAAGTTGCTGACGGATTTGATCTATCCGATTCCACTCTCGCGAGTGTGGAGTCGGATAAATCAAATCCGACAGCGACTTTTCGACGAGTGTCTGTAATTTCACAACTACTATGCTGTCCACTAGGAGCACGAATTTTGCTAACGTGTAAACATGTGTAATTTTAATTGTACATCTGACATCAGCGATTAACTTCCAATTCTTCACTTGTAGAGTGAATCAAATTTTACTGAAATGCATGCTACTCAATTTCTAAACATCAGTTTTAAATATATATAAAAATATTCTTATAATATTCTTAAAATATTCTTATACTATTTAGTACTTGAATAATTAATGTTATAAGCGTTCTGGAAAAAACTACTTAGGAAGAAAGAAATGAGTGCCTAAAAGGGATAGATTTCTCTGACATACTACTGATTGGCTATATAAACTCATTACATGTCTAAAACGTAATCCTGTTGCCATGACGTGGACAGTACGGTTTTTAATAATAACCTACTTACCACTGCAACACAAAGCAAGATTTATCTGTTGCGCAGCCTTAACAACGAATCATCGCGGCCCTTTTTCTGTTTCATTTAGAAGAGGAAGTTATTCGTTCTCGTTAGTTTCATACTACGGAATCATAAGAACGTTCATAACTGGAAGACAGATGCGCGGTTGGTATAAATAGAGCAGTTTGATCTTAGTCACTTCCGTTCCACACTTTTACGCAGTCCGAAGACAACCAAACATTATCTTTACGATTCGTGGTGACTGAACCAAGCAAACTAAGTAATATCTAAAGCAATGTCTCTAACAGTTCATGTCGGATAATAAACAGAAGAATTATTACACCCGCATTTTCTGAGACTATTACGCAAGTCGAGAACGGAAATCGACTCTGGCTTCTCAGTATTGCCATGATTTTGAAGAACTATAGAGAAACAAGAAGTAACTGATTTGGAATTTTAGCCTGGGTACTTTAGGGTAATAATACACTGAAGAGCCAAAGAAACTGGTATAGGCATGCGTATGCAAACACAGACATATAAACACTCAGAGTACGGTGCTGCGGTCGCCAACGCCTATATAAGACAACAGGTGTCTGGCGCAGGCGTTTGACCAGATAATGCTGCTACAATGTCAGGTTATCACGATTTAAATGTATTTGAACGTGGTGTTATAGTCGGCGCACGAGAGATGGGGCACAACATCTCCGAGGTAGCGATGAGGTGGGGATTTTCCCGTGCGACCATTTCACGAGAGCACCGTGAATATCGGGAATCCGGTAAAACATCGAATCTCTGATATTGCTGCGGCCGGAAAAAGATCCTGCAATAACAGGACCAACGACGACTGAAGAGAATCGTTAAACATTACAGAAGTGCAACCCTTCCGCAAATTGCTGCGTATTTCGTTGCTGGGCCATCAATAAGTGTCAGTGTGCGAACCATTCAACGAAACATCATCGATATGTGCTTTCGGAGCCGAAGGCCCACTCGTGTACCCTTGCTGAGTGCACGACACAAAGCTTTACGCTTCGCCTGGGCCCGACATTGGGTTGTTAATGATTGAAAACATGTTGCCTGGTCTGACTAGTCTCGTTTCCAGTTGTATCAAGCGTATGGAAGTGCACGGGTATAGAGACAACCTCATGAATTCATGGACCCTGCGTATCAGCAAGGGACTGTTCAAGTTGGTGGAGGCTCTGTAATGGTGTGGGGCGTGTGCAGTTGGAGTGACATGGGACCCCTGATACGCCTAGATACGACTCTGACAGGTGACACGTACCTACGCTTCCATTCATGTCCATTGTGCATTCCGACGGACTTGGGCAATTCCAGCAGGACAATGCGACACCCCACACGTCCAGAATTGATACAGAGTGGCTCCAGGAACACTTCTGAATTAAACACCTCCGCTGGCCACCGAACTCCCCAGACATGAACATTATTGAACATATCTGGGATGCCTTGCAACGTGCCGTTCAGAAGAGATCTCCACCGCTCGTACTCTTACGGATTTATGGACAGCCCTGCAGGATGCATGGTGTCAATTCCCTCCAGCACTACTTCTGACATTAGTCAAGTCCATGCCACATCGTGTTGCGGCACTTCTGCGTGCTCGCGGGGGCCCTAAACGATAGTAGGCAGGTGTACCAGTTTCTTTGACTCTTCAGTGTATAAAGTCACTATAACCACATTTCCTTTTCTTTCACCCTTCCTTCGACTAACTAAAGCTACGCAAAATAAAGGTACTGATTCAGTTATTGTAGTTTCGCGACACTGGTTCGTTAATGTGTATTAATTCATTCTGTATGTTATGTGTAATGGTTCTGAATAAGTGTGCCAGACTTTGTGAGTGTTCTTAATTTACTTTTATAAGTAGCATTTTAACTAAAGGACATTAATATGTAACGAAATACCTTCTACCAAATTTCGCCGTGTTTTCAATTAATTGTTTATCATATTCAAAGTAATATTAAAATTTTTCAAATTGTTTGTAATTTCATTTTAAATAATTTGTATTTAGTTCCAAGAACCATTGAGATAGTTTTGACTATTTTTCTTCAGTAGCCTTCACCAGTATTAGTTTGTGTTGTCTTCACATATTTCTTCAGCCTTCACTAGTACATACTTGAATCGTTTTCTTCTCCAGCATTCATTAGCATTAGTTTATGCCACCTACTTACTGATTCACCAGCTAAACATAAATGTTATTAAGATTTTAGTTAGTATTTTAGTTATTAACTTAATTTTAGCTAAATGTGAAATAAGTGTTGTATACTGTTAATTTGTTTAAAGTGTAAATTATGTTTTATGAATACCTGATATGATGTGATAATTTTGCCAACTTAAATAATTAATTAAGAACTTTTAAAGAAAATTATTTTGAATAATATATACTGAGGTGACAAAAGTCTTGGGATAACAATATGTAAATATATAGATGGTAGTAGTGTCGCTTACAAACCTATACGGTTTATACAATGGTCAGTGCCTGGGCAGGACTTTCATTTGTGGTCAAATGCTTTGTGTGAGAAGGTTGATTATGTGATTGTGGCCACACGACGAGAATTAACGGATTTCGAACGCGGTATCTTAGTTGGAGCTAGACGCATGGGACAATCCATTTCGAAAATTGTTACGGAATTCAACGTTCCGAGATCCACAGTGTCAAGAGTGTGCCGAGAATACCTAAATTCAGGCATAACCTCCCATCATGGACAACGCAGTGGTCGACCACCGGCACTTAATGAGCGCGACCAGTGACGTCTGCGTAGACTTGTCAGTGTGAACAGACAAGCATCACTGCGTGAACTAACTGTAGGAATGAATGTGGGACGTCCGACGGGCGTGTCCGTTAGGACAGTCCGGCGAAATTTGGCATTAATGGTCTATGGCAGCAGAAGACCGACTCGGGTGCCATTACTAACAGCACGAGATCGCCAACAACGGCGCTCCTGGGATCGTGACCATATCAGTTCGGCCGTAGCTGACTGGAAAAAAGGTGCCTTGGTCAGATGAGTCACGAATTCAATTGGTAAGAACTGATGAAAGGGTACGAGTGTGGCACAGACCCCATGAAGCTATGGACCCAAGTTGTCAACAAGGCACTGTGCAAGCTGGTGGTGGCTCCATAATGGTGTGGGCTGTGTTTACATGGCGTTCAGCTACTGGGAGACCACTTGCAACCATTCATGTACCCAAAAAACGATGGAATTTTCCAGGATGACAATGCGCCATGTCACCGGGCCATAACTGTTCGTGATTGGTTTGAAGAACATTCGGGACAATTCCAGCAGATGATTTGGCCACCGCGATCGCCCGACATGAATCCTATCGAACATTTATGGGACTTAATCGAGAGATCAGTTTGTGCACAAAATCCTCCACCGGCAACACTTTTGGAATTATGGACGTCTATAGAGGCTGCATGGCTCAATATTTCTCCAGAGGACATCCAACGACTCGTGGAGTCCATGCCACGTCGTGTTGCTGCACTTCGCCGGGCAAACGGAGGACCGACACGCTATTAGCAGGGTATCCCATGACTTTTGTCACCTCGGTGTAATATGACAAGGTTACTAGATTTTCACGTTGAAACTTAATTTTCTAAGCAATTAGGTTACCTACTTTAATGATCGATCAGGCAACCTTCGTGGATAATGTGGTCACCTTGAAAATTCAGAGTCCCCGGTTGGTTCTTAAGCTTTGTCTGGTATCCCGTCCCGACATCGCCGCATGCCCGGTAGAGGGCATGGATGTCGACCTCATATAGACGTCGCTGGCATCGGGCCAACCAGCGCCACCACATCATAATTTTCCGCCGCGGCCAATCGGAGCCGACCCGCCGCACATATAAATAAAGCCCGCGCAGCTCCACTCCTCAGTTCAGTGTTCACTGCGCTTTCGGTACTCTCTCTTACTGTGAATCGCCTCTCGGACTCTGACAGTGCTTGTTCTTGGCTACGTTTTGGTACTCTCTTCGGACTCTTTGAACCTCACGCCGGACTCTGACAGTGATCGTTCTTGGCTACGTTTTGGTACTCTCTTCGGACTCTGTGAACCTCACGCCGGACTCTGCCAGTGCGCGTTTTTTTTATTACGTTTCGGCATGCTCCTGGGACTTGTTCGGGTTGTTCGTGACCGTCTCCTGTGGACCGCCTTTCCACCGTGTGACGTTCGGCCGCCGTAAGGACATAGCACTTTGTTTGCCTTGTTCATGGGAAGCACATTATGATGCTTCCTGGATCGGAATATATCATAAACTGCAGGTCCAGCCAGAAGCAAAATGAACGTCTGTCACCTTGTCTTAAGCTCACACGAATTTACATTTTTTATTTAAATGAGTCACACCAAAAGAAAAAATATTAAACGTTATTTAAATTTTTTTAACTAAAGTGAACCATAATTGATATAAGCTAAGGAATACTCTGATACGCGTGACCGAAATATTGGCAATTTTTGTCTTTAGTCTGTCGTTTGGTCTCATTCGCCACTTTCAATTCTCAGCTTGTATTATTATCTCCATTCACTCAATGCAGCCCCCATAATCTATTGTCTTAGCTGCATACTCAAGTTTTATCCTCACATACAATCCTTTCTTTGCCTATATTTTCTAATAAATGAATCAGTACATGTGTCGCGGAATATAACCAACAATCCTGTCTATGCCTGTCGTATCGCTCTCCCACAATCTCGTTTTATTTTCAGCCATTCTTTTCCAACCATACCGAGCGGGGCGATGTAACGGTTAGCGTTCTCGCCTCGCATTCGGGAGGACGGCGGTTCGAATCCCCGTCCGGGCATCCAGATTTGGGTTTTCCATGGTTTCCCCAAATCACTCCATGCAAATGCCGGGATGCTTCCTTCAAAAGGCCATGGCCGAATTCCTTCCCATTCCTTGCCCCCATCCTTTCCCGTCTCTAAAGACCTCGATGTTAAAAAGAGACGTAAAGCAGTTACAAAAAAAAAAAAAAAAAAAATTCCAACCATGTTTAACTTTCAACTCTCATATTTAAAATTATTTAGTTTTCCTTCTGTATTCCACAGTTCCAAGCTCCATTCCCATAAAAATTTGTGTTCCATGTTTACAGTTTAAATCAACATTTTATACTGAAAAGTTTCTCGTTTTGAAAAGACTCTGTTCTCGATAATGCTATCTGTTTTTAGACCGATCCTTTCCTTTGTCGTTGATTCGAATGCTATTGTGCCACAAATACGCTAAGCAGATCCATTTCGAGGTTACAACATTCTCAGCTCTAGTATACTGATAGTTATTTCGAAGCAGAAGCCAACAAGAAGTAGACCCCAAGTAAAACGAATAATTGAGTCTGATGACTATAAATTTCCGAGGATGCTACATTGTCAAGAATCGTCAAGCGTGAATCGCATTGCAATCCATAACAACAGTAGGCGGCCTCGGTAGCATAGGGATTAGAGTGCTAGCTCCGCGTACCGAAGGTCGCCGGTTCGAGTCCGGCTGAGGGGATGGGTGTTTAGTGTTGAGTGTATGTGACTGTCGTGTCCATCCTGTAGTGTTCATGTGTCCGTACTTAGTATCTACATTGTACTGGAGAAATTGAAACACTAGAAGAGTCGATAATCACGGTGAGCAGGCTGTATGGCCTATGTAGCCGAATGCCATTAAATATATATATATATATATATATATATATATTAACAACAGTAATTTTTCTCTATACATAGTGTCCCGTAAATATAGTAGATAACCGTTTAACTGACGAAAGTTCTTATAGCGACTTACCTAATATAAAACTTTGACCTTAGCAAAAGGGACATGGTTTTCAAGTTTCCAAGCAAAGATGGCTACACAGCAGGCATGCAGAAAATCCACATGTCCGAAAATTAGATCAGTTCCAGACACAATTCAAATTTACCAGTGGACTGGGGTACTTAATGCCAAAGTTATTAGGCCAGGCACGTTAAATGGTAAATATATACAATTTTTTTACCAATGAATTGCTCGGCCTGTTGGACAAAGGGACTCTAGCGATAAGGCAAAACATGTGGCTGCAAAATGTTGGATACGGGGTTCTATTCGCTATTCTACTGCAGCAACATTTGGACCAAGCTTATCCACGAATATGGATAGGCCACTGAGATCACCTGGCTTAAATCCCATGGATTTTTTTGGGGGTGGGGGTGGGGGGGGGAGAAGGTTTCGAGTGAATTATTTTACAGAAGCGCAATATCAGCAACAGAGGAGCTACGAACGCTAATCCAATTTACCACTCAAGAAACCGATACGGCTGGTCATACGCCGAATTAAGCGATCATTTATTGACAGGTCAAGGGCGTGTGTTAGAGCGGAAAGTCGCCGAGTTGAAGATTTAATGTAATTTTCAAAATAAAAATTAATTAATGTCCTCATTTGCAGAAATGGCAAGACATAAACCGAATTCAGGTGGTGAATTTTATTATTATTATTAAATAGTGACTGAAACTTGAAAACTGCTAAAGTCAAAAATTTTATATTCGATTGGCCACAATAACGCCATTGGACAGTTAACAAGTCATTCATTATTTACAGGACACCATATATATTATATCTTTCTATACTCATACCTTATTCGCATGAACATGGACTTATTTATAGATGCAGTAAAATTTGACTGTAGTTCCACTTCTGCAATGGAATAATTAAGGACGGCCTCTACAAAAATAGGGAACGGTGTCATCATAGTCTTAATAGTTTCGTGCAATTGTGCTTTGGGTTGTACTTTCTGCGAGACGTGAACATAAGGGCGAAAATTTAGAGTCATTGAAGTTTTAACTGTTACTGAGATGCCTTCCTGTCCCTAAATAGCTGTTCTTTAATGCGGTTATCTACATCGCTGGGTTCACTGTTATCGTACACAAGTGAGGAACTGAGTTATCTACATGCTACTCCATAGAGTAAAGAATAAAATTTAAACACCCACATTGTATGTCATCTATCAAGAACTTGCACGTTATGCCTATCACAGAGATTACAATCATTCACTGATCAATGAAAATTAATGGTGATCTGTAATAGAACCCCCACAGAGTTGAAATTAAAAGCGATTTCATTTAGTGCTATGAACTGCAACATTTTCCTGTTTTAGTTAATTCAACTGATCATGAAAGCCGCAAACAAGATGTATAGACTTGCTTCTGCAGTTTAAATAGAAAATGTTTTATCTACATCAAATTGACGAATAAACCATATTTTGAAATAAAAAAATATTTGTTTTTCTGAGTTTTAACTTTTGATATTCGACTGGTTATGCCAATAGCAGCGTATACGATTAACGTGCATGACGGGCTGAATAACTTGCAGGAGGTAATTAATTGACGAATCATTCATGTCGTTCCGATACATATGGGCAGGGTAGTATCAAAAGTAGATGAATGCCAGTGCAAAGCTGCCGGTAAAAATTTCACTTGCAGTACGAACGAACCACGTTTTCCGATTGCACAGCCCAGAGTTCGCTGTCATCACAACAGAGTTCTACGCGGAGGACGAAATCGAAGGCATTTATTGATTGGATGATATACGCTTTTCGGATATTGAATACGTTGGCACTCGGTTTAACGAACCTGGCTGACTGCACGAGAGATGTTTTTGGCTGATGCAAAATACCGCTATGTATTTCCTGCTCGCAGTAATCGTACTTTTTTGGTAACTAAGAGTTTTTTTAACGACAGGCAGGACGATACAATTTATTTTGCAGCTCCATTCCGATATGCCGGTGATTCATTTAATAACGTCGAGTATTTTTCTTCATTATTTACATGTAGCCAAACGTTTCAGTCAAAACCATTTAATTTCAATTATTTTTATCACGGAAAATTGGTTATGAGTTATTTTTGTTTGAGGAGAGTCGGATTGTCCATACTGCTCTTTCTTCTGCTTTTGAACAGTTTTCGAAAATGATTCACATAAATTTTCATTATAAACGATTTTTTCACCTCATAAACGATCATGGTTTTCATCAAAACTATAGAAATAACTTTTCTGTACATTCTTGCACTGAAAAAGACATATTTTTCACAAGACTTTATAAAAAGTGTTTTAGAACAGAATTCTAAAACGAAAGAGAACCATGAATTTCAAGTAATGATACATTACGTCCTGCGTTTCTGAAAATTCCAATTTTTGGTAGAAATTTTTTATAAATAATCTTCTAGAACTGACGAATATTTTCAACTGAAAACTTCTCAACATTACAATCAAGAAAAGTATTTATGAACTGCTGCGTTAAAATATATCACCATCATAACCATACATTCAGTGTCCACTTGGTAACACTAGGTCATTGGAGCCAGAAGAGGAGATAGGAAATAAATGGCCTTTATGAAGGAACCATCACATTCACCTGGAGTAACTTCGGCAAACCACGGAAAAACCGAAATCTGTATGACATACCAGATATCTAATCCGAGTAGCATCGAATACCAGGTCTGAAAATAAATGCATTTTGTTACGATAATCGACAGAAATCACTCGTATCAGCTATCAGAAAATGTTACAATTCAGATTCGCTTTAGAATTCATTTTAGTCCTCTTCTTCATATCCCGATTGTGGCCACCAGGGACTGAATAAACAACAAAACAACTAATTTCTCTTATTGCTTCATTACTTGCTATTCACTATTTCATTAGTCTTTCACTTTTCTCTTTCTTCCTTAGTTCCTGTCAGATGTTCCCTTCCTTGGCCAGCCCAACCTAAGTTTTTTTGCAAAATTCTTGAAGTTGTTTCGTGTATTTTGCCTCTATTACTCTTATCTGTATCACATACTTAATTTAATGCATCCGTTGGTTGCCATTCTTATTCCAACAAGCATGATCAAAAATTAGTATCGGTGTTTTAAGACTGTTGTATATTCTCTTAATGTCTCAATAGAACCAAACTCTCCTCTTTTTTGTTGTATAAGATACCTTTTCGTTCCTCCATCCTTGTGTAGGTTCTCATTTCACCACTCTTGATTATCCATTTTGTGTTCCATCGATTTTTCTAGCATTTTCCCTCCTTTTTTCTGTGGCTCATAGAACATACATTATGGTGTATTACTGTATCATATTTCCTGATTTTTGCTATGTTTGAGAGATTTTTTGTAAGTATTTTAACTCAGTTAGAGATTTACAGATTTCTCGCTTTTGTTTTATATGCTTCAATGTCTATACCACTGATGTTAGTTATTTCATAAGGGTATTTGGATTCTTCATCTTGTTTTTTTCCTTCTCTGTTATTAATGTATAACTGAATTTTTTTAATGACTTGAATATCCTCAAAAGATAATAGAAGTCTAACTTCTCTTATAAATTGCAAACATTTGTTCATAAACTGTCTATATTTTCAGAGGGAATTACAACGTCGTCAGCTAAGACCGAACTGCTTACGCAAAACACCTTGAACTTTTAGTTCATAATGGTATAAAAGTTTTTCTTCCGTCGGTTATTTCCTATCGTTACATTACAAAGTTAGAGCATCGAAATTTAACACACGTGTTACACTTGGCAAGAAGTGTGTTCCTCAGAGTTGGTGACCGTGATCCAGTCTCATCGACTTGCATGGGGACATTAGTATGCAAACTAATGCACGCTTCGGCCTTACTCAACACTTGGCGGTTTCTCGCTCCCGATAAAAATCTTGAAATATCTGTAACAGTTCTGTCGCATCTTCCTTTCTGACATGTAATAGTCTAAACAGCATGCTTCCATAATCAACGTAGGGAAAAAAATGAAGATATTTAATATGAAAACATTATTGGTGTTTAGAAATATTATTTGAGAACTATAATTATTAGGAAGAAGTACTGACTAAATGATGGCAACCATACAACTCGACCATATAAATATTCAACAGAAACACTGTTGCTTATTACAGCATTTTATTTAAAAACGGATTTGAGAATTGTACACCCTCTTTCTGTCCTTAAACCAAACATACCGGGAAGTTACTTTTCCATTCCACTTTGAATTCTAAAGCTTACCATTCAAAACCTTTTAATGGAACAATGACACATGAAGCGGAAATTTTACTTGGATTTTAAGACTATTAGATCTTTCATTATTTTGTGAAATGACACAATTATTGGAGGTACACAAAGATTATTATTTTTTTCTTTTTAATGGCCTTCGGCTACATAAACCATGAAACCAGCCCAATATGTTTATAATGATTCTTTCAGTGTATGTCTCCAGTATACTATCATTACCAAGTACGGACATATGGACACTAAGGGACGGTCAAAACGTTCACATAACACTTAAACACACATGCGCTCGGTCGGACTCGAACCGGTGACCTTCGGCACGCGGAGCTAGTACTACACTACCGAGGCCGAAAACACAAAGTTTATTCCTCTACGTAAAATCATCTGTGAAATCAACTGTTTATGGATGTTATTATTTGGCTACGTAATTTCATAAAATGTTTGTCCAGTGCAAAAAAAAAAAAAAAATCCAGGCTACACACCGGGCTGGAAGTTTTAAGCATGCCAAAAGCTTCAGAACCGATTGTGTTTGATGAGGGCTTTGTATTCGAATAGTCAGGGTTTCACCTCTTACACCGGCACACCAGATTTCGCCAAATCACAGTTGCTCAAAATCTCTTCCGGCGAACGCAGAGATGCTTCCATCTTCCATTGTCAATCTTTGTCAGCAATAATATCGCTGCTGATAACTTCCATAAATGACTATATCAGTGCATTTACTCATAAGTCTAAAAGCGCATTCGGTGTATTGCACATCTCACTCATATTACTGTGTTGCTTCTTGCACATAAATTTTTATAAATTCAATAGGTTTCATCATTTATTTATTAATTTTATTATTTTAAAGTAAAGCCTTCTCAGAATACGACTTGTGAGTTTTATAAGTAGAGTGATAATTTAATTGATAGAACCATCATCCAAGTTTCCAGTACATGAAAATTAATCGCAATGGATTAGACAGAGAAATAAAGGAAAAAAGAATAAATAAACTCAATTTTTCATCCTTATCTCGGATTCTTTTCATTTTAAATGTTGCTTTGTTCGAACATTCAAAATTATTTAGTGAAAGGAATTCGACAACAATCAATACCTGCGAGGTAAGATAAACAAGTCTGCGATCTAAATAGGGATTACATAAAAGTAATGTTAATGTTTACACCTACCATTTTTTGCAGTAAGTTTTTGGACTAACTGGTAATTTTTATCGTTGGTGTCAGATTTAAACCACGTGTGCATTTTCCGTATCTTGTTCATCTAACCGTACTCAGACCATTTGAAATTGAAGGGGCGTGTTGCTAAAATAAATATACTAAATACAGTGCTTGCGTCGTGAAACCAAATTTGAGTATCTTAGCTGCTCGTTAACAGTTGAAGACTTTCTCATTCTAAGAAATCGTTCTCGAAACCTATGACCAATTAAACAACATATGACACAATGTTTTTAGTACAATCTGAACAAAAGAGGTAATTATGAACACACATCGAATATAGATATCGGGTCGAAAGACGACAACTAAACAGTTGCAGAGTAATTATGTCGTTCTCAAATCATCGTACTTTACTCGTGCATTGGAGCTAATGTAATTGAGCTGGCGTCAGGAAAAGGCAAGACATGAACTTGTTCTCAGTCGGAGATAGCATATGCTCAAAAATCAAAGATTCAGTTCAAGTACGTAATTACTTTCAAATTTTTTAAATGCTTTAAAATAACTTGAACGATATTCATATCACATTCAAATGGTTGAAGCTTGTTCCGCAGTCTCCCACTGGTTTATTTCTCTTTTCAAAAAAAAACTTTAAGTAACCTTTTTGAAACAAACGTAATACGTCTTTTCTCCCATTGTGAGTCGTTGCTCTTCATTAGCAAGAGACGAATCAAAACCACACATTTAAACGACAAAGGAACAAAGCCACGTAAACAAAGATATTAAAAAAGTAATGGCGCAAATGCTGAAGATTCACTAAAGTTACTCTGCCGCCCAGGTTGGACTCTCAGAGAACTTTCCTTTGTTCAGAATTCTGAATATAATCCCATTATGAAAGATGGGAGGCAAACAGCATTCAAGGACTGTTCGGCAGGTTTCACCGAATTGCAGACAAGTAATCGATAACTTTTCCTCCTACTACAGTTCGCTTGTTTGCAACTAAGGAGTGCGGATGGGGGTTACAATTCATTCTTAGTTCTCACACGAATTTCTTGAAAGATTATTTCTATTTGTAAGCGCATCATTGTTTACTTTTCACGCAGGGACCTCGCACAAATGAGGAAAAAGATTTTGAACAGAATATTTATCTTACTCGCAAATATCAAGATGTTCTTGCGTAAGGAAATGTAGAGTTCGAAAATTAGACAGACGAGGAGTTTCCCGCAGAATAGAAAGTGACGATAATAGACTACTTTTTGCAGCCACTTGACGAGGACTCCAGTACTTTGTTCGATGGGTTGCGACTGTAGTCAGGAGGTGCGTATTTAGTTAAGCGTCGTGTCTTATCTACAACATAAAAAAGTCAAGTGGCAGAACGGATCGTAAAAGGCGCCTGGTAAAACACATTGTGGTGGGCTAGATTATCAGTTGTCGAAACTCATATTTTTTTTTTTGCTCATATCATTATCATTCCTTTCAGAATCACTCACTTCCTTATTTCTACTAGTTTTTTATGATTTCTTCCACACAAGGTTAAGTGTTGCTAAGGAATTTGTTGTACATGGGACGCAGTGCGTATTGAATGAGAGCATACACACTTTATTTGCTTCTGGCTTTACGCCTCTTCCGGAATGGATTGTAAACAAAAAACGAGAATGAATTTGGCGATGGCCTTTCGAAGGAACCATCCCGGCATTCACCAGGAGTGATCTGGCGAAATCATGGAAAACACAAATCTGGATTGCCGGACGGGGATTCGAACCTGCGTCCTTCAGAATGAGAGGCCTGAGCGTCACCACCCATCCACCACGCACGGTCATAAGGCGATGGTGGTTCTTCCGTCGAATGGGGACGTTAAGCCTGGCGGCCACATTGGAATCTTTCATAAGAGTAGACCTGAATTGGCCGGCACTGTGCCTCACCCACAACACTCTGCATTGAAACAACACAATCTCTATGTCATCCACACTTACATCACATGCGAACGCTATCACTATCACTATCACAAGGCAACGGGAAAGCACCCCAATTCATATTGTCACGGAGGAACAAACATCACCTACACTCGGACGCGAGAAAGACGTTCACAAGAAGGATTAAATTTTTTCAGGAATTTAGTAATATCTAAGCTGGAACGAATTTCTGCCAAATACCACTGCACGACGCTTTCTGCACGTCTGAAATAGGTTATAGTGCTTTCAGTTAACAGAGGCGTATCAAGCCTTCTCTTCTCTATCCCCACTCTGCTGAACTTATCCCTTCATGTGACAGGTAAGTCCGTCCGCTGACAAATTTGCTACTCGCTTGGTTGGACACAGCGGTGTGCTCGGAGGGGTAGGCAACGCGAGGGGGTGGTGAGGTGAGGAGTGGGACAAAGGGAATATGCATGACCTTGAGCAGCCAGTGGTTGGTGAACAGAGTATACTACTTGTTCTTGCGCGTCAGCGAGTCTTACCAGCTTCCGCATTTTGTTCTTTAAGTAGATTATAAATCACACAACGATTAAGATTTGAGCGCCTCTCTTGGTTTCTCGTATTTTAGGAAAAATCAAGTAGAATTTCGATTTCCACACTTCAAAGAATTTTACCATCCTTTGAGGTTCCCAAATATAGTTTCGTCTATTTCCATAATTACGTCCGTGGTTAGCAGGGATTTTCGTAATTAATTTTCTTACCAATTATCGTAGTTATGAAGTGTCCCTATAAGGATATTTTCATTCCTATACTGCCCATTTGTTTTAAAAATTTCATTTAGCTAGTATATCAGTGGATTACGCTAAACGTTTCCGCATCGCTGCAGTGCTTTGAAACGAAATACTTCAAGAGATCGAGGACAGGAAATTGAGCGACCAGGATCTTCATTACCGGATTACTAGAGATGAACCGAGCATAAGCACACCTTTACTTCCCACGATATGTCAGTGGTTTAGAATGCCAGACGGGTGAGACAACTGACCTGCGCAAGAAAATAGAGTGTTCGTTTTATCGGAGAGCCGGCAATCTGTCAAATTGTCTTCACTTGCCAGAGGTGAACGCATCTTGACCTTAACGGAAACCACTTGTTGCTCCAGAAAAGAAAGAAAGCAGCGTTATAACTGAAAACAGTGTGAGAAAATAAGGTTTCTACGTTCTATTCGGAGGTCTTATTTGTGCATCTCCACTTTTAACAGTGAGATATGAGACAAAAATGCTTGGAAAAAAATACGAAGTTCGTTATGAGTAGGGCCCGGATTTTTCAAAAAAGCATATGCGCATATGCAAATGCATATTTTGAGGGTTAGTGCATATTTTATGGATATGTGCATATTTTAGCTTTTATTTCATCTCATAACTGAATATCCGATACTTCTGAAGAAACTGTAAAGCCTAATGTACCTGTATGTTGGACATCCTTGGCAACCGCAACAAGTAAGTTAAATTCTTGGAGTAAACAGGATTTTTTTGTACTGGCATTCACATGTAGAGAATTTTCTACCTTATCCAAACTCACACAGTGACATGTTTGGAGGTGCTGCAAATGGAAAATTTGTGTGGCGGCGACCTTCTCTACTGCCCTGAGCGGTAACATTCACGGGAAGGGCGGGTGGGGTCGGCAAAATCAAAGAATAGCTCTATTCTCCCTCAGGCGGCAAATTCTTGTTTGAGGAGACGACAGTCACAAGTATTTACCCCCACTTGGAATATTCGTTATCTACCAGTGTGTTTATTCGTGCGACAACTACCGGGAAGGCCAGCGGTTTTCTTTAATCTTTTCGGGAATATTCCCCAAATTGCGGTACGAGCCAGTTTTCCTGAGAACAGATTCCTGGCTTCCAGACCTGAGGGATTCGTACTTTTAAAGGGACGTGTACATTCCTTTCCAAAAACAGTAGCCTCTCAAAGTTTGTGTTGACAGGAGTGTTCGTGTGCTAAGATTAAGTTTCTTTAATCTGACTCCAAAAATGCCTAAAGAAAAATGCACAAGATCAGTTTTAATTAAGCAGTGGATTTCAGGCAACAGTGACTATTCTAGTGACGGTGAAGTTGTGTACTGTCAAGTATGTGAGAAGAATATAAAATGTGAGAAAAAATTTCAACTTGAACAGCATTCTAAAACAGCTGTACATCTCAGGTCAAAAGAAAAGAATAGGAACACGCAACAGCTACTTTTAACTCAGGTATCACGGTCTGTTAATACATTCTCTGCTGACCTGTGTAAGGCTTTTGTATGCAGCAATATCCCGCTGCATAAATTGAATAATCCAGATCTACGAGCATTTCTTCAAAAGTATTGTGTTAATCAAAGGATACCGGATGAATCCACCCTCAGGAAAAATTATTTGCTCTCTCTACACGATTCTGTCCTGGATTCAATTCGGTCTGACATAGGAGGGAACTGTGTCTGGATATCGGTAGATGAAACAACCGATTCATGTGGCCGATACGTAGCGAACTTTATAGTGGGCAAACTATGTCAAGAAGAACCCGGAAAACCACATTTACTTTCAACCAAAGTGTTAGAGAAAACCAACCACAGTACAATTGCAAGATTTATAAACGATTCCCTGCGACTTCTGTGGCCTACTGAATCGGAGAGTGATTGTTACAAGGTGCGTGTTTTAATCACAGACGCAGCTTCATATATGTTAAAAGCTGGTCAGTCGCTTCGAGTGTTTTTCCCCAATCTGATCCATGTTACATGTTTGGCGCATGGATTACATCGCATTGCAGAAGAGATACGTTCTCTATTTCCTTCAGTTAACAAAGTAATTTCAAGTGGAAAAAAAGTGTTCCTAAAAGCACCAGCGCGTGTACAGTTTTATAAGGATCGTCTGCCTGAGGTTCCTCTTCCACCGGAACCTGTTCTCACTAGATGGGGAACTTGGTTGTCTGCAGTGCTGTTCTACCAGGAGAACTTTCATCAAGTGAAAGATGTGGTTACAAGTATTGGTCATGACGATCGTGCTGCGTGTGTTCGTGAAGCAAAGTGCGCATTTGATTGTGATACTGTATATCGAGATATCAATTTCATCCATGTACACTATTCGTCACTTTCTAATGCTATTAAGGGTCTAGAAACTAGCGGTGCACCCCTTCACGAGTCTATTCAGTTGCTTCACAAAACAATTTCTTCTTTAAATGCCGTCCCTGGTGAAATTGGAGAAAAAGTTAAATCTAAACTCAGCAGGGTGTTAGACTCAAACCCAGGTCTGCAAAAGATTCAATCAATTAATACGTATTTAAGTGGAACCACACAATCTTTGCCAGATGAATGTTCCGAACAGTCAGCACCATCGTACAAGTATTGCCCAATAACGTCCGTTGACGTGGAACGATCATTTTCGGCTTATAAACTAATTTTGTCTGACAACAGAAAATCTTTGACCCCTGAAAACATTGAAAAACTGTTGGTAACATATTGTGATTCATCATTTTGTAAGGAATGAAACGTGTATATCAGTGAGTTGACATAAAATAAATCATTTGATAACTGTATATTCTTTAATAGTTAGTCCATGTTCGTTAATTGTTAGTGTATATTCGTTAATTGTTAGTGTAGATTCGTTAATTGTTAGTGCATATTCTTTAATTGTTAGTGCATATTTTAGGACTTTTTTGTGCATATTTGCATGCATATATTAGATGTTTTACGTGCATATATATCCGGGCCCTAGTTATGAGGTATCAAATTGGCTCAATTCATAACATCTGTGATGTTGGTACCACTCTCCTTTCTTCTTTATTCGTGTCAGTAACACCCAATTTAAAAAAAAATAACAATGACAATTACGTACATTGAAGGTTACTGTTTACGCAACAAGTAAACACAATGTTCCCAAAACAAAGCGATGTTGATGTCGGGGTCATAGGCTAGTGCCAGGTCCCTTTCTGTACAGCGAACGTGGTGGTGAGTGATACTGGTCTGGCCTCGTATTTGGGAGGACGTAGATTCGAAACCCCGTCCGGCCATCCACATTTGGATTTTCCATGGTTTCTGGTCCTTGGATCTTCCAATGGCTCATCGTAACTTATTTAAGACTGGACCACGTTTCTTCATGGTAAGCGGGTTGACAGGGCCATCCGACATGCACATTGCACAAAGAGATCACCACAACAGTCATCAGCACACAACTTGTATAGGTCACAGGCAGATAGCAACACTGATTCCAGTCTGTGAACATAGCACAAGATAAAGAAAGAACGTGGGAATATATCAACTTATTTCAACCAAATGTTAGCCTGCCGTTCACTTGGTGTATTTTGTTGGCATTAACGACGATATAACGACTGAGTCATTCTCTAGACATTAACGTTTCTCTCTCTCACCGACCCTCTCTCTCATACTTTCCACTGCCACTTCCTTCCTTAACGAGCCTTCTTGTTTTACCCGATGAACTTCTAAGAAATGTCATCTCACCATCTTGCATGCACCTTACTCCAATTCTCTTCTGCAATGGACAAAGTCTATTCTGCATGGCCCAGATGACCGAGCGTGGTGGTGTAACGGCTAGCGTTCTGACCTCGCATTCGGGAGGACGGCGGTTCGAATCCCCGTCCGGGCATCCAGATTTGGATTTTCCATTGTTTCCCAAATCACTCTAGGCAAATGCCGGGATGCTTCCTTCAAAAGGCCATGGCCGAATTCCTTCTCATTCCTTGCCCCATCCTCTCCCGTCTCTAAAGACCTCGCTGTTAGAGAGACGTTAAGCAGTAAAAAAAAAAAGGCCCAGATGGAAGCAGAGATAATCTAACTACACGTGAATGGAAAAACTATTACAATTATCCGATTGCATTTCTTGCTGTGGAGCATTCATCAGAAATAAAATATTGATTCAGAATAGACAACGATTAAAGATTACTTCAGTCTTGTGGTGTTGTCATAGTTTCTGGGCTTCGACCATACGTTGTCCTATAATGCAATGTTATTTAAACTGACAGAATGTAATAATAAATTTCCATTTACTTCGTGAACTATTTTGTTTCGTTATTTAATATAGCCTCGGCATCTATTGTCGAGGACAAGAATTTTCCAGACAACCGTAATGTACGAGCTTCTGTGTTTTCACGGTGGCCAATCTTTCTTTATCCTTTTTCATTTTTCGGAACACTTCAGCATTTGTGGCGTGATCTGTCCGTGGCTAAACATTCTTTGATATAGCCACATTTCAAAATCAATTTTACTGATTGTTTTAATTAACGTCCACGTTTTAACGCCATCCAAAACGACAGAGAGCACATAGCAGTGCAGAAGTCTCATCTTTATGACAGGCGTTGGCGACAATACCTCCATCGCCTGAACGTTGTCGATAATCCAACCTACGACTGCGACAGCAATGAAGCAGAAACCCCAGTACACACATTTTTTTGGCTGATGCAAACACATTGCGGCTAACGACACTTTCATAAGGGCCTTGGTAAGGGAAGGGCAGCAACTACCCGCATCTATTCCAGCCATCCTGGCCTCAAATAACTTAAACGTATACCGGTTCCTGTATAATTTTACTGTCAGAAACTATTTAACGATTTTTAAAAAATCAGACTCGATTAAAACATGAGGAGCAAGATAACCTGCCTCTATATATGTAAATGTTGGTACACATGTAAATAGTTAAGTATGTATATAGTTAAACACGTAAATAGTTAAATATAAATGTATGTGGCATGGTCGTATGGCTACATATACAGGGTGTTACAAAAAGGTACGGCCAAACTTTCAGGAAACATTCCTCACACACAAACAAAGAAAATATGTTATGTGGACATGTGTCCGGAAACGCTTACTTTCAATGTTAGAGCTCATTTTATTACTTCTCTTCAAATCACATTAAACATGGAATGGAAACACACAGCAACAGAACGTACCAGCGTGACTTCAAACACTTTGTTACAGGAAATGTTCAAAATGTCCTCCGTTAGCGAGGATACATGCATCCACCCTCCGACGCATGGAATCCCTGATGCGCTGATGCAGCCCTGGAGAATGGCGTATTGTATCACAGCCGTCCACAATATGAGCTCTAACATGGAAAGTAAGCGTTTCCGGACACATGTCCACATAACATATTTTTTTGTTTGAGTGTGAGGAATGTTTCCTGAAAGTTTGGCCGTACCTTTTTGTAACACCCTGTATATGTATATACTTAAATATGTAGATATAAATTCGAATTTTAGTGGCATGGCTGTATGGCTACACGTCAAATGCCAATTAAAAAAGGTCTCGCCTTTGTGGTAATTAATAAATTACGACTTTTAAAAAGACCAATAAGTGATTATTTCGTCATACGGATTCCACGGGCTGTTTGCTGTAGTGACAAAATAAGTATACCTTGACAAAAGTTTAAGGGCTTTTATTTACAAAGAAACTGAAAAAAAAACTGCAAGGAACTTGGGGAAAGCTATAATCTAATGCATCTGGATGTGATTTGTACAAAGTTTATCACGAACGTTGTTATGCCGTCTAGAGACTGGAGATCATGGTGGCTGACCTGGTTGCCGAAGACGCCTATAGAGACAGCGGTGGAGACCTCTTCCTTGCCGAACCAGACGGCTCCGATGCGCGCTGGGAGGCTCAGTATGAAGACCTGCGACCCGCCGACGATGGCCTGTCCGACGAAAGCAACCCAGAAGGCGTCCCTGCCCGTGCCCAGCACCTTCACCCAGGCGCCGGCTGCGGTGCCCACCATGCCCGCTATCAGGCACACGCGAAGACCCTGAAACAGCCGGCAACATATATGCGTGACACCTTAGGATTAGTCACTGTTAGCTATACAGGTTGTAGTGTATCGCTACACTACTTAGTAATATTCGCGATATGCTGAGCTCCTGGCTCGCACAGGTGGACAGTTCAAACGAATGGTGACAGGGCTGCTGTGGTATGCGACCTTGAGGCAGGTAGCCCAGGAGCCGTTAGAGCACAAGAGATGGAGGCTCTGTGGTTCGGTGCGTCGCTAGCCAACGAAGAACATGATGTGCGGCGACTAATGTTAGCACAGTGGGTGGTGGTGCTCTGTGTTCCATGTCGCCAACCGAGCGGATGACGCCATCCAACGGCTAGCAGATGGGTCATCGCCTGGGAATACCACTGGAAGGAGACTTGGCTGCAATGGAAAAATGGTAACTGCACGGAGATCTTGATAACCACCCCAAGAAGTGTCGCATTGATAAACAAAACCTTTCGCCCTAGAGATTCTCATTGCCCCGCTGCGCTTATGAAAGGACAACTAACAACCCCTGAGAACTGATATATTGAAACTACTGTATTAGACGTTCATTGTTTAACTGAAATTGAAAGGAATTGTTGTAATAAATGTCAATGTTACACGTACGTGAAACGGCGTTGCCAACCTGTAAAGCCAAATCCCAATTCCACTTCTCAATAATTGAATAATAATAATAATTTTGTTGAGAGAATAATTAAAATAAAGTTATTTAATTTTAAAAGAAGGAGTACAAGTTGTACGCTTCAAAGTATAATTAACGCAACAGAGGTGAAAGCACGAGGCCGCTAGCCAAAGCAGTTTTTGAAGTGAAAACTTCTATAGGTGCTTACGCGATGTTTATACGGAGACAAATCTGTGAGTTCGCTAGGTCGCGTCACCGACATGCCACATGTTGCGCGGTTGCGCGTGTGACATGCGCGTTGCACGCTATTTTGAACACAAATTTTTTGTCCGATTTTGATGGAACTTTGCATCCGCATAGGTTAGAACAAATAGAAAATACCGTTTATGTTTGATTTACTAAAACCTAAACCCTCTCCTCCTTTCCCACCTCACCTTAATTTCTGTTGTTCATAGAAACCCACAGTTTTTAATCCAATTTTGATAGTACTGAGCACATCTAAACTTCAATATAAGGTGGTCTGGAGGTGTAAGGGTTTGGACAGACAAAGTAAGAAAGAACGAGTTTTGGAAATGATGGGTGACGAAAGAAGTTTGTGGAAGAAGCTTACAGAATTTTTTTTTTTAACTGCTTAACGTCTGCTATAGCAACTAGGTCTTTAGAGACGGGAAAGGATGGGGGGCAAGGAATGGGAAGGAATTCGGCCATGGCCTTTTGAAGGAAGCATCCCGGCATTCACCTGGAGTGATTTGGGTAAACCATGGAAAACCCAAATCTGGATGCCCGGACGGGGATTCGAGCCGCCGTCCTCCCGAATGCGAGGCCAGAACGCTATCTGTTACATCACCACGCTCGGTGCTTACAGAAAGAAGAGACAGGCTGTTAGGTCATATTTTGCTGGTGGACTGAACGTTCGAAGGTAGGAACTGTAGAGGAGGACAGATATTAGAATATATGAAGCAGAAAATTGAGGACGTGGGTTGTAAGGGATATGTAGAGATGAAGAGGTTAGCACAAGATCGGAAAGGATGGAGGATTGCATCAAGACAGTCGAAAGACTGATGACAGAAAAAAAAAGTATTCTGGTAGCTCAGCAATTAAGGCGCTCACTTCCGAAAGTTCTCTCTCCGGTCCGGGTTCAAATCGCGCGGTGAGTAGCAACTTTTAAGAGTTGCATTTGATCGTATGAACTACGCCAGAAAGTTCTGTGGTTCTAATTCCATGTTAAATTGCAGGCTCCTGAAGAAAAGATTAGCCTTCATGACTCTGACACAATAGCTGGGTACATCTCCTTTGGGAAGATTCGACCAACCTTCTGGCTGTGGATTAAGTTAGTTTTTGAAGTTAAAACTTCTTTAGATGTGTTGGGCAAATTTTGGATAGGTAAAACTTATGAGTACGCGTCACCAACATGATAATTATATCCGCATCGGACAGGTGGTTCAGTGGTTAAGGTGTCTGACTGGAGAACAAAAGGTCCCCGGATCGAATCCCTGTCTCGGGTGGAGGGGGGATTTTCATAGACCCTTAACCCAACGTGCACCTCTGGCAGAGTTTTATGTATAATGTGAAGTACACTAGAACGCTTTCGAGGTTCCAGTTTAAACTGTAGGTAGCAGCTTAAGTTAAGGCGGGTAAGATAGGGGCGGAATGCGCAGTATATAGAAACCTTGTCACCAGGTCATTATGACCACACGGATTTATTGAAGTGAAAAGTTCTTTAGGGGCGTTGGGTGATTTTCGAATGGAGGTAAGTATACCAGTGCGCGACTTCCCGTCATCGACTTGGTATGAACTGTTGGGCGTTAGACGCTTTTTGGATGGGTAAAATCTTACGAATTCGTGTCGCCAACATTCTGTAATAGCAGTATATCTATAGCTATTAGTATAACGTGTTGCGCGAATGATATTCATAGTTTTAACTTTTTAAGTTTTCACTTCCGTCGACACAATGACTGCCAATTGGTTTTTTCTTCGAAGAGAAGTTTGTTATAACAAACTTCTAGATGTGTCTCACTGTGGCCTAGAAAGAGGCCTTTGAAAAATTTCGCCTGCAATAAATGTTCCTAGCCTCAGAGACACGAACTCCACAAAAAGCGGAAAGAAACAAAGGTTAATGTCATGGAGAGATGATGCTGGTGGATATTAATTAATGTACCACAGGCAAAGAGTGACGAATGAGGTGGTACTGTCGAAAACTGTTAAAACCTGATATGGAAAGGAGTAACGTTTCCAATTTATTATTCCAATCATCCTCTTTCACAACTTTGATCATGGGATCGATGGAAAAATCTCAAAAGATAGGGAGAGAAATAGGAGAAGAACAAGGTGAAGGAGGAAGAGGAGGGGGAGAACAACAACAACCAGGAGAGTCGTCAGTCAGTTGAGAGACATCAAAATTCTGACAAAGGAACTACCTCGATGATCGAGAGGTTGGATACTAAAAACCGACATTTCCCAATCAGATGGTCACATCAAGGACATTCTGCGCATACAATACAAAGAAAACCATTGTTCACTGATTTAAATCGACTTTTGTGGACAAAATACATAATTTGGCTATCTTTGCTTGTGTCAAATATCTGTGTATATAATTACAGAAACAGGGTGCATGCACTTTTCGAATTCTAAAGCTGTGTTTACAGTAATTAACTTATAAAAACACTTTGCAGTTTTTTTTGTTTTTTGTTTTTCTTAAATTGGTTTTCGGCCTTTTCAGCCAGCTAAAACTGTGTTATTTTGGTTCTCGTATCGTTATTCTTCTTTACTTCTCAGAGTGGACAAACAACACTTATTCAAAGCCACCCATGCTCTCTGCCATGCTCGAACCGGCGACCCTTGCAACGTGAGGCCAGCTCGCTAGCCCCTAAGCTACAATGGCGACCAGTTGTATAACAATCTACAGAGCAGTGTGATGCAGGGTGTAGGCTACCTAGGCTGTAGCCAAGTGGCCCGCACCACATGCAAAAATAAAAATATATTAGTCACTGTTAAGGGGGCATCCATAAATTACGTGAGGTGAAATAGGGGGGGGGGAATCCGGCGAAATCTCACCAAGGGGGTGGGGGGGGGGGCTCAACGGAAATCTCACGTGAGATTTTAAAAATTGGGTGGGACTGTAGAGCTAAAAAAAGGTCTACAATTGACGCGAAAGTCGATTTTAGGGGGGAATTTAACTGAAAAGTGTGGGTGAGACCTAAAAAAAAAGGTCTCAAAAAGTTGCAAAGACGTTCTGTAAGGGGGGGGGTCTCACGGGACCAGATCTCACCAGGGGGGGGGGGGGGGTCGGGGATCTCACCAAAATCTCACCAGAGGGGGTGGGTCGAAAATCCGGAAAAACACCTCACGTAATTTATGGATGTCCCCTAACCTGTTGACAGTATAATCAGTATTACGTTTTTAATTTTTCTCTATTGTGTGTTTTGGTGATGTTAATAATCTTTTATCGTTTGTTCTTTCTTAAAATGTTGGCCTACTGTTTTATGTAATTAGATACTAAAACTTTGCAGTTTATAATTTTGCGGGCTTTTACTGACGACGTTTGGCTACAACAGCACTAAAATAGGCGGCACATTATCTATCGATCAGTCAACAAATTGAACGTGCGGGCATCACTTGCTAACATCGTTCACTTGTCTCGAAAACGATGCAGAAAGCACGTTACAAAATTTCGATTCTTCAGTTAGTAAAATTATACGAGGATAACTATTATTACATTATTCAATATTTTGAATTAAAAGGTTTATTAATTTAATAATAAGTAATCGATATTGCTTTATAAACACAAAGGGCCCGCACCACAGGTATAGCCTAGGGGCCTCCACACCCTAAATACAGCCCTGGTGTGGTTACGATTTATGGCAAATACGACGAATACTTACGCTAGATACAACCGATTATGATGGCGCAACTTGATACAGTGCTTTAATGCGTGTTAGTATGATCATAGTTTATCATTCCTTAGTGCCTTAGGACTAAGCCAATAATAGATTTTTAGTAACTGATAATATATGTCGGGCGCAGTTTAAATGATTCCGACATATAGGTAAAGAAATAAATTTTTCGCAAAACTCCGCCACATTTGAACATGCCTAGCTAGTATGTCACGCTTCCGCTGCAACGCCCCCGATATAGCGCCAGGGATCATTAACTTCAGTGGGAGCGGCCAGTTGTTGCGGTTTACCACAGCCACCGCATCACGCCTCGTCAAAACCACGAACTAACGCGTGCCGCTTGCCGACGAAGCGCAATTGGAAGCAATTAGGACCGAGCAATTTCAGATTTCATTGATCATCATTTGAAGCTTAATACAGAAAATCACCCCCTTTTTTTAATTGAAAACGAGTGATATTGGAACAGTGGGTACAGAGAAAAAAATTATATATATAAAATAAAACTGCCGGGATATCCTCTGAATGCTGTCATGTGAAAAAGTTTTTGCTGCTGCAGGTATCGCCTCTGACATGGTCGCTAGTCTGTTCTATCCTAATGTGAGTACATACTATCGCTATCTGCTTGTTGTAATGTATCCGCCTAATTACTTCATATTTCTTAGTAATTATTGTTAATCATACTTCGTAAACATTTACTGCTTTCTAGATAATTATATATTCTTAAACCACTGAGAACTTTGCAAGTAGTTTTATAATCATAATTATTTATTATATTTTTTTAATAAGCTGCGCATTATGATCTTTTAAACACACGCCGTACAATGTCCCTGTATAACTGTTCGCACACTTTAGAATTTCCTTTAACTGCAGTTAAAAACATTGAAAAATTATCTTACACAAAATTCAAATTCGTAACACCACATCAACATAATATCGTAACGAGATTGAGCGTATTGCATGAATTTAGAGGGACGGAGAGAAGAATAGATAGAGAAAATGGACTTTCAATGTTTTATGTAGAGATGGCTTCCATCACGTCATCCGAACACGACACATGGTTTCACGAAAATTAGAAACATATCACAAGAACGATGGGGTGGCACAGGGTTTCCCAACCTGTGGTCCGACTACCCCCGGGGATCAATGAACCTATCCTAAGGGGTCCGCGGACAAAACATAATTGATAATTACGAAAGTATAAATAGAGGCGTGAGAACACGCGAACTCCGAACACAATGTGTGAGATGCCAGTCGAGCAATTCTAGACTAACCAATTTCCAGTTATTATTAATCATGGCCTAATCTCTAAAGGTTGCTTCCCCCGGCCCGTGCATTTGTCGGTTGCGCTGGTCCAGCTATCAACGACGGGCCGTGGGAAGGGAGCCACCTCTACTGGCAGGGATGGTGCGTCCTTATCCGTCACCCAGTCGGTAAACATCAAACGCCCGGTTAGCTGCAACGACACTATGCAACGTGGTGAGGAGATGGCTGCGAGGAAGAGAAGGATAGCCTGCGGCGCGTGCTGATCCGAGCAATTCGGCTGCACGGTGCGGCCTACGAAACCACGGGCCGTGAGAAGCCATCATAAAGGGCTCGCCGTTGGAAAAGTTTAGGAAAGGCTGGTCGAACACCGAGAACCATATTGTCTTTGCTGGGGTTTAAATAGCCTTACACATAACGATATCTTGGATTGTGTTCTGTCATCGAATGGGTTGTGCTGCCAACCCTACTTTCTTGAATTTATACCGTTGTTTTCGACATCTCTGGCTTATAGAGAAATATGCAGGTTTCCGAAGATAATATGTACATGCATTACCCCTCCCACAGATTATGCTTTTGTTTCCGTGATGATGTACCCGTAGCAAATTTTTTGTTGCTCAAAATGTGCTTGGCCTCACTTTCGCCACAACAAAATAGAGTTCATAATTCAATTTTCTCTTAACTAATTAATTCTAAATCTCATAGTTTCTATCTTCAGCATATAACGTCATTGTGCACTATGTAAACTCAGTTCTGTGTGATAGATTTCAATGTTTTGTATGAATTGTATAGATATGGAGAGGAACTTGGTGACGGCGGGAACCACTTAAATACTGAAATCAGGTAGGCCTGCACCCCAGGCCTGGGATTTGAACCGGGGTCCATTGTATCTCCACGACAAAATTTTATTAAATAATCGAACAAGGCGGAACAATTTTTTTTTCGCTGCAATTCCACAGCTTCAAACGATCTAAACAATTGGTCGAAGCACGGCATCGAAAAAAGCGATTTCATGTACAGGAAAGATCATGGCGTTTTTTTTAGGTTAAAAGGGAGTATTTTCATTGATTACCTTGAAAAGGGTAAAACAGTTACTATCTAATACTAGGCAAGCCTTGTTTCATCAAGTTAATGCAGCTCCCGATAAATCTGAGCGATCTGAATTACGAGTGGTTGGAACATTTACCGCATTTATCAGATTTCTTCCCCCACTGGATTCCACCTGTTTCAAAATCTAAAGAAATTTCTGACCAAAAAACATTTTGAGTATTTTTCAGCCTTTCCAGCACTTAACGGATGGTACCCATTAATTGGAGGTTCTTATGGAGAAGCATGTTGAACTGAAGAGGAACTACACAGAAAAATGTATATTTTTTAAAACTAAAAACAACACTTCTTCTCTGCTAGGCCCAGAGCTTTTCACCTTAATCTCGAAAACAATTAATACCAAAGCATGGTGAATGAGGACAATCCAGGAAAATTTGTGAAACTTTTCGACACCTTAGGCATCAGTGGAGCCGCAAATAACACGTATTACACCATACTATCAAACAGAGATTACTGCTAACTGCTATCCCGACTAAATTCACGAATGCGTTTGAAGATTTCGACGCGATTTACCGCAGTGTTACTAACCAGTTACGTTTGAATAAATTACTATAATGCAGCTAATTTTCAATTTAGTTTTCCTTCCTTTTAACGTACCAGCGATAACATCCCACCAACTACATCATTCCAAGGGAGAGAGAGAGAGAGAGAGAGAGAAAACCTGTCTATGTTTTCGTTAAGTCAAGAGTGCGGTTCATTCTCGATACGTACAAGTTATCGCACTTCAAAGTGATAACAAGTAGATTCCGCATTTTGCGTACTAACGTATTTTTATTGCTTTTATTTAACCGACATTTTCAATGTAATATAATGTTTTTAATTCGGGCTTGTTCGGCCACCTGGTAGCAGAGTTCCAATTACACGAGTCTTCCGCCTCTGCCTTGAGCGTTTCGTTAATGGAGCAAGTGAAGTGCCCCCCAGCTGTTTTTGAAACACGTAACTTGTATTCTGTGTGATTATGTTTGTTAAAGGTATAGTTACTGAGATAGAGAGCTGGATGATTGCGGGTAACCTCCTAAAACTGAATTCGAATTCAGGACAGCCGGTACGTGGGGTCCAGACTCGCAGCCACACTGGCGGGTGTCGAGGTCTTTAGAGGGGGGGGGCGAATGAGAGCAAAGACCGGAAAGAACTTCAGCTATGGCCTTTCGAAGAAAACCATCGCGGTATTCACCTGAAATGATTTCAGGAAACCATGAAAACAGAAATCTGGATGGCCAGACGCGGATTTGAACCCGGGTCCTCCGGAATAGTAGGCCCAAGCGTTATCAATTACCCATCAGGTCCGGTCAATGCAATACTAATGTTTGTCGGGGTGAGAAGCTCTAGCCAACGGCAGTAAATTTCTGTCGCGCCAGGGTCGCGCTCATTGGCGTGAAATTCTTTGATTATTTGTTGTTGTAACTCAGGGGCGGATCCAAGATTTTGTTTTGGGGGGGGGGGCTTGAGCGGACTTTGGTTTGGGGGGGATTGGCTTGAGTGAATTTTGGTTCAGAGGGCTTGTGTTCAGTGGATTTTGGTTTGGGGGGGGGAGGCTTGAGTCGGGAAAAAGGTAGTATTTATAGCCTCCTCGGGCCTCAAATCCGTAGAGCTAAAAAAAAAAGTCTCAAAACTATAATGTCAGGGGTGGACCTAGATACGTTTGGGGGGGGGCTTCAGCCCTCTAGCCCCCCCCCCTGGATCCGCCCCTGTTGCAACTGACTGTTTCCACTTCTCTAATACCGGTTCTACAAAGCCAGCTCCTGCTGCACAATGGACGCATTCGGCGACTGTCTACGAACTGCAACTCGTTCCATAAGCGACTAAAGGGACGTACATTAATTACGTCAGGTGTTTTTTTCTTAAATTTGGATTCTCCCTCCTCGTTGGTGGGATTTGGTGAGATGTCGAACCCTCCCCCCCCCCCCCCACCTGAGATTTACCTTATAATTTTAATTTTTAAATAAGTAAATATATTTGATATGTTCATGTATTTCGCTTCATGCCACTAAATATCTAAGCGTTAATACTGATTTCTTGTACTACAGTTTTTCTGTGAAAGAGGAGAAAAATGGTGTTAAAAGTTGTTGTGAGATTTTTATTCACCCCCACCAATCCCTTTAAATGTGATTTGGCGAGATTTGCCCGACCTCCCACCCCTTCTCCTACTTTGAGCGCACGTAATTAATGGACGTCCCCTAAATATCCAAGCGCCACTGCCTGGTTCGCGACTGCATAAATATTACAGAAGACGGATCGACTCGTCTTCTTCCTGCTTATAGATTACCAAGGGACTCTCTGGCACCTGACTCAACCGAACAAACATTACAGCCGGTTACACTGCCTCAATACTCTTCCGTAAGAATATTAAAAATAACATAGCAGATTTTCCTATAGGGCATTATCTATGAAAGGTAAAAATGTTACCAAACACGAATAGTTCAGAATACATGCAAGGCATTGTTTCCTTACAAGGTTAATAAGTGTTCTCTCTCATCTGATTGTGTTACCATTTTCGACAGTTGTTTCCTTTATTAAATGTTAAATTCATAACAAACATTAAATATGAACTGTTGTAGTAACATTATTTCCAAAACTAAAACAAACTATATGTTTTCGGTTAGTTTTTTTTTTTTTTTAATAACGCCAACAACGAAGTCATTACAGCAGGGAGAGAATTGCAGATAAGTAACTAGCAGAAGTTTTTTCATGGAATTTTGAAGAAACCATCCTAGAATTCACTTGAAGTGATTTCGGCAGACCAATAAAAACGGAATACTGAATGGCCGAAACAGAAATCGAACCCGTGGTCCTCCATAATGCCAAGCCTCCAAGTTAACAGCTCATCCAGATGTCTTTGGGAAAAAAGCTGTAAATAATAACAGAAAATATTGAAAGTTAATAATATCCAGAAATAGAACATTCTTACATACCAAGTATTCAGTTCTCAAAAATTTATATTACAAGTATGTGTAGTTACAGATCTAATGCTGAAGAGAAACAATAAGCAGAGTTGTTTCAGCTTTGAACTACTTGACAAGCCCATCCCAATTTTCTTAAAAGCTTCAAAAGTTGGTGGCTAAGCACGTATATTTGACTTATTCCGCGTGTTTTAGGATGATTAAAGCCATTCATTCACGCGCTCTGTATATGCCTGCAGTCATTAAAAAAAACATGAAAGAGATGCAACTCGGTGTTCTTTATAATTAGTTAATGGACGAACTCATTACGTCAAAGGAAACCGGAATCAAAAATGATCACTAGCACATTCATTTAGTCTTCTGCAGATTACTAATATATAAATTTCTGCTGGATTTTTTATTAACACCTTGTATGAAATTTTCTTTGCCAGTTTTATGACACCTAGTTTTCGCGACGGTTTCAATACCATCTTATGCCCTGGTTTTGGTGTTAATGTTCTTTCAAACATTTAAGGAAATGCAGAACTAATCTTGATTCATAGAAGTCTGGTCTGGTAGAGCTCATAGTAACGTGGCACCTTGCAATCTATCGTGCCATCGTTTTATAAAGCAAACGAAAAACCATAAGTAAACATCCATTTTAAGAGGAACAAATGAATAGCTGGTAGCACTGTCTGAACTAGTAACTTGTTTCAGTCGTTCAATAATCGGCCAGCAGTCTTCTCTGTTTCGTTAGTGGAGCAAGACTGCGTCGAAATGACAGAAGCAATTTTCAAATTATCAAACAAAACTTGAAACCGCTAGAAAAGTTGTGAAATACTTACAGCCAGGGAATGAAGAAATCTTTCTTTGGCGCCTAGGGATTATACAACGCAGTCCATAACTATTGGACGCGAAACGGAGACTTGGAGGCTGGCCTTTGAAGCATCGTAACAGACAGCTTGTATATCAATTTATCTTGATTTAAGTTTATTAGAAATGCGCTCAAGCCGAGTGAACGCAAAAGGTACATTTATAAACGAATGTGTTTCACTGGAAAGGAAAGCTTTTGCATAATCTGGCAGACGAGATTAAGGGCAAGAAGTCCGAGAGCTAATCATAGAGTCTGACAGTAAACACGTGGTAATATAAGTGTAATTTTCTGAGTGGTCGGCCAATTGTGGACCAAGACGTATTGGTAGACAACGGGACTCGAGGAGAGGACTTGGCACGGATCTACACATTCATCGCTGAGATTCTGGAGAAGGGGTCGAGGAGGGATGATCTTGGTTTCTAGCGCCGAG
Source organism: Vandiemenella viatica (assembly GCA_031002005.1). Taxonomy (NCBI): domain Eukaryota; kingdom Metazoa; phylum Arthropoda; class Insecta; order Orthoptera; family Morabidae; genus Vandiemenella; species Vandiemenella viatica. Next base: position 117,961,796 of record JARYHS010012519.1, read on the forward strand.
GTGAGTGGTTGCACGAGAGGTAGTCGTGGAGATAGCGTCTTCAGCCGGTCAACACACATACCAGATGTTTCAAGGCCACCCCTCCACGATCCAACAACAGCGCTGATGGGTTCCTAACGGTAACAAACGACGGCTCACGCCACCATCCTCATCTCACACCACTGCGGCAATAATGACATCATTACGTGTTCACAGCAAGCGATACCAAGAGACAAAATGTCTGTCATGAAAACGGTTGATACTCTGAAGTGACAATACTACAACGCGGTGGAGGACCATTACCTCTACTTAAAAGATGCCGCGTTCCCATGATCTCTTGTAACGGAGGCGGGACGTGTGTAGAGGTGCGCTTTTGTCATTGGTTTGCATCACAGGTGCGCACCCCTTCTGTTGCTGTAGAGTGCTCTGTGCCAAACGACACTAGGCAACGTGGTGGGGAGGTGGCGGCGAGGTAAGCAAGGGCTAATCTGTGGCGCGCGCTCGTCCCTACACTTCGGCTAATGAGGTGCTGCCTCCATTACAAGAGGTCGTGGGTATGCGGCTTTAAAGGGATAACAGACCTGATGCTCTCTATTTACAACTAAGAAGGCGATAAAAGCAGCTGACAAAAGCAAATGGTAGAGTATAATATTCAGTTGTGCTCTTGATGTTATAATTGTCTGATGACTTTAACGTAAATGTTACTTAAAACCGCAAGAAAAATCCAATAGGTTTCCGTAATGTAGCGAAGCACAGGAGTTAGATTGATAGCCAATATATCAATTCTAATAGAAGATCTAATATAATGCGAATGGTTGAGAGAAAAATTAGTATTGGAGACAGCATTATTGCTAAGGACAGTGTGAGAACTGATCTATTACATAATTCCCAGAAAATTTTAACAAAATTAATGACGACTAGCTGCACCACGTGGAACTTGATATCAGTGCTGGTAAGCCACTGACAAACTATCAAAGAAATGTTGGCTACGTAGGAAAATCAGACGAGCCGTCCCGATTTTTCATTTTTCTTGCGTATCCTCCTAAAAAGTTTCTGGGGTTATTGATTCTCATAATAACCTAGTTTTTGATTCTTAAATTATTATTTCCCTGCTTCTTATTTTCTCTGTGTTCAACATCGAATCTATGTTATGTTGACAATCACTTTCAAAGATGTGTGGGGCGAATAAGTCTCCCACAATACATTAGAAAGCGGAAATTTGCAAGACCTTCAACCATCCATCATGGTCTCAATTTAACCTTTCACTGTTGTTTTTGAGAGTATTGTAGTGTGAAGTCACTCGATTCGTTGCTTTTCAACTTTCGATGTTGATAACTAGATGGCGTGTTGCAAGGATCGCCGGTTCGCGTCTTGCCCAGAGTATGAGTTGTTTTTAAGTCTTGTGTCCACTCTGTCTTGTCCTTCCATTTGTAATCATCAATAGTACTAAAAAGTTTAATAAAATTGACGAAAAAAAAAATGCAGCTGTTGGCTAAATTAAATAAATAAAAAAAAAACCTCGCTGGCATTCCATTTTCCAACTTTTCACACTCTCTTCATTGCCAATGCGGGCAGTATTAGTAAACTTCAGCATCTTTCTCAAGGCCCTCATCACAAATGCGTCTAATTGCTTTACGCATTAAATTTTAACATTAGTGCCTGGACAAAATTTAGAAAAACAATCCATATCGAACATTTTATCATTCTCTGTTGTAAAGTGATAACCAGTCCATTGTAACAAAAATAAATTCCATGCAACAAAAGTACGAACAAGAGGCTTGAACGCAGTATCTCATTTCTATGTCGTAATTGAGATCATCAGTGAACCAACAGAGATAGTCTCCAATTAGTTACAACAGTACATTATGACTTGGTGTGCCAGACAGTAAACCTTGATGTATTAATGTTCAAACTCATTTCCTTATTTGGATAACAGTGCTAGTTATTTCATTATCAACATAACTCACATTTTTTTACTGAAAAGCAGTTTATGATAACTCGTATACATTCCCCTCTAGTGCCGTCTATAGTTACCGTATCTTCTTTTTTTAAATTAAACTTCTCTCTATAGTGAGTGACATGCCATACGGTAATAATAATTTTTTGAGAAGGCTCCTTAAAAATAACGAAGCAATTATCCCAAAATACTCATTTGATACTCTCATTCTCTACAATCAGCTTACGGGTTTAGTTTAAGAAGCGAGATATTTGACTCCGCATTACCAAACAAAAACTTTGCAGGATTGTGAACCAAATTCCTGGATTAAAACCCAAACCTCCCTGCAGTGTGTATGGAGTGAAGGCATACGATGATGATTCGGCCGTCGGATGTGAAGTTTAAATCTGGCGACCCCTGGTTGTCTTTCGGAAGAGTTGACCTGTTTTCATCTCACATCCACAATACAAACAACATTCTACTCTGAACACGCACACCATCTAAGTTATCTGCACATACAGCAACACTTGTGAACACTGTCACTCTGGGAAAGAAACAAAACCATTCCACTTCATCTTCCCAGATATTCCCATGCAGGGGTAGACATCCTCTATTGTAACCGCCTACGCCCGCATACGGGCAAGGTGTTCACAGAAGAAAATTAAAAACTTAATGAAATAACGTGTTGGCTGGTTACCATTCAGCATATCAGCATTCAGTACCGAGAGTGGTGGTGTAATGGTTAGCGTTCTCGCCTCGCATTCGGGAGGACGCCGGTTCGAATTCCCGTCCGGCCATCCAGATTTGGGTGTCCCATGATTTCCCCAAATCACTCCAGGCAAATGCCGGGATGCTTCCTTCAAAAGGCCATGGCCGAATTCCTTCCCATTCCTTACCCCCATCCTTTCCCGTCTCTAAAGACCTCGCTGTTAAGAGACGTTAAGCAGTTTTTTTTTTAAACAAAAAAAAAGTATTCAGTTTCCTTAAGCCTTGTCCACACTGGTAGACAAAGAAGCGCAACATGTGTCTATTAACAAAGTTCTGCGATTTTCTGTTTAGTCAGAAACAATTTTGGTGTTCCGCAACTCCCCATAGGCAAAAATGTCGTGAGTCTGGAATGGAAGTCTTGCGACTTGTTGCGCAACATTTCGTAGAGTGGAAGCGGCTTTCTACCCACAGACAGCAATGTTTTCTGCCATGACGAAGACTGTTCCAATATTGACTGGAGATATGTATATAGACGTGGACGCGTGACAAAGTCTACCAGCTGTTTTGCAACTTGTTCCCAACAGTCTGTAGAAAAAGTTTTCGATTATCTATAGACAGTTTCACGACTTACTCTACCAGTGTGGACAAGGCTTACGCAACGTGCAGGGCAAAATACTAAAACACTGCACAAGCCGCCAAATTTTTTAAAATTATATACAGCGGCAGTGTAAGTATGTCTTATCGTGCCGGGAGACCCATGCTGGTTGGTGACGGACTTCGTGAAACCTAATGGAAGAGCTTAAATGTCGCCATCGCTGTTTACCTTGTGTACTGTCTTTCCTCGTTCGCCTAGGTCAGGGGTGGGCAAATAGTGGCCCGCGGGCCACATGCGGCCTGCTAAGAGGTTTTCTTTGGCCTGTCAAGACAGAAGATCTGCCTTGAACCTAGATTTCCTCCCCGTGCGCAACCGAAGATTCATGTCACATTTTCCACTATGTATCTACTCTGTGCGTGCGTATTGACGTAGATATCCTAGTTACTATATTACAAACAACATTAAACAAAATGTTGCTAATTTTTCTGCAATATTTCCAATAAAGAAAGCAAAACAAAAGATGCGGAGTGTATGAAAAGGCTTAAGAGGCAATAAACTTTATTTACAACGCAATCAACACTTCGAAACAGCGCTACGGAAGCAAGTTTCACGGCAGCCTGCAACCATGCCAAACGAAAAAGTCTTTTTTGGATGGCGGGTTTATTAAGCAATGTATGATAGAGTGTGTAAGCGTATTGCGTCCTGAAGTAGAAGCAAATTTTAAAAGCATTTCACTATAAAGAAGGACTGCCGTGCGGTGGATTGAATCAATTAATAACGAACTCATAGAACAGCTGAAGATTGCGAGCAACGATTTTCTTTGTTTTTCTTTGCCACTAGATGAGATCTCATAATGAAGACACTGCACCATTACTCATCTTTCTGTCTGAAATTAATGAAAATTTCGTCATCCCAGTAGAATTACTTGGCCTAGATTCAATGAAAGATGGAACCACTATTGAGGACTTGCTTGTGTGTGCTGTGAATTGTGGAGAAAACTGATAAAACTGGGTTGTTCTGGAACAAAATTGCAAGCATTATAATGGATGGGCCAAGAGCTATCACTGGAAAAAATACAGGTGTGGTTAAACTGTTAAAAACCAAATTACAAAAACAAGACATAAGCAGTGATATCTTGGTTTTCATTGCGATTTATATCAGAAGAGTATTTGTAAAGCATGCGATAGATCATATTATTAGTATGGTGAACACGATCAGAGTAAGGGCACTCCACCATCAACAATACAGGTTTCTTTTTCTTAAGGATGTGGAGGCGGAGTATGAAGACGTAATTTACCACAATAATGTGAGATGGCTGAGCGTGGGCTAAGTGATAAAAAGAGTCTGGGCATTGTAGAATGAGATCCTCTCATTACTGGATACGAAAAAGATATTTCATGGTTTTGTTACAAAATAGAATGTGAGGATGAAGATGATGTTTGCACCTTATGTACAGTATTTGAGAAAGTTAATGAACTGAATGTGACATTGCATCGAAATGTGGTAGCATGTAAAATCAAGCAAAGCAATACCAGCTCTATTTGCAAGGTAAGCATGTGTAGGCATTTTTTTAATTTTTTTTCATTTCTCTTTGTTAGGAAAACAGAAAGTGCCCAAAGTGTATCTAACAAGATTAGGGATCATCTTCAGAGTTTTGGAGGATGAGGCCACAAGAAGATTTTAGGCCTTTAATAAAATTAAGTCTAAATCAGTTTGTTCTCTCATCCCATCACTGCAGATATGGAAACAGCACATAAGGAGCTACAGCTTGAACTTACTCTGAAAGAAATGTTTAATGATTTGTCATTAGTTAACTTTTATGAACCTTTGTTTGCTGAAAAATTTCCATGTATGAAGAAATTTGCAGGAAAATGTCCTATGTGGTTTTGGTTTACATATATTTATTCGTTAGCAAATAAGAGTATATATAGATGCTCTTGGACAGATATTAACTTGCAGGCTGTGATAAGAACCTCAACAAGCAAACTCAATCTGAGTTTTCCTTTCTTTTTAAAGTAGAAAATGTGATTGGAAACCTTCATTTCATTAAACTGATTTAAAATTAAACGTGCTTGCAACTATAGATGATATGAAATTATTACAATAAATAAACTGCCACCATTTTATTTTATTTATTGATTTTTATGGAACAATTTATACTTTTTCTGAAAAGCAGAGTGAAGTAATGAATGCAGTCACTTTAAGAGGTGCGGCCCTCCGCTTCCACAAAGTGACCCCCGAATCAAAAAAATTAAGCACCCCTGGTCTAGGTGACAGCAGAAAATCGCCTAAAAACTGGCATCAGGGCGGGTTTAACGCGCACAGTCACATTGGCGGGTATTGTTAACTTTGCGTCACCCTTTTCGGAAATATTTAACTTCCATTGGACTTTATGCGATGGTTACAAACGAATTACTGACGCAAAGCATTAGCAACTTCTTAAGGAACTAGTTTATTTAGAGTATCACATGTTTACTTCGCTTTCATGGTTTACGTGAAAGAATAGGAGTGCAGGTTTTTCCTTGGCAGAAGAGCTTCATGCGTAGGCGGCGGAATTGACTGTGGACTGCTCGGCCAACTGAAAACTCCGGCGGGCTTTATTGCAGAACTCACATCGAGTCTCCGCAGGAGGTGCACTGCCGAGAATCTCCTCGTTTCATCACGTGTGCTACTCAGCTAGACGCCGAACAGTCCATTACTGTCTCAGCATGTTCTTTTGCTATAACTTACGCAGTCTTTGGTAACTGATTATATCTGTTAACATAGTGTATCATCGTTGGTTTTCGATCCAAAAAGCAATCTCCAGCCATTCACTCGAAAGATTTTATATTCCCGTCGCCCAGCAAGCTTCATTCGCTTAAGCATTTGAACAGATGCTACTCTATATTCACAATATTGCACATTGTCGCCGGCAGGATTACTTTAAAGGGGGTGCATCTGTATCTTTTTTTATAGATTATGTATAACACTTATTAACTAAGGATACTGAATTTATTGACAGTGTGAATAAATTTGGACAACAACCTAGGCGCCTGAAGTTATTATTCAAGCAGTGAATTTAATAATAAAAATTTTGTTTCTGATCTTTTTCCGCGTATTTTCTTTCATAGCAGGGGGGGTGCAAGTGCAACCCCCCTCCCGGCGCCCATGATATTACATATTATTCCTCTGCAATAATATAACACTATGCTAGTATAACTTACATAGTGATTCACGTAGTTATTTTACCTCTGTGGTTTATTATAATTTAACAACAAATACAATGCAAATTCTTTAAAGGACTTACATATGTTTCTAAAAAACTTCATCCAAGTTGCATTGCAATCTAGAAAGGGTCAGTAACAGGCACTTCCTTGAGACATCTTAGGTCACCGAACTATCCTTCTAACAAACCAGAGCTATTAAGTTTCTGTTGCGATATAACGTAAAAACTTACTAATGATATTACTCAGTTTTTGGGGCCAATATCATCAGAAAACTTTTCGGTTTAGACTCTACGCTGCGAAATAAATTTCGTCATAATTTGAGGGTCACTCAAGTAAAGTCTTACGACATTCTATTAATTCATTTATCACTAGATGTGACCGTGACTTCGTTCCTTCGAGTTTCAGATTTGCGTTGGTAATTCACAGGTAAATTATGAAGGAAATGTTGGCTGTTTCTTGGATCTCCTTCTCACATTCTAAATGTAGGTAGTGTGCAAATGGTTTAAATACTATCGTTGGCCTCATCTGTTTCTGCCATCCCTTGAAACTGCTAATAATTCGTAAGCTATTATCGTTGACACACTTCTCTGCAAGCAATACACGTATTTGAAGTGGTGCTGCCTATTGTGTGTACGAACATAATACTTTTTGAATGTATGTAAACTATGATATTAAATCTCCAATTGAATTGAAAAGTTGATCTTGTTACAGTTTGTATGATTTAAACAACTGTCACCGTGTATATACGGCTAATCGTGGTAAACATTAAGGAACAATTAAATTAACGGACTTTTTTATTTCTTAAAATACCTAGGTAACATTGCATCATTATGTACGGTATTGTTGTGACGGTTCATATTTACTTGATCCGTGTTCACGTACAAATTTTTTAGAATTGGGTCTCTGTATCATGGACGAAATATGGTGCTTATAGAAAGTATCCTGTATGTTAACGGTTGGCTTCAGCTACCGCTATGTGCTGTTTCGTTAAAGTCCGCTCTTTAGTTTTTGCGTTATAGACAGACAGACAAAAATTCCAAATTTGGTGTTTTGGAATCTCTATCTCCAGTAATGTACATTTCAATTACTCTTTTAGAAATAAATTTCATGTAGAGTCACAACATTGCTACCATTTTAATACACAGATATTACTAAATCATGTTCCTCTTGAATCCATAATCAACATTCAAATTTTTGTTTCACTTTTGCTTCCTCTACATAAACGTTACAAATTAGTGAAGACAGATTACAACTTTGCTTCACACTTTCTAAAACTGATACTTACCTCTCCTTAATGAAAGTTGCATGCTTTGCATGCACCTTTAAACAAGCTAACTAAATTAATTCCTATCAATATCGAGAATAAATAGCTATTTCATCTTGGTCTCAAAACTGCTTAGGCAACGCAAATTCTGTTATTTGAAATTTACAGTAATAACACTATAGGTGAGCTCGTGTGAACGGCTATTCCCATACCAGTGTGACTGTTCCCGGCACCTGAATGTCTGCCGGATGTTGACATAAGAACGAGCCACTGTGTGCAGACAAAAACTACACACGCAGCAGCAGTTTCGTCTGGAAAGAGTTTTTACTGCCACCCGCAAAGGAGAGTTTGTCTTGCGGACGGAGAGGCAAAATTCTGTCTCAGTACTAGACCACCTTCATACACAAGTTGCTGCCCGTTTCAATCAATAGGCAGTTTACGGTGGAGTGTGTCTTTAGACATTTACTCCAATTAGCTTCAGGAGTGTCATTACTTCAGGGTCTGTTTGTTATATGTTGGCTTTTTATTTTCTTCTGTCATGTTGGTAGAGAGAGACGGTCTGAGATGTTCTTAGTCGAAGAAATGATCAGCGTCGTCATCAGTTGTGTTTTACTTATCTCAAAGATTTGGGGTGTAACGTAGACTAGACTCCTCGTGGTACACTTTGGGCAACGTGCTTGCACCGCTAAATAGTCTACACAGTCGGTCTACCAGACAATCCTGTAGGATCTCCTGGCAACCAGAGCACAGTAATCCTCACATCACCCAACGGTTCTTATTGCAACCAAAAGACAAGAACCCTTGGACCTTCACTAAGGGTTTGCCAACTTAACATGGCAGGAATAAGCCGATCAAAAAGCGATTGCCTTTCAATGTTATTACTTGGCCACAACGTCGATATAGCCTGCTTTCAAGAAACCCACACCAAGGATGATTTGCAGCTGAGTCTGAGAGGAAAAATACAAGGCTACAAAATCTTATGTGCCAAACATCGTCAAAGTTAAGGGTGCGCAACATATATGCGAAATACTATTACCAATGCCTGCCTCGTCTCAGGATGCAGCGAAAATAACATTCACATTATTACCACGGTGGTGAAAAACATTAAAATTATTAATGTGTATAAGCCCCCTTCCATCTCATGGCCAAGTGAAGTTCTACAAGAGTCTCAACAACCCGTTATGTATATTGGCGATTTCAACAGCCATCACACAGATTGGAAGTACACAGAAAACAACCAGGATGGAATCAGGCTAGAGGTATGGGCGACAGCAAATAACATGAACTTAGTTTTTAACCCGAAAGACGCAGGAAGATGGGGCACCGAAACCAACCCAGATCTATGTTTTGTCTCACGTGACGATCAAAGCCACTCTCTACCAACTAAAAAGACGAGTCCTACAAGCCTTTCCACATAGTAAACACCGACCAGTCTTGCTAGAAGTTGATCTAACAATTCCCATAGTTAGATCCTCGCTTGTATCTAGGTGGAACTTAGGGAAAGCAAAGTGGGAAGAGTTTGCCGGTAACCTGGATAAAAACCTAAGATGGATACCTCCATTAGCAAAAAATATCAGAGATTTGACAACTTGCTTGCGGTTGGAGGGAAACTCATGCATGAAGAAGATAGTTGCTTGACGAGCTGCGCGAGACCACCTTCAAACCCACTCAAACTATCCCTGCGGCTTTCTTCAGGGTCTTCCTTCGCTTAAGACTCGCGTGCTATAAGGTATTGCCTCGTACCTCTAAACTTTGTGCTAATCTGCGTTACACTACTTGTTTGTGGGAATAATAATTTATTTAAGCCTAGAATTCGGTGTCATTCTAGAATTCGCCTTGATGATGATAAGTTCCTTCTCTTTACTGGTTTTAAAATTGCAGCAGTATGTTATCATCAGGGAATGATAAACCACAGATATCGGCGACACCTCTTCCTTAACCAATATTATTTGCGTTCGGTTGAAAAATTAGATGAAATAACTGCATCCCTTCTCACAGAACAGGCTAATTCTACGAGCAGGAAGAGATGTTCTTGATCATCTTCCCAAAGTTCTCTCCTACGTCGCCTGTCTTCCTCAACTTTTCGACGGATATTTTCATAATACTTGTCACCATCATAAACAATTTTCCTCTTTTAATATAACTAGGCCCCTTATTAAGTGGAGAATTAATTAGAATAAGATGGATTACTAGAGATATATTTGATGAACTGAAAGTTTATGATAAATTAAAATGTTGTAATCATATATATTATTTCTATAAGGTATTTTTTTGTCACAAGCCTGTATCTTCTTTCATACTTAACCGAAATCAATGAATGAGGTGTCATTTTAAAGCGTATGGTCTCCACTTTGGTCACATCATATTTTAAGAAATAAAGTTTTCGGTATTCGACCCTTAAAGGGCAAAAATGTCAATCTTTCTAAAATGCTGTTTTCTGTGTTTACGAGTCATTTATCTCCCTGGATACGTATATGAAATAGTTTAATATAGTATCATTTTAAAGATTAAGATCTCCGCATTAGTGACGTCATATATTAAGACAGATATATTTCGTAATTCGACCCTTAAAGGGCAAAAGTATCAATATTTTTGTAATGCGTAATTGTGTCACGAGCGATTTATCTCCCGTAATATCTAACCAATATAGATAAATGAGGAATCATATTAAAGATCAAGGTCTCCGGCATGGTAACATTATATTTCAAGAAAAGAATTTTTCGTTTTTCGACCCTTAAAGGTCAAAAATGGCGATTTTTCTAAAATGCTGTTTTTTGTATCTCGAGACATTTATCTCCCTGGATATCGAAACAAAATCGATAAATGAAGAAGGATTATGAGGAGTAATGTCTCAGCTTTGTGACATGATATATTAAGAAAGAATGTTTTTGGAAATCAACCCTTAAAGGGAAAAAGTATAAATTTTCCAATAACGCATTTTTGTGTCACGAGTGATTTATCTCCCTTAATATCTAACGGATATAGATAAATGAGATATCATATTAAAGAATAAGGTCTCCGCCGCGGTAACATTATATTCTAAGAAAGGAATTTTTTCGTTTTTCGACCCTTAAAGGGCAAAAATGGCGATTTTTCTAAAATTCGTTTTTTGTATCTCGAGCCATTTATCTCCCTGGATATCTAACCAAAATCGATAATGAAGTAGGATTATGAGGAGTAATGTCTCAGCTTTGTGACATAATATTTTAAGAAAGAATGTTTTTGGAATTCAACCCTTAAAGGGAAAAAGTTTAAATTTTTCAATAACGTATTTTTGTGTCACGAGCGATTTATCTCCCTTAATATGTAACCGATATAGATAAATGATGTATCATATTAACGAATACGGTTTCCGCCGTGGTAACATTATATTTCAAGAAAAGAATTTTTCGTTTTTCGACCCTTAAAGGGCAAAAATGGCGATTTTTCTAAAATTCGTTTTATGTATCTCGAGCCATTTATCTCCCTGGATATCTAACCAAAATCGATAAATGATGTAGGATTATGAGGAGTAATGTCTCAGCTTTGTGACATAATATTTTAAGAAAGAATGTTTTGGAATTCAACCCTTAAAGGGAAAAAGTTTAAATTTTTCAATAACGTATTTTTGTGTCACGAGCGATTTATCTCCCTTAATATCTAACCGACTTAGATAGATGAGGTATCATATTAACGAATAAGGTTTCCGCCGTGGTAACATTATATTTCAAGAAAAGAATATTTCGTTTTTTAGACCCATAAAGGGCAAAAATATCGATTTTTCTAAAATTCGTTTTTTGTATCTCGAGCCATTTATCTCCCTTGATATCTAAACCAAAATCGATAAATGAAGAAGGATTTTGAGGAGTAATGTCTCAGCTTTGTGACATGATATATTAAGAAAGAATGTTTTTGGAAATCAACCCTTAAAGGGAAAAAGTATAAATTTTCCAATAACGCATTTTGTGTCACGAGTGATTTATCTCCCTTAATATCTAACGGATATAGATAAATGAGATATCATATTAAAGAATAAGGTCTCCGCCGCGGTAACATTATATTCTAAGAAAGGAATTTTTGGTTTTTCGACCCTTAAAGGGCAAAAAATGGCGATTTTTCTAAAATTCGTTTTTTGTATCTCGAGTCATTTATCTTCCTGGATATCTAACCAAAATCGATAAATGAAGTAGGATTATGAGGAGTAATGTCTCAGCTTTGTGACATAATATTTTAAGACAGAATTTTTTTGGAATTCAACCTTTAAAGGGAAAAGTATAAATTTTTCTATAATGCATTTTTGTGTCACGAGCCATTTATCTCCCATGATATATAACCGATATAGATAAATGAGGTATCATAGTAAAGATTAAGGTCTCCGCCATAGTCAAATTATATTTTAAGAAAGAATTTTTCGTTATTCGACCCTTAAAGGGCATAAATATCAGTATTTCTAAATGCGTTTTTTGTGTCTCAAGTCATTTACCTCCGTTGACAATTAAACAAAATTGATAAACGATGTATCATTTAAAAGATTAAGGTCTTCGTAATGTCTTCGGTTCCGTTACCCACATTTTAATAAAGAAATTTTTAAAAATTCTAACCTTAGAGGGCAAAAGTATTAATGTTTTTACACTGCATTTTTCTGTCATGAGCTATTTATTTCCCTTGATACCTAATCGAAATCAATAAATGACGTATCGATTAAATATTAAATTATCCACTATCGTCACATCATATTTTAAGAAAAACTTTCTCCAAATTACACCCTTAAGGGGCAAAAATAACATCATTTCTCAAAACTTTTTTGTTTACCTTGCTTGATAACTAACCGAAATCGATAAATGAGGTATCATTTTAAAGACCAAGGTGGCTGCTTTGGTCCTACCATATTTTATAAAAGAAATTTTTTGTAATTCGACCCTTAAAGGGCAAAAGTATCAAAATTAGTTATAGAACGTGTTGATTTTTTAATTTTTTTATATTATATGCCATTTATCTTCTTCGATACCTAGCTGAAATCGATAAATGACATATCGGTTTAAAAATTAAGGTCTCTAGCTAGGTAAAATCATAAATTAAGAAAAAAAAAGTCCTGAATTTGGTGCTAAAAGTGGTAGCGCGTATGAGACTGTTCAGAGCCAAGTCCCCAGATTTCAGCAGCGGATATCACAGAGAAGTCAATAAACTTTTTTTTATTCAATAAGTAGTTTTTCGTATATATTTTTTTTCTTTTACGGAAACACTGTTGTTTTGCTGTACAATTCCAATGTAATTCGCTCAGCAACAAATATCACAGAGATGTTGATATGTTGTGTGCAGTTTGTTAAGGTTTATTCTTCCAAGGTCAGTAACACTTTGTCATAAATAAAGTGTGTTTTAAATTTTCCTAACTGTTTCATAATATGTTGTAAGTATTTTGCTGTGTACCTATTAGACTAAAAAAAAACATTTGCAACAAAACTACGGTTCTACTATTCATTATATTACAAACATTCAACCTCACTATTCGTCGTATTTTATTCGCGAAATTTTCGCACGGGTCGTCTAGTATATATATATAAAATAAGAGAATAGATGAGTGAGAAATGTAGTAAAAGTTGAATAATGTAAAGGAATAATGTAAGTCTGACAATATGGAAGCGGGTCATTGATCTGAAACAGTCCAAAAGAGTGACGTAAAGAGAAGTCCCCTTCTTGTCCAACATTAGCCAGTTGTATGCTAAGTTTAACCTCCATCTTCGGTCATCATCTAGAAAACCCATCAGGCTGGGATATAAACAGTAAGACAAACTCAAGAAGCCAAGATGGTCCCTAGGCAAGGTTAAGGATACTATATCTTAGTTCTAAGTAAAGCAGTTATTTGAGCAAGCGTGAAGATGGTGAATAATAATCATTGTGTTAATGCTGCTGCTCTTTGTCTCTTACGCTAGTAGCACTTATCTTGCACTTAACTGACGATTCTGCGAAGGTACCTCTGATGGTACTTCAAGATATCAGACTCTACGCCAATCACATTCTATTATTCCTGAGCGTTATGAGACACTAGTCTTTAGACACTAAGACATCCCTGAGGTTCCTTTTTAAATCGTATAATATATCACGTGGCTCAGAATTTATCCATTAATACTGATGTTCTCCGCCAATAGATTATTTCATACACCAACTGACAACACTTGATTCTCGTTATTATTCTTGTTCCACAGACTCCTGTAGAGGAAGGACTTCTGGTATGTAAATACTGATCTGCAAACAAAGCTTATCAAAAGCAACAAAAAATATCTGGAACTGTGTCTGTGATTGTACACTTCCTGTTGTTATTTAATTTAATTTAATTGCAATGGAGCACAGGCTCCGGTGGCAATTTCCCTACACACCCATCTTTCCCCTATCCTGCACCCACCTACATTTGCCCTCTACAAATTTTATCTTTAAATTCTTTCAAAGTTTTCGGTAAATTATTCATCATTTCTCTTGGTAACTCATTCCAATCCCTGACACCCTTACCTAAAAAAGAGAATCTTCCCACACCCTTGTGCCTGAAATCGAGTGCCAGCTTGTGGTCATGGTTATCTTTTCCCTTCCATGCACTACTTTTCATACCTATTGCAATATCTTTCCATGCCTCATCGCCAGTATATGCCCTGTACCAACTGAAGTTTAACACAATGTGTCAGAGAAGTTTAAGCTTTTGTTTTAAGCTTTTTCAAGTAAAATATTACCATAATTGTAAACGTCGTTACTATTCCAGGTGGGAGTTTCTCATGAATTAGGTGATAGAGGATGGACATATATCTAGACTTTTCGGTAAGAAAGACTGAGAACTCCAAACTGCTACTTACTAGTCTCCAAACTAAAGACCATGATCAAAATGAAGCCATTTTGGAAAGGTTACTAATTCCGTAACTCCGTAACTACATCCATTCTTCCTTTACAAAGACTTATTTTTTATTTTTACTTATGGCATTACGTCTCTTCGACGTCAAGGTCATTAGAGGCCGGATGGGACTGGAGGACAAGGAACGGGAAGTAATTCGGCCATGGCCTTTTGATACTGCCGTCTATGAGGCGCTAAGTGCGACTGAAAAGAAGTCCAGTGTTTTAAATTAAGCCATTTCTTCCCCCCTCCCCCCCCCAAGTAGGACATAATACCTAAATGATTACATAGCTAACTGTGTTTCTAATTGAATGAGCATAACGCTAATGCAATTAGCTGTATTCTACTCGTATGATATCGTATCGCTTCTTTTATTACTCACATTCATTTACATCCATTCCAGGCGCTCTATCCTCAGAATAAGTGAGCCAGGCTTTATTTGGGTGATGTAGATCATTTTTCATGTATTTTATTATGCTTATCCAACACAACATCATGCTGTGTTGTCAATTTTGTTTAAATGATTTGTTTTACTTTTCAAATAAATAATTAATATTCAAATCTGAACGTCCCTCACATGACATTGTATTTAATTATTGTGATTAGTTATTAGTTCACAGACAAATAATACTTTTTGAATTATCGGTCGTTTGCTTTGTAAACTATCTTTATACAACAGCAAAAGTAAGTCTAAACTTCTACGGCTGAACACTTACTAGTGAGCTGAAAATAATTTTTCTCATTTTAAGTTAATACTAGCTGTTACCCGCGACTTCGTACGCGTGGACTTGGAGTTTTCATTTCCAAAATTGGATATAGAAAACTGTTAGTAACGTAAGATTTGTCCCAAACAACACCGAGTCGACATAATATGATGGAAAAGCCATCATTATATAATCCTATCGTCTAATCTGTCTCATGAAGAGAATCAATTTACAACATATTTAAAACAGAAAAGAAAGCGAAGGTGCGGGGATGTGTGTGTGTGTGGGGGGGGGGGGGGGTGGTTAACTGATTGCAGCTTTATTTCAGCTTGGTTTTTTCTTCTTTCTTCAATATGAGCATCTGAATCTTATAATCTAATAGCAGCACATTGTCTTCTAGACCTGCACCTTCGGCCAATGTTTACGTCAGTAAGGCATGTCAAGACGGAAGACAAATTGGTGCCAGAAACTTTTATACAGACACAAATGAATAGTACAGTGCAGAGCAAATTGACTTCTATACTAAATAATAAGTTTTGTTTCTTATCGAAATCTTATATATATATAAAAATAGACGTGTTTTTTCCTATATTTCACTTTTCAGCCACCACTACCTTGCACAGATCACTGATGTTTGTTGGTGGAAGTAGCATGGAGTTTCCTGTCGTGCACAACGTTGGCACGAATGCCGATAGCTGTGGGGATGTGGGAGATGTAATGATTAAAGTTGGTCAGTGCAGGGCGTTTTCATATTTCGACCAAAAATTCGTATCTCCGTATACTTCTCTTTCCTGCCACAACTACATAACATAGACCTTTGGTATTTGTGTGTGGTAGTAGAATCGTCTTTCCTGTCGTGCACTATGGTTGTTAGATGTCGGTAGCTATGGGGTGTGGGAGATATGGGGGTTGAAAGTGGTCGACCTGTGGCAATTTCATACTTCTGCCAAAGACAAAAGTGTCATGGTGTATCACTTTTAAGCGAAAACTATAGATCACAGATAACTGGCGTTTGTGTGTAGTAGTAGCACAGAGTCACCTTTCGATCACAATAGCCGCCGAATTTCAGAAACTGTCGGTAGTGTGGTAGATATGGTGGTTGTAAGTGGCCGACCAAGGATATTTTCGTATTTCGACTGTCTCCGCATATGTCACTTTTCTGTCACAACTACATTAGCATAGAGCATTGTTGTTTGTGTTTGGTAGTAGA
>JARYHS010012519.1:117979250-118010653 GCA_031002005.1 Vandiemenella viatica
TTTGACCAAAAACCTACCTTCGGAGCATGAGACTTAAAAAAAAGTCTCAAAAAGGGGGGAGGGTGTCTCCTTCCAAATCTCACGTCATTTTAGAGGGGGGGGGAAATCCGATCAAATCTCACGAAGTCTCACCAGAAAAGGGGGGGTCTGGAATTCCGGAAAAACATCTCACGTCATTAATGGACGCCCTCCAAGGAACTAGTTTCTATAGAGTATCACATGTTTACTTCGCTTCATGGTTTACGTGAAAGAATAGGAGTGCGGGTTTTTCCTTGGCAGAAGAGCTTCATGCGTAGGCTGCAGAATTGACTGTGGGCTGCTCGGCCAACTGAAAACTCCGGCGGGCTTTATTGCAGAACTCACGTCGAGTCTCCGCAGGAAGTGCATTGCCGAGAATCTCCTCGTTTCATCACGTGTGCTACTCAGCTAGACGCCGAACAGTCCATTACTGTCTCAGTATGTTCTTCAGCTATAACTTATGCAGTCTTTGGTAACTGATTATATCTGTTAACATAGTGTATCATCGTTGGTTTTCGATCCAAAAAGCAATCTCCAGCCATTCACTCGAGAGATTTTATATTCCCGTCGCCCAGCAAGCTTCATTCGCTTAAGCATTTGAACAGATGCTACTCTATATTCACAATATTGCATATCATTCCTCAGCAATAATATAACACTATGCTAGTATAACTTACATAGTGATTCACGTAGCTATTTTACCTCTGTGGTTTATTATAATTTAACAACAAACACAAAGAAAATTCTTTACAGGACTTATATATGTTTCTAAAAAAACTTCATCCAAGTTGCATTGCAATCTAGAAAGGGTCAGTAACAGGCACTTCCTTGAGACACCTTAGGTCACCGAACTATCCTTCTAACGCACGAGAACTATTAAGTTTCTGTTGCGATGTAACGTACTAACGATATTTCTCAGTTTTTAGGGCCACTATCATCAGAAAACTTTTCGGTTTAGACTCTACGTTGCGAAAGAAATTTCGTCATAATTTGAGGGTCACTCAAGTAAAGAGTCTTACGACATTCTATTAATTCATTTATCACTAGATGTGACCGTGACTTCGTTCCTACGAGTTTCAGATTTGCGTTGGTAATTCACAGGTAAATTATGAAGGAAATGTTGGCTGTTTCTTGGATCTCCTCCTCACATTCTAAATGCAGGTAGTATGCAAATGGTTTAAATACTATCGTTGGCCTCATCTGTTTTTGCCATCCCTTGAAACTGCTAATAATTCGTAAGCTATTATCGTTGTTGATGAATCATAGACACACTTCTCTGCAAGCAATACACTTATTTGAAGTGGTGCTGCCTATTGTGTGTACGAACATAATACTTTTTGATTGTATGTAAACTATGATATTAAATCTCCAATTGAATTGAAAAGTTGATCTTGTTACAGTTTGTATGATTTAAACAACTGTCACCGTGTATATAAGGCTAATCGTGGTAAACATTAAGGAACAATTAAATTAACGGACTTTTTTATTTCTTAAAATACCTAGGTAACATTGCATCATTATGTACGGTATTGTTGTGACGGTTCGTATTTACTTGATCCGTGTTCACGTACAAATTTTTAGAATTGGGTCTCTGTATCATGGACGAAATATGGTGCTTATAGAAAGTATCCTGTATGTTAATGGTTGGCTTCAGCTACCGCTATGTGCTGTTTCGTTAAAGTCCGCTCATTAGTTTTAGCGTTATAGACAGACAGACAAAAATTCCAAATTTGGTGTTTTGGAATCTCCAGTACTGTACATTTCAATTACTCTTTTAGAAATAAATTTCATGTAGAGTCACAACATTGCTACCATTTTAATACACAGATATTACTGAATCATGTTCTTCTTGAATCCATACTCAAAATTCACATTTTTGTTTCACTTTTGCTTCCTCTAAATAAATGTTACAAATTAGTGAGGAAAGATTAAAACCTTGCTTCACACCTTCTAAAACTGATACTTACCTCTCCTGATTCTCTGTTTTTATTATAATCACCTGATTTTTATTTAAGTTATTTTACTATCTCGATATTTCAGTTCTTCTTTAAGATTTTGAACATATTGTCCCATCTAATCCACAGACGCCATAAATAAATAGTTTTTTATGTGTCAGTACAATATTAATCTCAACGCTATTATGACTTCTCTTATAACAAGGCTTTTCTTAAAACCAAATTTGTTTTCCTCTAATGTCTCATTCTATTCTTTCGCATACTATCCTAGTTAATATTGAAGCATGTGGTGTTACTCAGATTATACGATTATTCAGCTCGCTCTTTCCTTAGGAGAGTGAAGATACTTTTATTTAAATCTGTGTTTACTAACGTTCTTATTTGAACTTGAATAATCATTTAATTCGTTCATCTCATATAAATTTTATCAGTTATTGGGAAATTTCATCAGTTTCTGCTACTCTAGTTGAATTCAGGTGCCCCAAACCCTTGTCAGATTCAATCTTCAAGATACGATATCCTACCTCATCAATTTCTTATTTCTAATATGTAAAACACAACAAAATATAGAAATAATGACTATGAAAAGTTTAAAGTATTGTCAAAGGAATCTGTGCATTTGGTTGTGGCATCTGCTGGAGCGTGTAGAGCAGGTTCAATAATCACTTGACGGGGCAGTCCTGCACAATATGCTCCGCGCCTTAGGTCGGCATTACACTGTAAAAGGTTTTCGTCAAAGATCTTTGATAAAAGATATTTTATAAAATATTTTACAGTGTAATGGGACATATTGTATAAAAGATTTCTTTTATGAAATGTAATACGTTGGCATGCATTTTATAAAAGGTTTCAAAGAAAACAAAGAAAATGTCGCAAACAAAGTTACCGAAGTTTGTTAGGACTGCCGAATACAGGAAAATCTTGATTTCTGAGTATAAACAGAAGAAAATGTTGCGCAATCAGAAATATATAAACTATAAGAATAGGAATAAAAAGGCGGACACTTACGCAAAGAATACGAAGTTAATTAGTTCTATGAAAGAAGGCTTTGTTGTCGATAACGTGAAAAAGAAAATTAATGGATTAAGAAGCTAGTACTTGACAAGTTTCTGGAATAATAGCTGAGCAATACGGGTGCCATACTGTAGAATATTGTAGATCCGCCACCAGGAATTGAGTACAACCCATTACTCATACACCGTAAAATAGACATCCGATAGTATACATCGTTAAGTTCGGGGGTAATAATTCTGATATAGAAATTTTTGAAAATATTGCGGTAAGAATTTATTGGACCTAAGCTGCAGCTTCAACTATAATTTTCATAATATATCACTTCCTCACATTGCAGATCTTTCACTAAACTTTGATGAATTCCTTTCATATCAAGTCTTGCAATCCACGATTTAACCCAGGTACGTTTACTTCTCTTCTTTTTCTTCAATAAAACACGTATCGTGACGGCTGCACGTACTGTGGCTGCACAAGCATACAAGTTTACTTCACTCATTTCAGAAAACTATGATGAAAAATTTTATGTGGTGCAATGGGCCATTTAAAAATTAAACATGATAAGATAAACATGATAAAATCTTTGACAATGTTCTTTTACAGTGTAATGCCGGCCTTGTTCATAATGGGTGTCTTTCCGAATAGGCTCCAGCCAGTGCGATGAACCATGACCAGTCCTGAAGAGATTCAGCTAGTTCCAATACTTTGACACCCGGTAGCTTCTCCTTGCCTGTTCTCTATTATACTGTTTTTCCTTGTCATGCTGGTTATCTCTGTATTCCTTCAACCGGTTAGGTCTGTCTTCAAAATTTAAAAAGACGTTTCCAGTCAGCATGCTAAATGTTTAGCACACTTTTTCTTGGTTTATTCAAAATTCTGGTTGGTCCCTCTATATGCCGCAAATAGTCTGTACACATTCATTTCATTCTCTGCTTCTTCATGTAATTTGCAGCCGTCTAGCTTTCTTACATTTACGGTTTATTTGATTTCTGAGTTTCCTGTACTGCTGTCTTCCTGCTTCATTGTGAGCATTTTTTGTATCTCCTCTGATCTATCAAATAAAAACCATTTCCTGGTATGCCTTGCAATCTAAAAATTGCTTATTAAATCTCTGTTTAGCCATGATGTAATCTATTATTCCCTGGGAATTTCCAAGTGCATATCTTTATATATAAAGATGAATGTATGTATGTTTGTTTGTTTGTTTGTTCTTCATACAAATCCACAGTTTTCATCCGATCTCGATGAAACTTTGCACACTTATCCTTTGAAACAAGGAGAAAAATACTGTCTACATTTGGTTGAAAAATTATCTGTATAAATAACACATGTTGTGTCATAACTTCGAAATACGGCGATAGGTAGACACGTTGGATGTGGACGTCTCCAGACCGTGTTTCCGTGTAGTGAACTGGCAGTTCAGTGGCTAAAGAGCTTTGTTACGAACGTCGTGGTCTCCGGTTCAAATCTCCGTAAAGGCTAAGATTTTAAAAATTGTTTTTCATCGTAAGAGTCAGGCCTGGGCCGTAGGTTATATGGATTGAATGTTAAACTGTAGATATTATAAAGTTAGGGGTGCAATGCGAGGCAAATCGTAGGTAGTCTTGCAATTTTGTAGGTGTACACTTTTTTACGTTGTAATGATCCCTCAGGTGTTGTTCGCAGTCAGTGTGTGAGTGTGAACCACAGTAATACTAATATAAGTACGGAAGTAAGTCTCTGTCTTTTTGTTACGTTTTGACGACTATATGGCTATATCGTTGTGATGGAATTTTATAAGGAAAGCTGTATGAAGGGCACAGGATATTTTTTCCAGTATGATTAACAGTTGTAGTCACGAAATTTTGAAATCTTATCGAATAGTGTCAGAAATATGTTGGAAATTGATTCTCTTCAAGAGGCAGGTTCGACGGTAGAGTGATATAGTGATAGCTTTCCTGTCATATTATGCCGACTCGATATTGTTTGGGACCAATCCTTCGTTACCAACAACTTTTTATATTTAATTCTGGCAAAAAAATTCTTAATCCACGCGTACGAAGTCGCGGGTACGAGGCTAGTTCTACTATATTTCTTAAATGTCGAATGTAACATGTTTATTCTATAATTTTCGTAAATTTATAACAGTCTATGTCTTAGTTCTTTTCTTTCTTCTAAACCGATATTACCTACAATATTCCATTCTTTTCCTTTTCCTACCACTGTGTTCCAATCATTCTGATTTTGCTCGTCCTTCAAGTCTATAGTCAGCTGTTCGATGATTTTACCAAGTATTTCGTCATCTTCTTCTAAAGGTGCGTGTACACCTGCACTAATGTGATTGCTTCAGGTTTACTTTCTGTCCTAATCAGTATAATTCTATCGTATGCTGTTTGTGACAACTCTCCAGTTTTCCTATTTTCTTGTGCCCTGTTGATAGTCTTTGCACTATTAGTATACATTCTCTAAACCAGAAATCCTGTGCATCATTCAGTTTAACCTAATTAATTCCAACATCTATTTAAAGTCATTCCATCGCCCTCTTGCCCTATTGAAACTTCTAACAATCCATACTCAAGACTCGCAGAATGATTCTATAGATTCTGGTGACTCCTCCTAGAACAGTATCCACACAGAAATATTTTACATAGAAAGAAGCCATCATCGTTTGGGAGATTTACATATTTCCAAGATAATCTTTCGGAAATTTATGCATTGGTTTTCCAATGTCTTTCTCATCTCCATTACTAATTGATCTGCCTGAGGGCTAGAGATTGTCAAGTACAACTTAACGCTCCTCCGCTTTAGTATAACGAGGCTGTTCGTAAGAATTGGAGAACTCTTTATACTGGGAATCGTTAAGTAGTCACAGTGAGTCCTTGTAGACAGGAAACACATTTTGTTGCAATTATTCTTCCACAAACATTCCCAGGACGGAAAAATGCTGCGGATAATAATCATCCAGAATTCCTGTTTTAACAGTTATGTTGGAGAAATAGTAAATGACGCAATAAATTTAAAACACATCCTTAAGTATTTAGATGTTCAGAACATAAATATTATTCAGTTTCCATACTTTCAGCATCAACAGGATTCAATCTATGTATTTGTTTGCTAGATAGTTGACTTGGTGGTGAAATTTGTATACTGCCAGTTGAAGAATAACATGTACTTTTAAGCCTACCTAAACTGTTTTCAACTTACATATAAATCTTTTAAGGAATAGTAATGGATCGCCAAAATAATTAATTTGATTCACTGTCCATTCAAATTGTTTATATCATTCAAACAACTCTTACGAATTTCTAAAGAATTTCTATTAAAATTTAAAATCATTTTGGTACTGTATCAATCAATTCTTGTTATCACTTCAATGTTTATAATCCAATTAGTAATGTTTTATTGACTGGTTTAGGCTTCAGCCATTATTGAATCTCTAGCTGCTTCGATGAAATTCTTTGTGGCCTTCGCTTTCAATGATTCATTTCATAAAAGATATTACTTCGTTTTTAATTTAATTCTTGGCACCTTTTGTTTTCTTTAGCCAACACACATTTTAGTGTGATATTTAACAGTGCTTTCCACATTATGAAAAAAAAAAATGTTTTGGACAGAGGACTGGTTGAATACATTGACATTGCGGTTATGCTGAAGAATGCCATTTTTTGCTGAAAATCATGAAATCCGATATGTAGCAATCGAACTGTAGCTCCGTTGCGCCACCTGTGTAGCTATATCTGAAACGGTGTCAACGTAGACTGAAACGTTAGTTTCCCCGGTTGGCGTAGCTAATAGAACAGCGTGAAAAGTTCTTAGCCTACCAGTTAAAAAAAATATATATATATATAGTTCTCCTTTATTACAAAACACTCTGTCCCATGTTTCTCCAACGAATGGATTTATTCCTAAACTGCGATTCTCTAGTGTCTGAAAATTACCCATCTACAGCTGTTGTAGCCACTTCAGTTAATTCAAAATATTTTTATCCATTAATTTCTTTACGTTTGGAAATAGGTGGCAGATAAAAGAGGCTAAGTCTGGTGAACATGGTGGATGTTCCGACAATTCGTACTTCATATATTTCAGTTTTCTCTTTGTTTAGCATGTGCATCGTCTTTATGAAAGATAACATTTTTCATTTACAATCTAGGTCTACCTCACGATATTTTCATCCAGTTGGTCCAGAAGACTTAAAAACCATTCACCAGCTACAATTTAAACCTTTCAAAAGTAATTAATGAAATAAATCCCTTTTGAATCCCAGAAAACAACGCCCACGACTTTACCAGCATATGAAATAGACTTCGTCTTATTTTTGAGCAGAATCGGCTGCTTATACCGACTCTTTTGATTCTGCCGTTCAGTGGTGGACCCAAATCTGATCGGCAAACAAATTGGTAGGATTCAGAAAAAAAAACCACACACACACACAAAAAACCTAACAAAACAAACAAACAAACAAAAACAAACAAACAAAACAATGACAAAAAAAGTTACAAACCTTATAAAATTCAATTTCGCGCTTAACAATTGCGGTAAACATCAAGTGCAAAACTTTGTTATTTAATAACTGCATAAAGATTTTTGGGATAATCTTGTAAGTATACTTCACTCTGTTTCACCAAAGACCGACTTCATTTCGATGTAGCAGTTATTTCATAACCAGTCAGTGTGGCTATGCGAGTTAAAGCGACGCTACACTGGATCGTGGAGGTACAACAGAGCATAGGTTCAAATCCCGTGCAACGTGTGTCGGCAGAACTGATTGCGATTCTTAGGCCTTTTTCCGCAATCACCTAGGCGAATTTTGAGACGGCCCCCAATCTACGTCTTATAAGCTATACATTTCGCAAACAAAAATACGCTTATCACAGAAAACGCAAGTTGCACTTTTCTCATACAGATGGCCACACAACCGCTCCCACTCCCCCTGCCCCCAGCGAAACTACGAGAGCATGCCGGAAGTAGATGACACATTAAATCAAAATAAGCACAGCTCGCGAAGGTGGAAAAGATTAGTTTTCTGTCGTGGCTTTACAACTCGCTAATATCGGGGTCATTACAGCAAGGTCGAGGAAGGCATGATCTTTTTTTAAACCATCCTGGCATTCGGTTGGAATTTTTTCTGGAAACTGTGGAAAAACGAAAACAGGATGACGGGCGGAGGATCCAATCCGTGTCCTCGAATACCAGCCGCTCACCACCATTCCTGCTAAATCAGTTTTTAAAATCTGTGACTCTAAAGCACCTTAACGTAATTATTAATTGTTGGTTTTGTGCTCTGTGTTGATAAAGATACTTAATGAAAGTTGCATGCTTTGCATGCACCTATAAACAAGCTAACTAAATGCATTTCTATCAATATCGAGAATAAATGGCTACTTCATCTTGGTCTCAAAACTGCTTAGGCAACGCAAATTCTGTTATTTGAAATTTACAGTAATAACACTATAGGCCAGCTCGTGTGAACGGCTATTCCCATACCAGTGTGACTGTTCCAGGCACCTGAGTGTCTGCCGGATGTTGACATAAGAACGAGCCACTGTGTGCAGACAAAAACTACACAGGCCGCAGCAGTTTCGTCTGGAAAGAGTTTTTACTGCCACCCGCAAAGGAGAGTTTGTCTTGCGGACGGAGAGGCAAATTTCTGTCTCAGTACTAGACCACCTTCATACACAAGTTGCTGCCCGTTTCAATCAATAGGCAGTGTACGGTGGAGTGTGTGTTTAGACATTTACTCCAATTAGCTTCAGGAATGTCATTACTTCAGGGTCTGTTTGTTATATGTTGGCTTTTTATTTTCTTCTGTCATGTTGGTAGAGAGAGACGGTCCGAGATGTTCTTAGTCGAAGAAATGATCAGCGTCATCATCAGTTGTGTTTTACTTATCTTGCACGGCGGCTAAATAGTCTACACAGTCGGTCTGCCAGACAATCCTGTAGGATCTCCTGGCAACCAGAGCACAGTAATCCTCACATCACCCAACGGTTCTTATTAGAACCAAAAGGCAAGAACCCTTGGACCTTCACTAAGGGTTTGCCAACTTAACATGGCAGGAATAAGCCGATCAAAAAGCGATTGCCTTTCAAAGTTATTACTTGGCCACAACGTCGATACAGCCTGCTTTCAAGAAACCCACACCAAGGATGATTTGCTGCTGAGTCTGAGAGGAAAAATACAAGGCTACAAAATCTTATGTGCCAAACATCGTCCAAGTTACGGGTGCGCAACATATATGCGAAATACTATTACCAATGCCTGCCTCGTCTCAGGATGCAGCGAAAATAACATTCACATTATTACCACAGTGGTGAAAAACATTAAAATTATTAATGTGTATAAGCCCCCTTCCGTCTCATGGCCGAGTGAAGTTCTACAAGAGTCTCAACATCCCGTTATGTATATTGGCGACTTCAACAGCCATCACACAGATTGGAAGTACACAGAAAACAACCAGGATGGAATCAGGCTAGAGGTATGGGCGACAGCAAATAACATGAACTTAGTTTTTAACCCGAAAGACGCAAGTAATTAAAAATCAGGAAGATGGGGCACCGAAACCAACCCAGATATATGTTTTGTCTCACGTGACGATCAAAGCCACTCTCTACCAACTAACAAGACGAGTCTTACAAGCCTTTCCACATAGTCAACACCGACCAGTCTTGCTAGAAGTTGGTCTAACAATTCCCATAGTTAGATCCTCGCCTATATCTAGGTGGAACTTTGGGAAAGCAAAGTGGGAAGAATTTGCCGGTAACCTGGATAAAAACCTAAGATGGATACCTCCATTAGCAAAAAAATCTCAGAGATTTGACAACTTGCTTGCGGTTGGAGGGAAACTCATGCATGGAGAAGATAGTTGCTTGACGAGCTGCGCGAGACCACCTTCAAACCCACTCAAACTATCCCTGTGGCTTTATTCAGGGTCTTCCTTAGTTTAAGACTCACGTGCTGTAAGGTATTGCCTTGTCCCTCTAAACTTAGTGCTAATCTGCGTTACACTACTTGTTTGTGAGAATAATAATTTATTTAAGCCTAGAATTCGGTGTCATTCTAGAATTCGCCTTGATGATGATAAGTTCCTTCTCTTTACTGGTTTTAAAATTGCAGCACTATGTTATCATCAGGGAATGTTAAACCACAGATAACCGCGACACCTCTTCCTTAACCAATATTATTTGCGTTCGGCTGAAAAATTAGATGAAATAACTGCATCCCTTCTCACAGAACAGGCTAATTCTACGAGCAGGAAGAGATGTTCTTGATCATCTTCCCAAAGTTCTCTCCTACGTCGCCTGTCTTCCTCAACTTTTCGACGGATATTTTCAAAATACTTGTCACCATCATAAACAATTTTCCTCTTTTAAATAACTAGGTCCCTTATTAAGTGGAGAATTAATTAGAATAAGATGGATTACGAGAGATATATTTGATGAAATGAAAGTTTATGATAAATTAAAATGTTGTAATATTATATAATAAAATAAGAGAAAAGATGAGTGAGAAATGTAGTAAAAAGTTGAAAAATGTAAGTCTGACAATATGGAAGCGGGTCATTGATCCGAAACAGTCAAAAGAGTGACGCCAAGAGAAGTCCCCTTCTTGGCCAACATTAGCCAGTAGTATGCTAAGTTTAACTCCATCTTCGGTCATCCTCTAGAAAAAGCCCATCAGGCAGGGATATCGAAACAGTAAGACAAAATCAAGATGACCGAAGATGGCCCCTAGGCAAGGTTAAGGATGCTATATCTTAGTTCTAAGTAAAGCAGTTATTTGAGCAAGCGTGAAGATAGTGAACAATAATCATTGAGTTAGTTCCGTTGCTCTTTGTCTCTTACGCTAGTAGCACTTATCTTGCACTTAACTGACGATTCTGCGAAGGTACCTCTAATGGTACTTCAAGATATCAGACTCTACACCAATCACATTCTATTATTCCTGAGCCTTAAGAGACACTAGTCTTTAGACACTAAGACTTCCCTGAGGTTCCTTTTTAAGTCGTATAATATATCACGTGGCGCAGAATTTATCCATTAATACTGATGTTCTCCGCGAATGGATTATTTCATGCACCAACTGACAACACTTGTTTCTCGTTATTATTCTTGTTCCACAGACTCCTGTAGAGCAAGCACTTCTGGTATGTATATACTGATCTGCAAACAAAGCTTATCAAAAGCAACAACAAATAACTGGAACTGTGTCTGTGATTGTACACATCCTGTTGTTATTAACCAACTGAAGTTTAACACAGTGTGTCAGAGAAGTTTAAGCTTTTGTTTTAGACTTTTTCAAGTAAAATATTACCATAATTGTAAACGTTGTTACTATTCCAGGTGGGAGCTTCTCATGAATTAGGTGATAGAGGATGGACATATATCTAGACTTTTCGGTAAGAAAGACTGAGAACTCCAAACTGCTACTAACTAGTCTCCAAACTAAAGACCATGATCAAAATAAGCCATTTTGGAAAGGTTACTAATTCCGTAACTCCGTAACTACATCCATTCTTCCTTTAAAAAGTCTTATTTATTTTATGTTTTTTTACTTATGGCTTTACGTCTTTTCGACGTCAAGGTCATTAGAGGCCGGATGGGACTGGAGGACAAGGAACGGGAAGTAATTCGGCCATGGGTTTTTGAAGGAAGCATCCCGGCATTCGACTGGAGTGATCTGGGGAAACTATGGAAAACCCAAATCTGGAAGCCGGAAGATAGTGTCTAAGATTTTCTTCCCACTTTTTGCAATCTGTACTAATCACGTCTCTAATGAAACTGCCGTCGATGAGGCGCTAAGTCCAAGTGAAAGAAGTCCAGTGTTTCTAATTAAACCTTTTCTTTCCCCCTCCCCCCCCCCCAGTAGGACATAATACCTAAACGATTACATAGCTAACTGTGTTTCTAATTGAATGAGCATAACGCTAATGCAATTTGCTGTATTCTACTCGTATGATATCGTATCGCTTCTTTTATTACTCACATTCATTTACATCCATTCCAGGCGCTCTATCCTCAGATTAAGTGAGCCAGGCTTTATTTGGGTGAAGTAGATCATTTTTCATGTATTTTATTATGCTTATCCAACACAACATCATGCTGTGTTGTCAATTTGTTTAAATGATTGCTTTACTTTTCAAATAAATAATTAGTATTCAAATCTGAACGTCCTTCACATGACATTGTATTTAATTATTTTGCTTAGTTATTAGTTCTCAGACTAAAAATACTTTTTGCATTATCGTTCGATTGGTTTGTAAACTATCTTTATACAACAGTAAATGTAAGTCTAAACTTCTACGGCTGAACACTTACTAGTGAGCTGAAAATAATTTTTCTCATTTTAAGTTAATATTGTACTGACGTAATCATCCAGCATGAACCCATTCAACTAACTGAATTTGAAAGTGAGAAGGGTAGCGCTCAACCCAGCTACCTCTTTAGGTCCAGCTTTTCATTCGCATACTGTCAGAACCTGTAAACAGATTTTACTACGAGGCTTTTACTCCATGCTCTGAATGGCGTACTGACAAAGCAAGCTCAAATCTTTTATAAGGGCAAACCGGCACAGCGACGCAACCTCACAATAGATAGTGAAGCCAGGCGAGTCGCTTTACAACAAAGCTACAGTTACTAAACTTTCTATTTTATCATTTTCGGTTATAACAAGAGATTATATGGTGAAAAAATGCGGAAATGTTATTTATTCACCAAAATATCATTTAGAGTGGAAAACGGAAGGTTATGTGCTAATTTCACAGTCATTGATACATAGCGTACTCCCATATAGGAAATCGTACAACTAGAAATATGTCATCTAAGTTTCACAGTAAACACGCTGATGATGGTTCTCGTGATGTTCAGTGTCAGTTCCTCCATAGCGAGTTACTGTTCCAAGGCAGTTTCTTGGGAAAAAATTTTCTCCGTGATGGGAGTGTATGTAAGCGTTACTGTTTATGTTGTTGACTTTGATATGTTTGTGTTAAGCACAGTGCGTTGTTTGCGTTGTAAATGAATGGAATGATGAGGGACTCGAGAGGATGAAATCAGGTACAGGTCTAGTTAAGCCTGCCCTTCCAAAAGACACCGGGGCATCCAAGCTTAATGTCTCCATCTGATGCACGTATCACCATCAACGACGTCGTGGCACTGCGGAGAGGCCTTTGGTGCACAGTCTAATGATTAGTAATCGTGCACCACAATCTCTCCTACCCTGCCGGCCAAGTCCTGATGATCAAAATATCTTCAGCTACCAAGAATCGAACCAGCTAACTCCGTGTCAGCACCGGACACCAACTGAGCCAACGGGGCGTGTTAAACACGTAGATAACTGACTGAAAGTTTTCAGATACATTACGACATTTCTAGCAAGAATCGAACCAAAAAGAAATATTTCATTTCTAAACAATCAAAACTCAAATAGTCTGACAGAACTTCTAACGTGAACATCAAAAGTGAGTTGGAATGGAACTTAAATTTGACATTTGTACCAAATTGTCCGAAACAGTATTCGTAAAAAACGTGAGCTATGACTGAAAAGATTGCTTTAACGGTGATTACGAATTCAACAGTGCCACTTAAACCAGTTCTAATCAGGCCATGGTAACAAGGTTAACACCTAGAAGCAGGAAGGGGGGAGGGGAGGGGGGACACTCTATCGCAGCTGCTCTGTGGACAGGAACGAAACTAGAGGAAAGAAAAAAAGGTCGTGAAACCAAGAACAATAGCTTCCCCCATCTTCCTTACATAGCCATTCAGCAAAATTTTCAACATCTTTACTTTGCAACACAAAAAATTATGGCTGGCAGAGAACAATTTGACCCAAAATTGATCTCACGTGTTTTTATTACTGTTTCTTGCTTCTGGCTTTAGGCCATTAGGTCATTAGGGGCGGGAAAGGACGGGTGGAAGGAACAGGAATAAATTCGGCTATAGTCTTTTGAGGGATTCGCCTTGAGTGGTTTTGGGAAGCCATGGAAAACCGAAATCTGGATTGCTGTATGGTGATTCGAACCCACAGAATGCGAGGCCAGAGTGTTACCACTCCCCCCCTCCCCCCCCCCCCCCCCCACGCTCGGTGTTTTTATTGCTATCCCCAGCGTACGAGGTATAAAGGATAGGTATCAGTATCATTACGATCCCAAAATGCTGGTCGGAGTAGAAGTCCATTGTAGTCAGAAATGAACTTGTTCGCACTTTAGTCGAGCAAAAACAACTTTGTCTGAACAGACTATCCCTGACCAATCTTTGTACTAAGTCTGTGAGTGTCGTAAGAGTCATGGTACTGTTCTCTGCAGTTTCCAGATCTCCTGGTATACAGATCTCATACACCACTAGAGCATTCTGGACCAATTCCAAGTGTTTTGTGAGCTAATTCCTTTGTATATAGGTTAAAATTCTTCAGAATTCAAACTATGAATCGCAGTACAAAATTAACTTCACGTACGATCGAGGTTAAGAGCTGGTTTCAATTTTACGTTGCTATATAGTATTTTAATCTCTTTTGTGCTTGTGAAGACCTAACAGCAGAGAATAAGAACACACAAAATACAAAAGTTTTTCAATTCTTCCATACCTACTCCTCTTTACTTTATTCTTAACGATAACGTTGCAGAACCAACTTTAAGTAGATGATTTTTTTGTTAATTCAAGCCGTTTCCTACGTACGAGTATTGTCCTGGAAAATTTGCAGTGACGCCGGGAAATCATGGACACCGAAAGTTGGATGAATGGACCGGGAATGGAACGAGACGGAAATCGGCCTTAGCCTCTATGTAAAAACTTTCTCGACATAGGCTTGAAGTGATTTTATAGAATTATGGGAAAATGAGATCGGGATGTGTCGAGCTCGGATTATCTCGAATGGTTGGACGAAACATTGCGTGTGATATGGTGCCTACCCTTTGTGATAAAAACATAAGCTGGAACGTTGACCCAGAGTGCAGGGAAGGCATTTCACACTGAGTTGCGTCAGCGGAAACGTGGACTCGGCCATGCTGGAAGTCTGCAAGCCAAGCGACAAGCAACGAGTTCACGACTCCAAGGTCTCTTTCTTATTTACTCGCTTATCGTCGTACAGCCACTATAACCTATACGCAGATTATAAAACTTGCCACTTAACTCTAAGTATGACGAGTGAATGGTTATCTCATACGGGAGAAGTTGGGTTCGATTCCAGTCTCGGCCATCCTTATTTCGCCTTTCCAAAGTTCAGGGACCCTCTCCCGACAAATGGCAGATGATTCCTTCACAAAGACATGCAGATTTCCTTCTCACTCTCAGAAATATTCGATCCTGACATATAAACAGTTTACCTTAGCCCATAGACGAATACTTCTTGATACGAGATTACCTTGACCGATGTGCAATGTTTGTGCAAGGCATCGGTAACTAAACTGATAAGAATTACTCAGCTGATTGCCATATCAACCGTCGTAGTTCTGAACGAACTTAGGAATGTTGCTGCGATGTTAAGTTTTGATACCGTATATCTGCAAGAACCGTACTACCACAAACAGGGCCGGCGTTAGGGGGGGGGGGGGGGAGGGGTAAGCGGGTCAAATGTACTCGGGCCCGCCGGCTGATGGGGGCCCCGATCACCGGCTGCAGGGGCCCCCGGGCCTCGAAGCAAGAATCCACCCTTTGTCGCCCGGCTAGTTTGTAGAGCTAAAAAAAAAGTTACCCCGGGCCCGAAATACCTAGCGTCGGCCCTGACCGCAAAAGTAAAATCTAGCATACAACTGTTATGTCAAGAATAATCACAGAATGTGAAAATGGAGTGTGTAAGGCGTTGCTACTTGTGCGACGCATTATTTTCTCTACTCCCTTTCTTTCGAAGTATTGTACGTGACAGTATGTCCGTAAGCAGCCTCACGTATCTTTTTTATTTTACTTTCTTTCCTCTTTACACTTACCACCTATTTACCATTATTCGAATTCCTTCTTGCTAGCTTTAAATATCTGGTTGAATCAGACACCTTAACATCTGAAAAATTTTACTTTAATATCATTGAAGTTTTCATACATTTACTTTCTGAAATAACTCGTTCAGTTTCCTTATATCAATAAGCATACAATTTATTGATGTAATTCATATTAACAAGATAATATACAATTAATATTTATCTTCGGTTATTTTCATAATACCTTCCTTCCTATTATCACACAATGTCTTACAAATCTCTTTCCCCCGGGCTGTATACATTACATTTAAAATTTACACACTACTTGTCAAAATACAACTTCATTGAGTATTTCTTCTTCGAAACTTCCTCTTTCATTTAATTCATTGCCCGTTCATACATTCATCAAAACCATTTCTTTTTCGTCTTTTCTCTTCATCTGTTTTACAAAGATGCTCCGCACTGTCTTTATGGGCGTCTCTGAACTTTAAACTAAATTATAAAAATTAAAAATACATACTCTGTGACCACACTGAATTTAAAATATATTTAAATCACAAACCATAATTTCAGGTAAGGACTGTGTATCTTATAAGTGGCAACAGTAATTACTAAAATTATTTAATTTTGTGACAAATATGCCATATGTGCTGAGGTAATTACAGCATTGGGAAACCTTGCAATACTAAACATTTATTCCCTGCGATGATCTCTATCCCTATCTAGAACGAAAACAGGAGAAATGCAGCTCTGGTGAGCTGTTCGGTGGCAATACTGTGGACGTGAATGAAAAATTTGTCCTCTGGCGCAGTAAGAAAACCGATGTGAGAGGGGAATTACAAGTACTATTAACCGAACTTGAATTCCAGGATAGAAATCAAGCGCAAATATCATCACTTACTGCAACAGTGCCGGTGCTAACACAAATATTGATGCATAAATTACAAACATACATGCGGATAATCTGCTTCGGAGCTGGAGAATGCTTGATGACCCGACAACAATCGATCGGAATTTTACTGTCTTTGAACTGGCCAGAACCCAAACAGAAACATTAAAACAGCATACAGCGTAAGGAAGGCTGCAGGAGGATGTTTCTTTTTTTGTTTTTAATTACGGCTTTACGCCTCGTAGACGTCGATGTTATTAGAGGCAGGATGGGACTGAGGACAAGGAAAGGGAAGGAATTCGGCCATGGCCTTTTGAAGGAAGCATCCCGGAATTCACCTGGAGTGATTTGGGGAAACCATGGAAAACCCAGAACTGGATGCCCGGACGGGGATTCGAACCGGCGTCCTTCCGAATGTGAGGCCAGAGCTTTAACCGCTCACCCACCACGCTCAGGTAGACAGAGGCGCAAGAGAGCTGACACCGGCGGTACAGGTCAATGCAAAAGCACATCATACCATTGAAAAAAATGGATTATGGACGCAGAAACAATGAGTATTAACATGAAAGGAGCGAGAAGAGCTGCAGAAAGAAGAACCGCGGCCATCCTAGGAAGCAAAACTATTTTATGATACCGATACAAGAATTAAAGCGGAGTAAAAATGAATATTTCCTATGTATTTCATTCAAAAGGCATCGAACTAGTGACCCATGAGCGGACAATAACAAATTTTAGAAACTACCTCGTCTGGGATCCGAAGACGTGTCCTTCGCAGTTTGCCGAAAAGGTAAGCTAATCCATTCTGAGTTTGTTTTCTCCGAGTGTTATTATGCTCTTATCTGAAAATTCCTTCCTGCCGGTCTTTAGAGTTCCGCGACAACTTGATCCATGTTACAATATTATGGATTCGGGGGAAAACGTATTCGAAACGTCGGCCCGGCCAGGAGGAAATCTGTAAACGATGAGCAGAATGCCTGCAGAAACAGGTTGAAAATGTCTTCCAACTTAATTAAGGAATCCAGTACATACGACTAGTATTCTCTCTTTTGTTGGGGAGGGGGGAGGGGGAGAGCGTTTACGCCTCATCGACGTCGACGTCATTAGAGGCAGTAAGTAGATGAGGTGGGATAATAAACTGGAAGGAATTTTGTCATGGTCGTTTGAAGGAACCATCGCGGCGTTTATATGGAGTGATTTCTGAAAACCATGGAGAATCTAAACCTGGATGTTCGGACGGGGATTCGAACCCACGTCCTCTCGAATGTCAGGTGAGAGCATTATCGCTCTCCCCCACGCTTAGTATTTCCATTTACGAGCTGTAGCAGATAGGTATGTGGCAATACAAACATCTATGCGAAGATTCTCAACATAACAACGGATCTGGTATAGCTGAGAAAATGTATTTTTAAGCATCCTAAGTATTAGCTTTCCATGGTTTCCCAAATCACTTCAGGAAAATGCCGGAATGTTTCCTTCAAACGGCCATGACCGAATTCCTTGCCATTCCTTGTCCTCCATTCTTTCCCGTCTCTCAAGACCTCGCTTTTAAGAGACGTTAAGCAAGTACTAGCTAAATTGCAAGTTTTGCCAAGAGACTTAACACAAGTAAAGGTCAATGGAACCCAACCGGAACATCTATAATCATTCTTCCGGTGTAAAAACTAAGGTTAGTTATCCAAGCGTGCAGAGAGCTTAACGATACATCATCGACGGATCAATTACAGTGAAAAAAAATTAAGAGAAACATTGTGCATTACTTAAGTTGAAAGATATGTAAGTTAATTGTTGCCAATTGTACATTCATCTTAATTGTTTTCGAACTAGTGAAGAATTTACCGACAAGCACTGCCAACTCACAGTAGCGAAACTTCACAAATCACTCAAATCATTCCTACAGTACAAAATTGTACGGTACCTTAATAAATGGAATTCGAATTCACACCAATCATTTGAGAAACATCTAATGGTTCATTTTCTCCGTCACAATAGCTTTTAACTATACAGTAACATTCGGAATCAAATTAAATCATGGCACATTGTTCAGAACGGACGGTTCTTCCGCTTGCGAAAACAGCAGTAACGTTATCCGGACGGAAACAACGAAAGTGTTTCGGATAACAGTAGTCGCGCACCATCAGTGTATTCTTAACTCCGCTTAAGTGAGCGGACACGCGTATCCGTGACGGCAATAGTTAGAGAACACCGTATATGTTTAATATTTTGTTACCAACGAAATATTGCCTGTGATAACTGTTAGCACTTCCACTTTATTAAGATCCTGCAATCTTTGGGATAAGAAGTTAATATACTTTTTCGTTGGAGCTATTGGGTTTAGATGTGTGGGACGTAAACCAACTTTTGACAGTGTTGTTATCTACAGACGAGAGTGGCTTTTTATTTTTTTAAATAATAGTGAATTCACCTTCTCGTCACTGTATCGTAAACAGATGAGATGATCGAACCTGGACACTAAAGAATACAAGAACGATTAATGAAGGACTAATTAATCAGATCAAATCAATCCACTATAACAAATTAAATTAACTAGTGATCTTATATAGTTCGACTGTTGACAGGGATGTGTTGTACAATTAAAGCAAACTCATTACATTGCAACAGGGACAAGAAATGTTATGTTGCGACAATAATTAGCTATCACTTAAGTAGACTCTTATAAGCTATCAAAATTTAATACAAGACAGTATTCATATCCTTTGACATAATGGCGAGCTATCAGACTTTGAGAGCGGTGGGTGAGCGGTTAACGCTCTGGCCTCGCATTCGGGAGGACGCGGGTTCGAATCCCTGTCCGG
The DNA here is from genome assembly GCA_031002005.1 of Vandiemenella viatica. Lineage (NCBI taxonomy): Eukaryota > Metazoa > Arthropoda > Insecta > Orthoptera > Morabidae > Vandiemenella > Vandiemenella viatica. Next base: position 117,998,817 of record JARYHS010012519.1, read on the forward strand.
GCATCCAGATTTAGATTTTCCATGGTTTCCCCAAATAACTCCAGGCGAATGCCGGGATGCTTCCTTCAAAAAGTCCATGGCCGAATTCCTTCCCGTTCCTTGTCCCCAGTCCCATCCCGCCCCTAATTACCTTAGCTGTCGACGAGGCGTAAAGCAATAAGTAGAAAAAATAAAAAAAGGAGTAAAACTGATTCTAGGGAAAAGCTTTACCGAGGTTGGCCGTGAGACGTAAACTTTATGTTGTTGAACCCTGCACTGCAGCTAGAAATAAGCCTCGCCTGGAAACGGTAGATAAGAGAACTGAGCAGAAATACATAAATACCGCCACCACACAGTGGCTTCATATAAACGAATATCACTGGCGTTTAGAACTAATAACGTCGACTGAAAAACAGTTTCTCGTAACTTAGAATTTTACAACCTCAAATGCGACGTTTACGTTGACAAAGCTTCAATATATCTAAGTCAACAAAACTGGAATAAAAAAAATGGTGTGTGTGTGTCATGAGACGCACAGGTGTGATAACATCGTATATCTTTCTTTTTCCAAGGAGACTCTCATTGTATTTGTACGTGACTTCGTTGAAAGATTTATCAGCAACGAGCACGATCTTGAACTCGTGTGTTGCCGTCTCTGGTGACATGTTCTGCCCCAGATTAAATGCTTTAAAACACCAGTGAAAGCAGCAACAGATGTGATTCATGCAGACAAATACCTACTTGATTTTTCAAGGCTTCCGCGGCCCTCTTTGTTAATAATATCTACATTTTCGGACAATGCCAACTTTATATTTACTTATATGAGCTTTCGGATGCCATGCTAAGTTCTTAGTCAGAGATACTGTTACACCATTATCTGGCAACGAAGAGGGCGTCATTGATCATAAGAACATGGACAGAATGTGGCTCGGAAAGTCTGATGGAAGAAATTGAAACTCTCACAAGAATATTCCGGGCCAACGCCTACCGCGAATCCGATATCAGAACGAATTTAAGAACTATCAAACTTTGGGAAGACGTCAAATTACTCCTGATACTAATTTGTCCCAGATAATCGCCATTCTTCCATACGTACAAGGTATCACAGATCGGATTGGAACATTGTTAAAGCGGGTGCAGGTGCGAACAGCTTATAAGCTTTATAAGGTTTTAAGTTTGAAAGGCCGTTTACACACCAGCTTATGAGTATTTATTAAAACTTCTGCAGTACCATTCAGCCAGCAACTGTATTTCTTTTATCCCGCAAGTGCGTATATATAGAAACTTCTCGGCTTATTATTGATGATAACAAGTAACAGGACAACACAGGACGGATACAACACAGGACGGATACAACACAGGACGGATACAACACAGGACGGATACAACACAGTACGGATACAACACTTAATTAAAATCACCCATGCCACAGGACAGACTCGAACCGGCGACCCCTGCAACGAGCTCGAAAACCAGGGCTACCGGGGTCGTCACTTCTGCAGTTGCGGCGGTGTTTACATCGGGGAGCCATGTCGCACTGTGGCGCATAGGCGTAAAGAACATATCTGCAACTATAAACAAAACAACTACAAAAACGCCGTAATTCGCCTTGCCATCAACACAGCGCACTATAAAATTTGAAGACACGAGGCTGCTGTGGAGAGACGATCATTGGTGGCTTGACAAGTGAAGGCGACAACAGAAATTTTGAAGAATACCAAAAACTGAAGACAGCGGCTTAGTGCTCTGTGACAGCATGGTAGCCGAAAGCTCAGATAAGCAAATAAAAAACGCCGCATAGCCCATAAATAAAGACATTATTAAATACTGACTTGTACAAAAAAAAACCACATGTTGTAAGTAAACTTCACACAACAAAACACATATAAATCATAAAGTAAACTTTTTTTATACAGTTTGGTGAAACGCTGAGCACTAATTCGATTGCGTTTCAGATGCATTAGATGGTATTCTTGTGTGTTATTGTGTGGTAGTATGGCTTTTTATTTATTTATTTTTTTTTTAAAGGAAGGGATAATGCTCTTTTAAAACTGATTAAGGTCCTTGGAATACTAACGTTTGCATGATATGATAACGTTAATCACCTTTCATTACGAATCACTACAACCGACTGACGCGCATTCATATCACCGCCACGAGTTCATTCTTCCATCCAGGCGCCGTCACAGAAAATTTCGCTTCAAAAGTTGTAAAATTGAGATAAATTTTCATCGCTCAATTGAGGTGGCCACTGGATACGCATACTTTACAAAAATCGAGGGGATACGACGAGAAGAAAATTGTGTTGCTAAAGTAGAAGTGTAGCTCGATAAATGACAGCAGAAAACTAAAATGTATATTTTTTCTGTAGACAGGGTATTTCAAAAAGAGCTTTAGAACTTAAAAAGCACTCGGAAAACTGTAAATTTAACTAAGAGAATCGGTTATAACATTATATTGTAGCAAAACACCTAAATTATCATTTTGGCTTGATGTGACTGCCACTGGTGATGGATTCTTGCCAAACCCCGTCTAGCATACCGGTATCGCTCTTCGAACAACGACGCACAACTACATAACCTTCGGCGTTGGACCACTGGTATTTGTCAATGGTAGCATGAACACAGAGACCTATTGTAATATTGTGGTTAGTGAAATGCTCCAAAAATTGCGGCGTTTTTACGGAATGGATCTGTGTCATATTTCAAAGGTAACTATGCAGTGGTACGCCGATAATAATGTTCACCGATTGGACTTGCCCGTCCAGAGCCTCGACCTTATTCCTATAACAGAACATCTGTGGGAAGAACTGGATCGCCGGGTGAGGGATCGTCAGCAGCCGCCGAAATCTATAGTTCAGCTCATGGAATTGTGACGAATCCCACTTAATGTCCTGCGAACACTCGTAGACAGCATGCCAGATATGTTGGCTGCTGTTATAGCCGCTAGAGATAGCCCAATGAGATTATAATTGGGTAATAACCGCAGAGCAAACATTGCGGGTAGGTGTCAAATTACTTTCTTGCAGATAGTGTATATACATGAAGAACTACGTCAGCGATAAACTTGGCCACGCATTTTACGAGTTTTCTCGAACAAAACCCCTATGAGTACGAAATTGTTTAAATAGCCCGTATTCCATCTACGACGGGGTACACCAAAAAACCGGAATTATTTTTTAAAAGCCATATATTTTCAAATTTTTTACAAAACAACCTTATCCTCTTCAAAATACTCTCCATTATAACTAATACATTGTTCCACAGGTGCTTCCACTGTTCGAGACATTTTCCGTAGTCATCTTTAGAAATGGCTGACAGCTCCTCCCTCGTTTCTTTCTTGACCTCTTCAATATTGTCAAATCGGTGTCCTTTCATGCCCCTTTTCATGCGTTGAAATAACAAAAAGTCGCACGGACCCAGGTCAAGCGAGTAAGGTGTGTGGGGTAGCGGAACCATGCTATTTTTAACCGCAGTTGCATTATCGTGGTGTCCTGTCTGCCACAAATCGGGTTGCACAGTTGCGCATCTTCTTAAAACTTCCAAATAAAAGGTTTGATTGACGGTTTGATGTGGGGTAACAGACTCTGAATGAACTACACCCTTGGCATTAAAACAGCAAACGAGCATTGTTTTGTTGTTTGATTTGACTTGACGACATTTTTTTGGACGGGATGACAGTGATGTCTTCCACTGGCTTGAGTGTTGCTTTGTTTCTGGGTCGTAACCATAGCACCATTACCCATCACCAGTAATGACCTTTGGCAGAAAATCTGGATCAATTTCAAGCTGCTGTTTCTAATCACATGTTTCAAATCGACGTTCTTTTTGGTTGTCAGTCAGAGCCCGAGGACCAAACTTGGCAGCAATCATTTTCATTCCCAAATCTTCGGTTAAAATTCACTAAACCGAGCTCCAAGATAACCCACTAATCTCTGTCAGTTGATCAATAGTCTGTCGACAGTCTGAGAGCACAAGCTCTCTATTTTTTTTCCAACATTTTCGTCGATTTGGGCAGTTGATGGACGTCTAGAACGAAGTTTGTCATCAATCGACATAAACCGAGCTAACCACTCGTACACTTGAGTTTTTCTCATAGTGTCACCTTTGTAAGCTCTTTTCAACATTAAAACAGTTTCAGCAGCATTTTTATTGAGTAGAAAACAAAATTTCACAACTGCATGTTGTTCACTTTAACTCGCCATCATTAAAAACGAAACAATAACAAAACAACGCTAGCAAAAACAATCACTGCAGTTTAACAGAACAAGCCAGGTCGACAACACAGGCGGCACTGAACTGATAATGAGTTGCGCTATATACGCCTAGCGGCTGAAACGCGTACTCTGCCCACGGCAATGCTATTCCGGTTATTTTTGGGAACCCCCTCGTATCTGCCTATCACGGGGAGGCAGATTGTAGTTCAGGACGGCAATCGCCACGCAAACAGTCGTTACACGTGGAACAACATTGAAACGAGTAACACCTACACTGTTCGGTTGTTCCTCCTATCGTTAGGTTACAAAGCCAGAAACAGAGGAGCATGTAAGTGACAGAAATATAGTATTTTGCTTAAATCTACTGAGATTAAGAAAAACGGATTAATTTCTACGTTTAGGAGGAACTGGAATACTCAGACACATGACCTGTAAGGATGACGGTAACATACTTGGAAAATCCTGGATATGAAATTCTGGAATTTTAAACATACAGGGAACAACTCTAAGAACTGTGATAGTGTTTGGAATTTTTAATCTTAACGATGCCAGAGGTAGCTGTGTGTACTGTGTTCACCGATAACATTAAAAAACAGTGTAAGTTATCTCTGTCGCGTCGCCAGCAAGCGGAGGAAAGCTGCCGAAAATGTACCAATAATGGGCAAAATAAATGAAAAATGACACACAATGTTTTTATTTACAGATTCCCCCTACAAATTATAATTAACATGATCACTGCATCAATTTCTACGAGTAGTATTAACTACGCATAGTCCTGTGATTAATTCGGGTGGTATAACACTGTATTTATGTATACGTGAGGAATGCGCACATCTATTAGTGTTTATATAGTAGACATATAATACGTCGTATAGCACGTTATCATATAATGTATCCACAAGCTCTGTGTAATACTTCGTAATGTCGTGACACCACGACTTTTTTTTCTCGTTCAGCATAGTGTGTTCCGTGTATGGGATAAGAAAAGAAGAGGGTGAAAGCCGCTGAGGGTCCTATTATGCCTGTTCTTGCGAAGGATACCAGAACGGCTCCCCCCGAAAATCACGGAATAGTGTCCTGTGTCGTTGATGCATATACACTGCAGAGAGGTCTGCGGTTTTATGAAAGCATCTAGTATATAATTTGATGATCAGGAAATGTGTACGACCATCTCACCTAACGTTCTGGAAGAGTCCCCAGAAATGAAAACTTTTTATCATAGTGATTCGAACCAGATAAAAGGGAGTTTAGCGCCAGATACGGTGTCGTCGCGTTATCTGAAAGATATCTCAACCACGGGTCGGGCTTTCATTGGTTTCTGATACATTAAGAAACTAATAGACCTGCGCAAATCTTATGGCACAATTAAATTTTTATATATGATGTAGGCCTATTGTAAACTGTTAAGAGGCCCTTACAACATCCAACTTAAAGCTGACCTCGGTACGAGGCAAACTTTCATTGGTCGACGATGATTAATTAACTGATGGATCTGTGTGTTATTACTAGTAGTAGTGTATTAATGTTTACGACACACTGATATCTGCTGTCAAGGAAATGAGTTTCTTAACGCAGAAACTAATACTATCAGGATATTGTTTTTACATCAAAGATCATAAAACAGTTCTTGGCGTGGAAAACAAGTCTGTGTTGAAGTAATGATAACGCATCTATATCTATTCTATTATAACTCTGTTTATTTGAACTGGACCCGCGCAAAAACTTCCTCAGCAATTTGGATGTTGTTTTCAAATTTTTAGAGCCAATGGTACAAACAAGAATCTGCAGAAATAGCTAACGACTTGTAGGTACCGAATGAAGGAGGAATATTTAAATACATTTCTAGATCCGTAATTACGAAATATGGATCACACTGTAGTTGAGATGTTCACTCCTTTCAGTAAAACTGACAGTAAAATCACACTCTCTTTCTTTCTTTCTTTCTTTCTTTTTTTTTTTTTTTTTTAGTATCATGCTTTGTTTCTTGGCTTCGGCTATTTTATCTAATCTGTTATCCGAAATTTAACGCTAACGTGTGGTCTGCGTGCGTCGTCTATAGCTACTTCACGGATTGGCTACAGAACGGTCACGTGACAGACGTCACTCACCAATCAACAGCCACCATATTGTATTCCTTCATTCATGTCGCGTTTTGTTTATTTACTACAGTTAGATGCAGAAACTCATAAGAAGAAGAAGATTCAATATTTAAGCTATTTTACCTGCATCAGTTAGACGCAGATATTCATGTAAGGAGAAGAGGATTCAATATTTACGCTATTTTATCTGCATCAGTGATAAGGACCATAACCTAAGAATTTTTTAGGCAGAAGGTAAGAAACAAAGAAGTTTATTAAAAACTAGGAGTAACGTACGTAATGCGAAATGTATTAGTCAAATAAATAACAGTTATCCGTTTTCGAAATTATAGTCCCCGTCATATGAAGTGAAATGCATTTATTTATTTTAAAATATTAACCAAATACTCTGATAATCTAACCAGAGTAACGTATTCATATAACGAAAGATATAATTAAAAATAATTCTTTTCCTGAATAAATTCCTACTAACATTATAGATGATACCCTTAATATTTGATACATGTGTTAGCTATTAAATGCGATTTAAGATAACCTTTTTATTAGAAAAAAATCATCAACTGTATAAGCCATGTGACACTCGCAATCCAACAACGATATTACTGCCGCAAAACAGCAGTGAGCGGAGATATTAGAAATACGGAGAACAGGTGAAAAAAATTAATGCGAGGCAATTATATGTCACAAAGTTACAATTAGTACATTCCTTTAAATTTACATATTGCTTTTTATTCATGTAAATGTAAGGAGAAGGGTATTTATTCTATGTTTACATTATATTACCTGTATCAGTTAGATGATGAGAAACAATGAAGTTAATTCAAAACTCAGAGAAATGTACGCATCGCGAAATATATCCACCCAGATAAATGACCGTTATTTGTTTTTGATATTATAGTAAAATTAAAGTAAAATGAATTTATTTAAATAAATCATAGTAAAATACCCCGATAATTTAACCACAGTATGGTACCCTTATCACGAAAATATCATTAAAAATGGTTGATATTTGCTTTTCCATACAAGTTTTTCCAGAATAAATCCAGACTACCGCCATAGGTGCTGCCTGTCGTTATTCATATGAGGGTAATAAAAGCTATGATTTTCGAATGCAACGTTGTGGAGGTTGTGGCTAAGTAGATCAGATTCGTAACTGAAACATTTTGTTGCAGCATAATTCGCTCTGAAATCAGTTTTACAAACCATTTAAACTGCTTTCATAAGCGCCATGTTACTGAACGTATTAATTAATGCAGGTGAAAGTAGTTCCATACCTATCGTGCTGAATTGTGCCTGGACCAGGAATAAAACTGATATTACATGGACAGCAAAAGTTTTCGGGAATCCTAAATGGTTTTTAATTTTATTGGTTCTATACTTCCGTCGTCATTAATTCAGTAGAAGTTACTGCAATATTGCTATGTGAACAGCAAATCAAATATTTAGAACAGTACAAAATCAAAGAACTTATCATTACGTAATAACAATTCCGTATAATTAACCCACTGCAAAAGGAACTGCCAGAATATAGCGTTCAAACCGTCATTTTTGACGGGCTCGAAGCTAGTTAATATATAACTTACTGTAAACACAGTCGCCGTAATTATTAACATCTTTGACAGTTACAAACTTTGTGTCTGGTACAGGTTTGTAAATGATCGCTGAATGCCGTACAATATCAATGAAAAAAGCTAATGTGTGATATGGATGCGAAAATCAGATTTTTCTCGATGAAAGGTGCCTACAATAAACATTTACAATTAACAGCACGTATTTCTTACGTGCAAATATTCCGTAATCACAAGGAACGTGTGTACAAATTTTGGCTGCTGTTCTAACCACAACCGGTAGAATAATCTGTTCTTTTTTTAAAAAACAACCATCATACCCCTAATTTTGTAATGTTGTGCGTTTATCGATTCAGAGTTGGAACGTTTTACTTGCTATTGAGCTTTTGACGACAGCAACACGGAACCAATAAAGTTAAAAAGTTATCAGAAATTCTAAAACCGTATGCAACACCGCGTAAATTATAAAACTAAATCCGCCGTGCCTTATGCTTTAACAAAACGTATCATTCTGATCCAGGCTGCATTTCAACCTAATAACAAACTTTGTTAATGTTTCCTATTCAAAATTAAAGTTTCTGTCACCATACATTCATGGTATCACGTCTAGGGTACGTTTATTTTTGTTTTATATACACTTTTTCTAGAGAATTATGTATTGAAGAACGGGTATGGCAAATTATAAAGCAATGGCACTTCCAATTACCACCATTCTGGTCCAGGTAGCATAGAGGAAAGTGCCCTATTCCGGACCCCTCCCCCTAAATAGGAGCCCCGGTCTCCTGCCTCTGCATTGTACTGAAACTCTAGCCGCCATAGGTGTCAAACTTAATTTTGCAGAGGGCCGTATATTAAATTTAGAATGTGTAGGCGGGCCAGATTCAAATATAAAAAGGTACTGAATTATTATAACTATAGTATTAAGTCTAAAAGCTCTATAAAACATGATTCTTCTTTCTGTGTCACATTGCGATCGCGGAACGTATTGATAGGGCCCGGGGGCCGAATGCGGCCCGCGGACCGTATCTTTGACAACACTGCCTGGCGGAATCAAGTGTAAATAGTAGTTTTGGCTTCTACCAATCTGTAACAGACAGCTCGTGTTGCTCACTTTAATTGTTGATCGCCAAATCGCCATTACGTGTTTTGTGAGTGAACCAAGTTTTTACAGTGTGCTATATTTTTTGAATTTCTCGTGGAAATTGGCAGGTAAGCCTTCGAACCAATATACACTCTTAAATGATACGGTTTTAGATTAATGTTTATCACTGAACTGTCTTGTAGAAAAATTAGGTTAAAAATCTGTTGGGTTAACAAAATACAAGCTAGTGTTGCATAAAGCGGAGCCCCGTGAGTTGCCTAAACCAGACCCCTTCTTTTTCATGCTTACAAGTCTGCCTATATCTCAAATAGGGGGCGAAATGCCTGCATTTCTATGATCATAACATCTACGCCTTATAAAACCCAATTAATGGAAGCTAAAAGAGCTAAAGAAGTCAAGGATACTCAACAGCAAGCACGTAATTATGATCGAGGATGCAAAAGTAGCCGCGGAAGGAGGCATGGATCAGCAGTAGGGCTTTCTAGAAAAGAGAAAGAGCAGGTGAAAAAGCGCCTTACTTTTGAAAAGAACGTGAAAGGATCAAGCACTGAGGATGGAATGACTGCATCCTCTGGATCATCGGAATTGGAGCTTCTTCCTGGAGTGTCCCCATCCAAAGATGACGCTTGGTGGATGTTCTGCGACAGGAAGTTTTCCGAAGATTCAGAAGGAGAACTATGGGTAATGTGCGTTAGTATATGTTCGTTTTGGGCCCATATGGATTGTGCTGGGGCTGAAAAGGACGTGTGCATCTGTGACTTTTGCCGCTAAACAATTTAATTTATGTTGTATTTTCTGTCTTCTTATATTGTAGTCTATATATATATGATATATTTGTATTTTTAAAAAAAAACCTGTAATTATCATATTACATTTGTGCCTTAAAACTGTATTATGTTTTTTTGTGATTCAGTTCATCTTTATAATTTTATTTAGTGTAATTTTCATAACTTTTATGAGGGGTCCGATTTAGGCAACTATTTTTCAAATCGCAAAAATGCAAGGTTTTTTTAGAATTTTTTTGGTAATCATTCGTAGAGATACGTTTTGAAATTAGAATGTAAAAGGTTCGTAAAATAGTGAAGTAAATATTTCATACTTTAAAACCAGGTTTTTTTTCACTAATTTATGTTAATAAAAAACAAAATGGGGGTCCGCTTTTGGGCACTTTCCTCTATCAACCTAACTACGTAATATTTTAGCCAATATATCTTGAGAACCAAGCGAAATAAAAAAAAAAAAAAATGTTCTTTTACTTTCGATTTGTTTTGTCACATTTTATAAGAATTCATCATCAGATTGTGACGCCAAGATAATGATAGGACTAACAATTTCTACATATACCAAAAGACACGCGCGCGAAGCAGTGGGCAAATGCTAGTTTCTTATATAATTTATTATTGTACCTATGATAATCACCTTAACGATGCAGGTATTTCATACTTTATGTCATGTCATATGTGACCTATGCCCCAAGGGTTTGTTGGATCCTCCCGCAGGAGGCGTTACCGGTACCTTACCGAGATAGGAAGATCGGATCCTTCACTTTGCAATATGTATGTGCTATGTTGACAGATAGCAGGTCGCCACGCAAAAACCGAACTGTCATTAACTAGGTTGAATCACAAATAATTTATTCTACTTAATCTCAAAGTACAATCGCTAGGTGTCATGTGCAAATTCACAAGTTAATCCTATCACTAATATTCTGCGCCGACCACCATCTGACTTCCGACTTTCCACTTCCGATTCCGAACTGTAGAGTCAGTTGCTGCAACCACCCTACACGCCAATGCGCCCTCTCGCCGAAACTGTCGTGGGACAGGCCAGGGTACCACGCTGAAAATGAGCTGTCATGGTTCATCTGCGATTTCGGCGCAACTATTTGTAAAAACTTACATGAAAACAGCCGTGACGCGGACAAAATCAGGTTAATACAGATGTCCTGTATCATAAACCATCAGATTAAAGTATGTGGTTATTGAAATGAATTTTGAAAATCCTCCTCTTTTTATTGTGGATTTACGCCTTGTTGACGTCGAGGTCATTAGAGGCGGAAAAGGTCTGGGGCCAGGAACAAGAAGGAATCCGGCCATTGCCTTTATGAAGGAATCATCCTATGCATTCACCTAGAGTGATCTCGGGAAAGCATGGAAAACCTAAATCTGGATTGTTCAACTGGGATTTTAACATGTGTCCTTCTGAATGCTGTTAATGTGTTGTATGATTAGAAAAGCATAAGAGGCCTCGCAAGTATCTTGGGAAGAAAAGAAGACAAAGCACCGAAAGGAGATACATTCGCGAAGTTGCCGCATGAGGAACACATCTTTGGAAGAGAAAATTCCACCAGTGTCATCAGCCAGACATTATAATAATTAAAAATGAGTACCATAAGCGTAAGTCTATCCAAATTGCTTAGCATAAAAAGTGTTCGTTCTCTTGTTCCTTTGTAGACGCTCTCATTCATCATCACGTCCTGTACAAGCAAAAAAAAAAAGAAAACATTTTAAAAAATTAAAAAAAAACTGTTATCCTGATTCTGATTTCCCGAAACGAAGAAGCTCTGAATCCACAAAATCGAAATCTTTAAACTATTCCTGGTGTGTTTGGCGCCTGCAAATACAGTGTTAAGCTAGGGGTGCCCCTAGGTATGCGGCCTATCTGGTCGAGCAGATGTTTACTCAGCCCATTGGAGGTCGCGCGCAGGCAATATGCCGAGATTGAATTGACCAGTACTGGCTGATCAGACGAAGCAATACAGCTCAATGGACCGCGGAGATAAAGGGATTTATATATATATTTTTTTTTGCTGTCATCAGTCTTTCGACTGGCTTGATGAAATCATACATCCCATCCTATCTTGTGTTAAATTC
>JARYHS010012519.1:118011653-118092382 GCA_031002005.1 Vandiemenella viatica
ACAAGAAAAAGAATAGAGAATAAGCAAGAGAAATACGTATTACCTCTGAATCTTCCACGAATGTTATGTTTGCAGAATTGGCGTGGTGAGCTTGTATTAAATCATTGATTAGGTTGACAAAAATAATTTAAGTTTGAAATTTAACCTTTGTATACAAAAAAATGATAGAGAAAATAAATTTGTTTTACTAAAAAATAAATTAAAAAAGTTCTGAAGCCACAAAGTAAATAAAGTGAAATTATGGTTCTGCAGAAATTTCAGCAAGAATATTAAATGTAGGCGAAATTGGTGGCAGCTGACACATGAGGTACAGCCAGCTGCCAAAATCACTATCTCACTGGACACCAGCCAAAATAACTGAGTTGATGTGAGGGTCGTACTTCCCGGAATTTCATGCAACCTCTATGAATCCAGAAATAGACATTGCCATTGGGTTATGGTGTACTTTAGCTTGTTCAGCTTTCACTTTTAAGGTTTGTTACCCTAAAGTCATAGTCATTAAGCAGTCTACTGTCTGTCACGCTAATGATAATAATTTCGTGTGGATTTTCTACGACATGGTTGACAGAGTTTCTGACCGGCTGCTCAATCCGTCTCTGTCTGCCCTTGGTATTCCTATCAGATTTAGGGGATTTACAATTTAAAGCGAAATCCGAGCCACGGAAGCGTTCTGGCATATTTTACAAAGCTAGCTCTGCGAGAGGTGAAGGGTCTTTACAATCCCAGTGGAGACTGAGATTCGAACAAGTAACCTTTCGATCCCTAGTCAGATTACTCGTCCCCCAAGCTTATAACACTGCTTGTCATCTTATACTGGAATCTAACTTTCGGTATGGGAGTTTTGTAAGGATAGAGAACTGTTAGCAAAGAACGAAAATGAAATTGGCATTGCATTACAATACGTGAATATCGTAACATTATGATCTAGTTATCTCGCGGGAAAATGGAAAACCTTTTGAGAGATCGATTTTTTTGTTTTGGTTATTGCTTTACGCGTTGTTGACATCGAGCTCATTAGAGACAGAAAAGGACTGGGGACAAGGAACGGGAAAGAATTCAGCGATGGCCTTTTGGGCACCTGGAGTGATTTGGGGAAACCTTGGAAAACCCAAATCTGGATACCCGGACGGGTTTCGAACCACCGTCCTCCCGAATGCGAGGCCAGAGCGTTAACCACTCACCCACCACGCTCGGGTGGCAGGTAGAGGCGGCAACCCAGGTGTTCCAAAAACCAGAACATGTCAGAGTCTGTACATCTGTTATTGAGGCGGGACCGGTTTCCTTACCTTAAGAGCTCTAATTAGGAAAAAGAGTCTACCAACTTCTAGATTAGATCTCACGCCACGCTATTTAGCTCTGATGCCACTGCAAGGAATCACAATAAAGAGTTTTGCAATAATACCTCAGACTGGGATAGAGAGGTAACAGCATCGATTTTTTGTTTTTATGAGAGTTTTGCGATTCTTCGACGGCTTGGTTATTAAAGTCGACGGAGCAATGTCGGAAAGAACGAGGAGGTAATGGGTTATCGCCTTTAAGACGGAACCATCCTGACAGTCACCTGGAATGATCTCGGTAAGCAGCGGAAAATCAAAATACGGATGATACGACCTTGAATGAACCTGCGTCCTCCGAATGCGTTGCCCGAAACTTACCTGTCCGAGTCTTGATATTAACCTTTACAGAAGCTTAATGTGTTGTATATCTCTAGGAAATATTGGTTTGTGTGAGAATTTCCGTTCGGATATCCTGTTTACCTTTATCTCGCGGCTCAAGGTTGTGACAATACCAAACCCCATCAATCATTTTTGTTATTATTATTTTATTTTTTCTTTATTTTATTATAAGTGTTTCAGAATAATTGTTTTGATGTCTGCAAGTTAATCTGTATATAGAAAGGATTCCACAAGCCGTAGTTTGTATAGTCTCTGGGGGTAGTGGTAGCTAGTAGTGTAAGAATCTTTGACTTGCAACTGCTGACAGTGTACAATTTGGCGCCTGATTGTTATAACTTTCGGACGCGAATAAGAACACTGCTATATGGAAGCTATAAAATAATTATGATTTGTTTCGGAGCATTTAATAAATTCAGTACAAGTATTTAGATGTTGACTGCGCGTAACAGTGTTTAATAAATTAAGAGATTCTTTCCTGGAACAGTGAATTTGATTTCGATAGCAGTAAATTTTTTTATTATTTTGGGCGGATCTAAATTTACTAACTGAATTTTAACTAAAACTAAATGAACTGCACCTTGTATGTGTTCGTGATGACATGGAACTCTCTTGTGATTCGAACCGCCGTCCTCCCGAATGCGAGGCCAGAACGTTAGCCGTTACACCACCACGCTCGGTTTAACCTACGTGATTTGTCGCGAGCTGATCTGGTTGTTGTCACCAACTAATTGACCCACACTAATTAGTCGAAAGCTCATAGGGTAATGTAAGAACAGAAAGAACTACATCGGCCAAACTATCCGCACTACAGAAAATCGGCGTGAAGAACATAAACATCACCTCCACCTAGGACAATACAATAAGTCAGCCATCGTCGAGTACGTGTAAGACCATGATCACAGAGTAAACTTCAGTAATGTTAGAATACTGGCTAGGACTTTATATTATTGTGAATCTATTATCAAGGAAGCCATCGAAATACGACTGGCCAATAAATTCAGTTATGTCTTAGTGAGGCATGGAAACCAGCCTTGGCAAAAATCTGCAGAGAGCGTTAAACCTCTGCCCAGCTCAACCTCGAAGGTCTTGGAAAGAGTGCTGATCAAACGAGTAAACGCAAGCCTTGAAGCGGAAAAGACGATTCGAACGGAGCAGTTTGGTTTCCAGAGTCGGGTAGAAGCAACCAGCCTACTACTACGGATAACGGAAGACATCAGTAGGAACTTCAACTATAGCAAGTCCACGGCAGCCGTCTTCTTCGATCTCGAAAAAGCGTATGACAAGGTATGGCACAAAAACTTGACATTCAAGCTGGACACACAAACAAAAATAAAACATTGCTATACAAAGCTAATTGGAAGCTACCTGATGGACCGAAGATTCTACGTGTCAGTAGACGGGGAAAGGTCTTCAATGTATACGATATCGGCGGGGCTTCCACAGGGATCAAACATCGCGCCACCATGCTTCAGTGTTTATGTAAATAACTCCCCTATACCACCATACGTGAAGAAAGCTCAATTTGCAGACTACACAACCGTATACACCACCGGAAAAAGACATGACCTAAATATAACCCACTTACAAAGAGGAATAGACGAATTCACTAACCGGTGCCGCAAAAATAAGATAAAAATCAACGCAAATAAATGCGCGGGAATGTACTTTACAAAGAAAAGACCGATATTACCAGGACAGCTAAATATTATGGGAAGAAACATAGATTGGGTAAACGAACATAGATACTTAGGAATAACAATTGACAAAAAACTGCTATTTAAAGAACATACAATGGACAGAAAAAGAAAAGGAATAGCAGTAGCACAAAACCTGGCCCCAGTACTCCGTAGCAACGACCTCGGAACAAACACCAAACTAAGAATCTACAAAGCTGTTATACAACCGTTCTTATTGTATGGATGCCAAATATGGGGGATGGCAAGCCCAACAAATATTACGAACATCCAGAGAATACAAAACCGATGCCTCAGGATGATTCTAAACGAAACACAATATACCTCAATTGACCATCTACACCGAGCAGCCAACATCGAAAATATAAACACAGAGATCTTTAGTCAAACCACAAAATATCTAGAAAAAATAGAGTCCAAAAGACAAAACACAGAAAGACTGGCAAATCTGGGCACTGTAATGCCAAGAACATGGCACAAGCATAAGGTGCCACTTAGCATTGTGTATAACCCAGAATAAATTAATACAAGAAAATTAGAGGGTTTTTTTTCACCATTAAGGTCATCCTAGATGACCATAGCCCTGGTTTTTCCCCTAAAAGTGCAAAATAAAATGTGTCCCCAAAACATCCCAAACCTTACAACACATAGCAGAGCCACCGAAGGTAGCGGGGCTATACACACACAGCCGCTGAGACAACGACACACACACACACACACACACACACACACACACACACACACACATACACACACACACACACAAAAAAATCCTTCACGACTCAGCGGGCATCAACCCATTAAATGTAGAAATTTTCAGACAGACAGAAAAATTTTACGACAGGATAGACAAATTCAGATAAATTGACGATAGGCTCCATACCCTTGGCACAACAATGCCAAGGCACTGACACGCCTATAAAGTATTATATATCAGGCAGAAGGGAACTGATATGATCATAAGAATACTGTAGGAGTTTTTCACATAAGGTCGTTTCTGACGAACCATAGCTATGTTTTCCCCTCAAAGAGTAATAAATAGAGTCCCCAAAAATTTCCTTATTCTATACAGAGTGACACGTAAAGTAGAGCTACCCTGGTAGTGGGACTTTTCACAAACAAGCCGAAAGGCACACACACAAAAGCAGCCACCCACCGGGCGTGGGCCGCGCACTGAAAAGTGTATATAACGAGGTACGGCACCTGAGAAGTTGCGATATTACTACTTATAATACAACTTATAGGTAGAGTCGTAAGTTAAATTACATCGTACGCAAAATGACATAGCACCTTGAGAAAATTATTTAGTGGTACAACCTTTGGAAAATCAAAATTAATTCCGGCAAAAGTCAAGCTATTGTGTTCACTACCAGGGTGGTACCCAACCACGAAATCAAGCTCTATGGCAATGACCTTCCTTTCTGTGACTCGGTTTGGAATTTGTCAGGAAACTAATGTGGATTGGTCACAGAAGAAACGCTTGTAAGGTAGGCAGGGCTCGACTTTTTAAACTATATCCCTCCTAAAGGGGAATAAGCTTAGAGACCAAACTAAAGATCTACACCACAGTGATTATGCCGGCCTTGCTATACGGCTCCTAAATTTTCAGCATGGCATCGAACGCTCAAATCAGGAAATTGCAAGTCTTGCAGAACAAATACCTAAGAATCATCATTAACGCCCCGCGGTAGAGCCAAATACACAAATTCACCACAACCTTGGCATACAAAGATTCACAGATTACATCCAGGACAAACCGACCAGATTCTTTGAGCAAGCACATCATTCGCCCTACAAATTAATCCAAGACTTAGAACAAAATGAATATCACGACGAGTACACTCAACCAGCCACAACACTAACCAGAAATTATAGCGTCTGATAATAATATAATACAAAAAGAAATAAGACTGCGACTTCCATAAAACAACCAGCTCGTCACCCCCTATTTCGACAGAAGTTAGAGAGCTACAATGCTCTGGTACTTCAGCATTATATGGATTCAGATCCAACCATATGTCTGTTTGACAGCCGCCTCAGTATCCGTGGGTCAGCCGACCAGTACAGTTAGGTACACACGTGAGGAAGACGGCGAACTAGTCGTCGAACTATCGTGTTTTCACAACCCAATCCGGCAGTACTCCTATGAAGACTTCATTGCTCACAGGGTCACGTTCGTGCCATGCTTCTCATCTCACTGCCTACCGCACCGAGCAGACAACTGTGTTTAGGCTAGCGAGAGGCGAATTTGCCAGCGGCCACTTTCTCCACTTCGCACATAGCGGTAAGGGCAGCAGGGTGGGGGTAGAACAAGGCGACCTTCAGCCGCCTGTGTTAACTGAGTGCAGTATAAGTTATACTACCGGGTTAAGTTAGGTGGGTACGACGCGAGGATTGGAAGTCAATCGAAACTGTATCAATAAAACGGCGGAGTAACGCTTTGGGGTCACCGGACCAATATTGCCCCAGGCGCAGGTCATGTATGGAAGCCAGTATTATATGAGCTGTGCACGCCAGTAACTCTGCTGGGCAGCTCGCCGATCTAATCAGGTCGCTTCAGCAGGTGCCGTGTTCACTCCCCCGTGACGACCGGCTGGAAGCGTTCCAGAGACCGTCCATCAGGCGCGTCCGACCACCCGCGCGAACCCGAGGCATAGCCGCGTCATATCTCTCGCTACGACATTAACTAGAGGCTCAATAAAAAGTTAAACAGTACCAGTATAGCGCCACAGAGACAGGCCAAGTTGCAGGACGACCCAGATTGAAAATCTGGTTCGAGTTGAGACGTGCTGTCGCATACTATCAGCCCACCCCCGGCCCCTATTAACTTCAATTGGTGTTATTTTAGTTTCAACATATTTCGATTAACTTTTTGGATTTAAAAAATTGTTGCCTTCGGAATCAACAATTGAGTATTGTTTCGACGTTTTGGGGACGGATTATCAAAAACTACTCGTGATATTATTGGAGTCAAAGGCAGCCCGCTTTCAGCAGTGATGGATAATATTTAACAATTAACGGAGTAATCAGTATGGCGGGCTAGACAGTAGCGGTATGGTGTAGGAATGTATGGTAGCGCTAAACAACGTGGATTCATTTTGGCCTGCTGTGAACCCCCCTCCCCCCCCCCACCTGGCCTGAATTGGTTTTTGCCGCCACTCCCCGCCCCTCCTCCTATGAGGCGTGTAGCTTTTTTTCTTTTTAATTCCAGAAAACATTTTTACTGTTTTCTCTATCGTTATAATAATTGCTTGTATAATGAATACAACCGATATTTGAATTATGTATTTTTTTATAATTATAAATATTCTGGATGAAATTTTTGAAATTTTGACACTAGCCACTTTTACAAATGGTCAATTACCGGGAAAAACCTCTTTCTCGGGTACAGTCAGCGATCCTTTTCTTCTTGAGGAGTTACTAAAAACAATCTGCTTATCTCGCAATTGTGACTGTTTGCCGTTTTCAATATCAACCCAACTTTGATATCACAGCCGCTGATTTCCACCAATTCATCATGGACAAAATATTCTCCTTATCTCATTCATCATTGTTCATTAATTAATAAAACAGGACAAACTATACCCATTGCGTAAAAAAACTAAGAAGAGCTGGATTTTTTGTTTGTTTCCCCTTCTGTTCTGTCACCTTTCTACATTACCAGGGACTGATTCCTTGATATGCTTAAAAGATCTCTATAAAGCATCGAATAACACATTTCCGATAATTCTCGTAAAAATTATTGTGCAGCACCACTTCACACCAAACTTTGAAATTGAAATAACATTTCAGAGAGTACTATAAATAAAGTTGCACTAAAATTCACTTTACAAAACAAAACTAGTATTATTTTATCAATGAGCGGTGTGGTTACACGCGGGCGATACTAATCAAAGCAGCTTTACTTAAAAACATTAAAATAATACGAACCATCACTGCATTGGCAAATCACGGGTGACATCTGTAAGCGAATTTGCGGTCTAGGTTCTAATCGTAATGCGCCGTAGCATGTCAGTTAGTTCAAATGTACCGGCCGTGTGCAGCCCAACGCTATGACCTCAAGTCATACGCATGCGCACTTAATGTATTGGATATCTGTATTATATACCGAGATAATAAAATGACGGAAATAAATATCCACATGCTGTTGTACATTCTGTACCTTATTTTAATTGTGACAAATAATATGAATAAAAGGCTAGGTTGCTTGGCTCAGACCCCCCTCCCCCACGTAGCCCAGCGTAGCTTTCTACCCCTCCCCCTCTCCCTAGACCGCGTCCCGTAGTTTATGGATGCTCCCTAAGGCGAAAGGCATTAGCTGGTAGTATAAACGGACTGTATGAAAGTTACAACAGAGTCAACATTAAGATTTCAAGTTATAAGAAAAGTGTATTGTAAAGATTTTCGCGTTTTAACTACAAAAAGTTATAGCACCTGATAATGAAGAATATTAAAAGTATTTAAGTTAGATTGGAAGACTAAAGGAATGTAACATACCGATTATGTGCTCGTGATAGACTAGGACCGACTGTCCATAGGTTCAGGAACTGTTGCACAGTGAGTCACCGTTTTGTTAAAGACTTGATCATAGGTTACCAACCTTTTCTGCCCTACCCCCCCCCCCCTTTTCTCAAAAAAAATTACTCACTGCCTCCTTTTACATACACAAAAAAAGAGTTTTTGTAATAAATCTAGCGTGATAAGTACAAGGAGTATTAAGTCACAATTTCTTGGTATCAATTTCTTTTTACTATAAATTCATGTTTATCATCTGAATATACCAGAGGAATAATAATGTTACAATAGGCTGAATGCTACACTATATCACCTGTCTAAATACACAAAATGAAATAGAAGACGTTAAACAATTATTTTTCGCTTACTTCACCACTCTTACGTCACCAACCATACTACAAACCGCCGTCTACAAGACCCTCAGATAACGGTCACTTACTTATTCCTTAGACAAACGGGTCTCTTTTTGATGCCAACTGGGAATTAATAGACTGTTGTAGCCACAATGCTGTCCTATCCTTATCCTGTAAGTGCCAGATTATTGTCTGGTCAGTGAAATATTTGTGGCTTTTAAAAAGTTGGGCTTTTATTTTATACTCGCATGGATACGAATACGGTACCTAAATTTATAATATTCTTCCTGCGAACCACTTGAACCATCTTCGCGGAGCACAGTTTGAGAAACACTGAGCTAGACCATTAGTTGGAAAGCTGTGAAAACCCAATCAAAATTGGTTCAACAGTTTTTGCGCCACGCCTGTATAAAGGGACAGATTGCCGCAGCCTGCTTGCAGATTTGTAATAGCATATATATATTAAATTAATTTATTCTATCATTACAACTTAGAGTACCGCACAGTATAATCTGCGGTCGAGGTCGGGAAACTTTCAACTCATCAAAGTTTGTTAGTTTTCGAATATTAAACTTTATAAATGTCTATGAACTACCAGCAGTCAGATAGCGTCGATACAAACATATGAATCGTTCAATTTAATAACTTGTATCATGATTTCAAATTTTACCAACGGATACGAAAAATAAAAGCCAAGCACACAAGTAACAAGCGAGTTGGTAATGCACATGTCGAGTAACAGTTCAGATACGGTTTAAATGTCGGCCGTGGAATAAGGAGATACTCTATCCCTTAAACAGAAATTTAGTCAGGTGTTTGGTTTGTTGAACACCGAGCGTGGTGGGTGAACGGTTAACGTTCTGGCCTCGCATTCGGGAGGACGCGGGTTCGAATCCCCGTCCGGGCATCCAGATTTGGGTTTTCCATGGTTTCCCCAAATCACTCCAGACGAATACCGGGATGCTTCCTTAAAAAAAAGGCCATGGATGAATTCCTTCCCGTTCTTTGTCCCCAGTCCTATCCCGCCTCTAATGACCTTAGCCGTCGACGAGGCGCTAAGTTAAAAAAAAAAAGAAGTTTGTTGAACGTTACCGAGGCAAGGTAGAAAGGCAACTTTGGCAAAGCCAATCAACTATATATGTTTCGGATACCATTAGGGTGGGAATGGTGGAGGTGAAGGTACGTATTTCCTTTTGTAAAAAGATTGGAGGTAATATAGTTAGATCCATACTCCGATCACTTCATCCGTAATTGTCAGCTTTGTCTGGGATTAAAAAATCAATCACTCGTTTCTATCAAGTAAGGTTCGGAAACAGCTTTGTTATGGAAAATCGGTTTGGCATCAATGGAAAACTGATACGTAAACCAGTGAACATTCAGGCAAGCTTCATAACGACAGGTTCAGTGGAAACGGCTTCTGGAATGCCGACTGTGGCAACTTCCCAAACTGCGCTGTTTGACGGAGCTATGCGGAACACCAAATTCCTGCCCCGCCAGTTATGCTGGCGTTGCCACATATCGGCGTATCACTGTCGACGCAGTATTATGCAGTGCAGCCACTGGAAGCTTCTGAGATTGCTTACCAAGTTGATAACAATGCAATCTGCTAACTCTTAATAACGACTCCGGGATTATTTGGATTTTGTAGGGATTAGAGATGCTATTTAAAAGGCTCACCGACATTGTCACCACAAAATCTGTGTGATAACATGGTAACCAATGTAAGAAGTTATTGCGAGGCAATTTCCAATTGTCTTCGTCTGTGGGAAAGTCAGCTGTGGGCTGCAAAGCAGGCGAGGCTGTAAAGCGACCGATTACGAGTTGGCCGACCAGTGTTCAGTTCCTATCGAAGGAATAGATATTTCATCAAATTTTTATTTTTATTTATTGCCATACTACCTGAAACCCCTACATTTCTACAAAGTTTATTAAACGAGAAATGACTAGAAGCTTCATCATCGTCGGAACAGATATAAAACAGAAGCATAAATAGTCATAACAGCTCCGTATGTAAAAGACTTTTACCTGAATTAGTCCTCCAGCTAATGCCTGAACAAACACATGCTGGCGTTAGCCTTGCTTCTGCCCAAAGTTTCATTGTTTGCCGACTGAGCTGATCTGCATGGTTTTCAAAAACTAAAGTCTCTTGTAACAACATCCTGTACGAAGCGGATTCCGCAAATTATACCAGGCACGCCACGTATACTGTTTTTTTCTGTTGATTTCAGTAGAGGTAGGAGATGACGGGGGAAAGGATGGGGGGGGGGGGGCGAGAGACAAGGAACGGGAAGGAATTCGTCCATGGCCTTTTGCATGACCCGGTATTCGCCTGGAGCGATTTCGGGAAACTATGTAAACATATAAAACCGAAATCAGAATGGCCGGACGAGGATTTGAGCCCGCATACTCTTTTTCTGTTGTAGAAAAACTCAATAGACTTTAAGTTGGAATAACATTTCTGATCCAAGGTATGAGATTCGATCATTGTTCTTAGAACAAAACAATGTACGAGTAAAAATGATTTTGGTAATCAATATTACATATCTGATGTCATTGGCATCGTGCGTGGGAAAATCACACCTCATCAAGTCTCGCGGTATGGAAAACTTGCCTAAAAATCTTGACCATGTGTGTTTCTTATTCCTCCATGTAAGACAGTGCAAAAAACATTTTAATACAGAAAAATCGAGGTGCACATGCAGACATTTTGGAATCCCCAGGACCTACTTTCAATTTTATTTAAATCATGTTTCCGTAGGTAAAGATCACGGGATTCCTACGAATCCGTCCAGTACCCGCATTATTCGCGGAGGTAGAGCTCCGCGTTCCCATTACAACCTTCGGCACTCAAGCAGAGGTTCCGCGGTCAGCACCACGCTCGGGTAGTTCTTAACTTACCATTAGATGGCAGGCTGGGTGTAGTGATGTTCCGATACCATCAAAGTATCGATACCTACTTAAATGAGTAGTACTCAAATTGTCTTACGATACTTACTCATATGAGTACTGTAAAAGTATCGATACTTACTGATATCGATACTTTTTTAATTAATGTCGAAATATAAAAATATATGTGACATGTTGCTAAATTATTTATTTTATCTGCCTAGTGTAATAAAATCAAATAACACTCAGTAATCATTTTAATTTATTTATTAAAATTATAATAAAGCTGACATTGTAAGCATACTTTGAAGGTTTTTTCTTATCTTTAAATATTTATTTATTATAGTTTTAACACTTTTAAACAATAGAAGTCCGGTTTTTTAAGGTTTCCCAAAAAAGCAATTGTTCCATATATTTTGGAGACAGCTTGTTTGTTTTGTTTGTCATTGCTTCACCCTCATTAGAAAACAAACATTCACTCAATACTGACATTTCTACAACAAAAACATAATGTTGTGCGTATTTATAGACAAGGAAATAGTCTATAAGTTTCATTCTTCCCATTATCTAAATGGATTGCTTTTTAGAGACATTCTAGTGTGTGACAAGTGGAGAGACACTTCGTCACTATGGTGCGTTTTCTTTTTCTTTGTGATGTTTCCAGAAGTGATATTCCTGTGAAACGCTAGCTGAAGCAGCTTCTTCTTCCGATTCACATGGGCTACTTAGTTGCTTAGTAGTTTTTGTGGGGAGCTGCACGGGAGCGACCATTGCCCAGGTATAGCGAAATGCGTGCTAAGTAGAACCTTATTACAATGAAATAGGGACCTAAAACAAACTCTTTGAGATTAGATTGCCTATTCTAAGATTGATTTTGTTTGATTTTTCAATGCTACCAACTTGACGTCAGCGGGAAATTAATTTCGCAGGCGCGACTGAGTGGCGCAGCAGGGATGATGCGTTTAGAATTTAACACCGGATGCGTTTCGATACTTTCGATTCGATACAAGTACTTTTCTTCCGATACCGAGCAAGTATCGAATGAATTAATTCGAATGCTCAAGGTACTCGGTATCGAAACAAAGTATCGAGTACTTACTCGTATTTACTTGTATCGGATCATCACTAGCTGGGTGGGCCTGTGGAGTCGTTCCGGACGTTTAGCTTCGAAGAAAAATCCTCGACTTCATCTGGGATCGAGCCCCTACAGTACGGGCTGCAGCAAAACGCTCTACCGTCTAAGCAACGCGGCCGCCTTCCTATTAATATGTTTCACAATTGTTGCTGAGTACAGTATTATAATTATTTTGTTCGTAACTTTCATTTTTTTCTAAAAAAGAGAAAAAATAAATATTTAATTTATTATTCCATCGAATAGGTAATCATATCTTTTGCCTGCATCAGCAATAACCTGGTTTTAAGACGAGGAAAACTTTGGAGAGGTATACAACAGAATAAAAGACAAAGATATTGGAATTCTTATCATTTTTAAAACGAAAATAAAGTTTCTAATCTCTGTGGTGATATTGTAACAGTTAGGCGGAACAAATCACCACCACAAATGAGTTATACAGGCTCGTAACGGATGAGGAAAAGGCAGCGCGAACTCTGATCGCGTTAATTAATAGCAATCAAAGCGTCACTGAAGTATCATAATTATCAGCATTGTGTTTCGACAGGTGACAAGAATCTGAAGGATTAAAAGATTAATTATCTTCAAGTTCTATAAGTATGAAGATGAATGTCGGTTCCATCCATTGGGCCCACAGAATAGCGATAACAATTATTGCTACTACCAGATGACGAAACAGCTCGTTATCTAAGTGGAGAAATGAGAAATTCGTGGAACACTCTGATGCATGCTATCATGTAGAAATCTCGAGTATTAAGTGACACGTGAGAGTACTCCAGTTCTTGGAGCTTGAAATGCGAGGCACTTCGAAATTGTCACCAGGTCGCAAAACCACACGAAATTGCTGTTACTATCCCCAGTTTTGAGACTCAAAGTTGCAACTACTGAAACGTCCTTGCCATCTGTCAATGAACATCCATTGTGTTACTGTAAACACGTTCACTCACAGAGAAACGTGAAACAGACTATTAATTTACCGAAAACAGTTGTTGCACCTAGAAAAATATCCTTAGCGCAATTTGTTGCGTTATTGAACATACTAAATAATTTTCTTTCCTTGACAATTGGTTGCAATCCTATCCTATATATCCTGCTCCTATATTATCATCCTCAGTTTCTGCCCTAAGGCAGTTTCTCACGTGTCTGTTCTCCATGTTCTTCTGTCTTCTGCCCTTCTCTTCGTATCTATGTAGTAGTCGTTTTCTTTGATGCTAACTGTGATCTTGTACCTCCTTTTTCTTCTCACTCTTCTTTCACAAACCAGCCCTTCCAGGGCATCTGTTAACAATCATTTCCGTCTCAGTAAGTGTCCCATCCTGTACATCTCTCTTTTATGATTTGGAGTCGTTTCCTCCTTTACCAACTCTTTCCAGCACTTCAGTATTACTCACTTTCTCCGTCCAGCTTATCCTTTCGATTCTCCTCCATATCCACATCTCAAATGCTTATTATATCCGTTTCTCATCTCGCTTCAGTGTCCACGTCTCTACCCCATAAAGAGCCACACTCCATACAAAACTTTTGCTCTTACATAACTGTACAACGGTATTTTATTCAAAGGCTAAGCCACACTCCATGCAAAACTTTTGCTCTTACTTAACTGTACAACGTTATTTTATTCAATGGCTACTGTAGGTATTTTGCCCTCAAATTCGTTTTGTCCTCAGTAACAAACATATAAGCTGCCACTAGACATTCCTGTAACCATAAATCTAAAGCAGGGAATGTAACGGGTAATCAGCATTGGCCAGGAGACAGTAGAGTTTACTAACTGCGAACTCAAATTTGTCATCGAACCTGGTGAATAATAGTTAAGGTCATTCGGTTATATGTTTCCCATTATGCCTCGAAATCGTCCCAAGTAAATGCTGAAATGGTTCATCTATGTAATGTTATCTCATAATTTGCCAAAAATTTTACCCAGGTCATAATGACCCCGTCGTCGACGAGCCATAAACTTATAAATAAATAAAAGCAATTTGTCCATTCTCCGTGTAAATGATATCCATCTGTTATAGAAACAAAACCGTCTGGTTCCAATTTATAGCAGCTTTCACATAAAGATCAAATTTTATCCTGACTGAATTATATTGCGAGAGTTCAGTTTTTGATCGCAGTTAAATTTTAACGGTGAAAATGTGTGATTTTATAGAGTATGAACATCAGAATCTCTAAAAAAAAATTCTAACAGAACAAATAAGACATATAAAATCTCAGTTTTGTACCGCATAAAAAGTTGTTAATCCAATTGCAAATCAACGTTTCTAGTATTACCAGGAAAGCAAATAATTGTACATTGTAATTAAAAAAAATGTCTGGAACCTATTCCGGTTGTAAGGATTCCTTTTTGCTGTTCCCCTTAACACAATATGATTCTTTAGCGGTTGTACGAGTCTTTGCTTTATTTCATTCCTATCAGCTACTAAGCAGCGAAGCGTAAACACATGAAAATTATTTAGTGGAAATCGAACATTTGTGTAATCAGAGGTTATCAGAAACGCATTTGGCTCTCGACCAAACATTTGCTAACGAGGCCTCTCTCCAAAACACTTAAAAACCCAAATACATTTCCATGTTGTGCTATCAACTCTCGATATAATGTTCTCTGCTCTTTACCGTTAATCCGCAGAAATCTGTAAATCTCGATATATTTTGCTCATTTGAAGAAAGTAATTAAGATCTGACGTCATAATTGCACTGATATAAAATAATCTCTAGTATTTTGTTACTGGTTGGATGTCTCTAAATTTTCCTAGACATGTTTTGATATTTATGACACAATTTGTTAATTATTTCTCTGTCAGCTGTTATTAGACAATAACGTTATTGAAAGATAAGGTGATAAGCGTTATTGAGTCAAATTGATTTGAAATTGCTGAGGATTGCACTGTATGGCTCTGGCTCATAGGTGGAGGGAAGGTTCTGAATGATGGAGGTAAAAGAATTGAAGATAGGGGTGGGGGAAGAAAGAGAGACAAAGAGAGAGTTTTCTTCATTTCCGAGTAAAAATATGGGAATTATCAGGATCGAAAACACTGAACGTTCAAGGGTATAGCCTCTTATTATTTGTGTACTACCTTGAGCTTACATAACTATACAAGAAACAAAGTCACCGTTGCCGGCATATGAGAAAAATGTTGGTAATTACTCAGAATTTCGATGTATTATTATGTGTTAAACTTACTACATCCATCTCCGAAGCCAGTAAAAATCAGTGAGCACCGTGGCTTTTTCTGTTAGCTTAGTCAGCGGCCAGAAATTGTATCGCTATTTCATAAGCGACTCTGATTCCTCGCCAGCCTTTTCGAAAGAGAAACTTTCGTTTATTCAAAGCGAGACATTAAGTATAAGCGACATTTATTATGTTTTCAGAGGCCGTGAACGTCTAGACAGGATACCATTTTCGTTTCTCATTTCAGAGTAGCTCGTAAGTCACAAAACTGAACGTCGTTCTTTGAAAAGACAGGAGCATTAACAAACAGTTAAAACATTTTACTTGTGTTTGAGCAGTCAAGACAGACATCAGTAACAATGATGTTAATACAAACCAGGCTTCGGCTGGTTATTTGAACAGTGTATTCTACAGCAGTAACGTAACGAAGATCTCCACTGCAAAAGTGGCTGCAGAATTATATTGGTGAATTTGAACAATTTTTTTCTTTTTTTACGGACAGTCGACGGTTACTAGAGTAGGGAGCGGATTGGGGAAAAAGAACAGAAAGGAATTTGACAATTATATTTTTTCTGAGAACATTCCCTGCCTGGATCGATTTCAGGAATTTCCTGGTTTAACCACAGTAAATCGAAATCTGTATGGTCAAATCGAGGATCATTTGCAGATTTTAAGACTGCACCGTTGAGGTAAACAGTTTTAGCGTTGGATGTAAAAGCTCGTTTGACAGTTTGATCTAGGGTAGCAGAGGAGTGGGTGAGGTACACAAGCTCACCTTTTGCGATTTTAACATTAGTAAAGTTGTTTTTTATTATTATTTAGTAGATGCAATTGTAAATACTAACATTGAATTTGTAAGTTCCAAGATCACAGAATGTCAAGACAAATATACGAGATCTTTGGCGAATAAAGAACAGTTGAAAAGAGTTGAAGAAAAATTTTTGTTGGAAGAGGATGAGTTGGTTTTGAAGAGAAAATGTATTGAGAGAAGAGGTGAAAGAGAAAGGCTCGATGGAGAAGCCGCGA
Source organism: Vandiemenella viatica (assembly GCA_031002005.1). Lineage (NCBI taxonomy): Eukaryota > Metazoa > Arthropoda > Insecta > Orthoptera > Morabidae > Vandiemenella > Vandiemenella viatica. Next base: position 118,028,108 of record JARYHS010012519.1, read on the forward strand.
AGAATCCTGGCGGGATTAGTAACTGGATAATATTAGCCTGAGGGTAGAGAAATTAGACTAATGATAAAGATAATGAAATATGAATTTGTAATTGATAATTGGTTGTTATGTGGAAAATAGAAGATATAAGATAAGTAGAAGATGTTTTATTTAATATTGAGATTGTAATAAATACAAACGATTTGATTTTTAAAGTTCGTGTAGTATGATTTTGTTAATAGTGATTTTATTATTCAGCGACGGACAAAGAGGGGTAAATCAAATTCCTATCTACTGGTCTGAATCTGTAAACATAAGTAAAAGTATTACATTTAAGTGGATAAAGTACATTATCATATTTTCTAAAAAATAAAATAACCTTAAAAATTGGCGACCATGACAGGACCAATTTTACGCTTCGTTGACGTCGAGTTTAGATGCATGAATGGACTAGGGGCACGGAACGGGAAGAAATTCGGTCTTGAACTTTTAAGGGAACCATACCCGCATTCGCCTCGAGTGATTTGCAAAAACCATGGTAAACCCAAATCTGGATGGCCGGCCGGGATGTATATTGGTTATGAAGCGTCAAAAAATATTGTTGGAAGAATTAGGGGAGGCGCATGGAAGTGAAATGGTGACCCTCACCAAAGCTGGCACTAGATTTAAGGCATAATGATATGTGAAAATTTTCTTTTGTAAGTAAGGAGGTCGGGAATTGGAATAAATTACCAAGAGAAATGATGAATAATTTGCGAAAAAAGCTGAAAGAATTTAAAGTTTAAATTCATGGAGGCCAAAAGTAGGAGATTACAGAATAGGGTAAAATGAGAGAGGAAGGAAATTTCATAGGAGCGTGAACTCAATTGCAATTACATTAAATAAAATAATGAAATTAGTACAAACCATATTCCCTATTCCTAACAGCGGGAATAGTTAAATAGGTTGAAAGGGTATTGGTAGATTATAGTCCATCCAAAAATAATTCGAAATGTTTTTCGAATAGAACAGGTTGTAAATTTTTATGATGGACTTGTATGCGTATGCGATGTTTGCTATTTGCTTCAGTTCCAATTTTTTATCCTCGCCACCATATTTGTTCTACGATCCGGAAATCGTCAGATTAAGTCATTCGCATTGCTCCTGATCTTGGTAATTGTTATATCGGCTTATAGTGAACATATCTTATAGGCTCCACGTTTAAACCGAATAATTTTGCAATTAGAATTCACATCTACTTCATATTATAGGAGAATTCTACTTTCGGATACAAATACATTGGATTATATCCTTTCTTGAAACGTTCATGCTATCGAAAATATCCGGTCTTAATTTTTTGTACCGAGTATGATATCTACGTTTGGGGAGGTAATAGCGCTTTCATTCTGATATTTACTGCAAACCATTCTGCAACAAACTAGGAAGATTTTAAAATTTGGGACCCTCTGGAGCTATGCTTGACACATGGCGATGAATTTATTTGCTCGTGGTCGTATTTCGTGTCCCGGGTTTTGCTTCCTCAGCCTACATAACCCCCTATTGTACTCCACACGGCTGCCGTCATCCGTGAATCCGTTTCTCCTGCGATATGCACACCTGACCTATTCAGGGGATGTAGCCCTACTGCAAACATCGATCAGTTTCACGAAAAGGTGAGCATCATCTTCTTCCACAAATAAGTCTCTTACGACTTATTTACCCATCACTACTATATAGAATAAGCCACGAATGCTTTTAGATTGTTCTCGTACCACTGTCATGTTCTACAATCTACAGTATACGAACGTTTGATACCCTATCTCCTTACCAGCTGTTAAAGTTAACAGCTTTCATGCAGTCATCCTGTTGTTATCTTATCCGCCGCTTGCTCTGTCAACATTTAGTCTGGTACACAAGCAGCGTCCTCGCCGCATTCAGCAGCTCTCCAGGCTATTTAGCTCTGCCTTTCAAAAGACGGCCTTATTTAGACCTCTATTCATCACGTGCGCGAGGAGACATTCACAGTACCTTATTGATCTAATCGAGGGGGTCGGCTGTAGTATTGAGAAGCATATGTGAACTACTACAGCAGATAACGACTATATTACGTACAATTTCAACTAGCTTATCTAAATCCAAAGTCATCGTAAACGAAACAAAATGATTCTGAACGTCTCCGAGGGGTTAATGATAGAAATGAATCTTTGTGACCTCATGTAGACACTTCAGGAATTATAAAGAGCGATCTATTCTACGAAAGAGAAGCAGTGATTCCAAATCTCTGCAAAATGGTAACTGTTGGAATAGTGCGTTTTTCTCTTTACGTAATATGCTTTTTTTTTTTTTAAATCTATACAGGGAACTATCCCAATATTCATCAACGTAGTTACAGAAACCAAGCCAGAAAATGATCACGACAAAACATTTTCCCATTTCCTTTCCAGTTTGGCTGTTCACCTAGGTAGCTATACAGACGGCCTTTAATCTTGGATTATTATTAAATCGCTTTTATGAGAAGGGAGAGAAATTTTCTGACCGAGAAGCCTACATTCACCTACGCAATATTCATTTGTTGCAGAGCCCTTCATGAATGGCACTAGGTAACTGCAGCAGTTTCGTGTAAGTGTCCACAAATGTACTTAAATTTGTTCCAAAACTAACGTTTAACTCTTTAGTCATATTAATTAATCAAATGGTTTGTTATCAGTTTCAGAACCTAGTCAACCGGGAAAGAAATGAGCTGTTTGAGATCACAATAAAAGTGTATTTTTTTCCAAAATTCAAAGATATTGTTGGCTTAATGAGCAAGCATATATTCCGATTAGAGGAAGCAGCTGAAAACATAATCCCACAGTTAAAAACAATTTTTTGTTGGGTCATTACAGCTCATTGACGTCGAGGTCATTGCAGCAGAGAGGAAACTGGATGCAAGGAATTTGGCCTTTAGAAGCAACCATCTCTGCATTCTACTCGAGTGATTTCGGGCAACCATGGAAAACCGATATCTGGATGGCTAGAACCTGATTATATGAAGTGCTCAGCCACCAGGCTCAGCTGTAAAGAGCAAAGTACTGGCAATCATAAGCGTTTCTCCTTCAATTTCTTGATACTTGCTCATGAGATAATTTCTAATTCCTAATCACGTGGGACCCCATTTTAACAAAGCAAAATGCAGCGTCCCGACGTGGCATTGACTCAACAAGTCCTCGGATGTTCCTTATTGAAATATTCAGTCAAGCTTCCTAATTGCAAAAGTGTTGCCGGTGCAGGAGGTTGTAAAGGAACTGATCTTTCGATCACGTCCCAGATGCGTTCGATTGGATTCATGTCTGTCGATATGGGTGGCCAAATTATTAACTAACATTGTCCAGAATGTTCCTCAAACCAATCGTGAACGATTTTGGGCCGGTGAAATGTCCATCGTTGCTTGGAAACATAAATACGATGAATGACTGCAGATGGTTTCCACGTAGCTGAGTATAACTGTTTCCAGTCAATGGTCGGTTCAGTATGACCAGGAGTCCCAGTCCATGCCACGTAAACACAGGCCACATACCGCATAAAGGTGACTTCCCACGGCCCGTGCATTTGCCGGCCAGGCCGGTCCAGTAATCAACAGCGGGCCGTGGGAAGGGACCCGCCTGTGTTGGAAGGAGTTCCACGCGTCTATCCGTCGTCCAGTCGGTAAAGATCAAACACAACGGTATATATGAACGAAGTCTTTCTCGGCGTTGAGAAAGGATGTAGCCTTCTCGGGAGACTAGCCGAGTAAACAAGGTGCTTCCACACGATATTTCGGCGATCTCACGCTCCGTCACCATCTTCTGGTGAAGAAGATGGCGAGAAGGCTACATCCAAACACAACGGTAGCTGAAACGAAGCTAGGTAAGGGGGCATCCATTAATTACGTGAGCTGTTTTTCGAATTGCGGACCCCCCCCCCCTCATGAGATCTGATAGGACACCCCCTCTAAAATGACGCGAGATTTTGACTGAGGACCCCCCCCCCCCACCTCCTCGTTCTAATCGACCTGGTAACTTTTTTTTTATGTCTCATGCTTCCAAGGGCGGTTGTACCACCCTAATGAGGTCGGTTCCTAACGAATTTCAAAACCTCACGTGAGATTTCCGTTGATCCTCCCTCCTCCTTGATGAGGTTTTGTGAGATTTCACCGGAACCCCCTTCCTATTTCACCTCCACTTCACGTAATTAATGGACGCCCCCTAAAGTGGTGGGAAGGTGGCCGCGAGGTGGCGAGGGCTAAGCAGTGGCGTCCTCAAAACCAAGCGCCGTGGGAAGCTAGCTTTGCACATACCGGGATGGAGCCACGACTAGCTTGCACAGAGCCTTCCTGACAACCTGAGTCCATGACCTCGTGGGGCCTTCGCCGCCCACGTACCCTACTATCAGCTTTTACTAACTGCAACCATTACTCGTGTGACCATGCAATCAGGTCCAACCGATATGTTTACGAGACGAGGAAACGCACTGAAGCAGATGGCGTTTTATTAGCGGAGGCACTAGCGTGTATCTTCTGCTGCCATACATACACCATCAACCCTGAATTTCTCTGTACTGTGCGTACGTCTCACATTGAGTGTTGTTGTTCCTTGACTTATCACTGGCACCTCGACTGCATTATCGACGACGGAAGAGAATGCCGGAAATTATATATTCACAGCATCATACACTTGGGACCCTGTAGACCGAATAATGTTAAAAACACGATCATTTTTCCCATGTATCTAATGCTAACTACCATTCCGCGTTCGAACTGTTAATCCGTGTCGTGCGGCCACAATCACGCCAGAAACTCGACTCACAATAGTTTGTAACAGCCCTAATACCTGAATTTTGAATAGCATTGTACTGTATGAAGTATTTGCAGTGAGCTAATGTTTGGTTGAAAGTGATTTGATATGTTTGTTTTGTAATTTCTTGTAAATCAGTGTATATAGACTTTGTTTTAGGTAAGAAAATTATTCAAAGGCCATTTAATATGTTTAAGAACCGAATGATGCAAGAGAATTTCTTAAATGTTTGTAATTCCATATATTAATGTAAGCTACGATGTCTACAGGACATTTTTCTACCGTTTGAAAGGATTTCTGTAAATAATTTTGTATTTAAGTATCTATAATTACCATTTCTGATCATTTTGTAATGTTGTTAATTAATTTTGTATTAATTCCGATTGTTTTTAATATGTTAGATTGTTTGAGTGATTGTTAATGATCGAGAAATATCGGGCGGATGCCTTTGAAGAATTCTCGTAATTTCGATAAAGACTATATAAATAGATCGCTTGGACAGAGAAATTCATTCATGCATTCAGTTAGTAAGTCAGTTTAGTTGACAGTATTCAGTGTTACAGAGAGTTGAGAGTTTCTTTGCGACTAGGCATCTCTGTATTGTAACTATAATTGTGAATATCGCTGACTTGTTTGGATCACAATAAAACAGACATCTTCAAACATAACCTGTTTGGTGGATTTTTTAATTAATTAATCAGTTCTATAAACCACCATAAAGAACCCTAACAAGTTACAGCCCATTTGGCTATTTCCATCTTCCTATCCCATAGATTCTGTCACTTCGGCGCATACCCGTGTAGGAAATACAGTTTAAGGAAGAGTTTTAAAGCTTCTTTTTTGGCAATTACTATTTTACTGAGAAATTTCTCAAATCGTAATACGAGTGTGTAAAAACTAGTATGTTGTAGTAGTATTTTTCTTTATCATCGTATGATTCATCACAACGCATTTACTTAGTATGTTTGTTAATTGGATTATAATCTTCTAAACATAAATGATTCATATTCGATATTCTAGATATTCTCTTCATATGAAATTCACAGACAACCATCAATGTAACGTGAGAAATCTGGTCGCAATGCGAAACTTGGAAATTTCTCTAGCCGATGGACAATGAAGGCGAATGGACAGGATTATCTGGACGGAAAAAGCGAGTATTGTAGAAGATCGAGAAAGGGTTGGGGAGAGGAGTAATAAGCGAAAGAAACACGAACTGGATGGGGCTCTTGTTCAGAGGGGACTGTTTGTTAACAGACACTTCGGAAGGACTGGTTTGTGGTAGGGGTGTGAGAGGAAGAAGGAGATATAACATCATAGGGGACATCAAGGGAAGCAGAAATTACATAGATCCGAAGAGGAGGGCAGGAGACAGCAAAGCTATAAAGTGAAAAGTGAAAGCTGTGTTGGCTTCTTTCGTTTAAAGGCTTATAAACGGCATGGTAACATGAACTAGATTGATAATAAATTCGAGCCCCACATTGCATTGCCCCTCAATTCTGCCTGTATCCACAATCAATCGGAAATGCGTTATATGTTCGAACGATGATGTCATAAACGTTATCAAATACTTGGACTATAAGCCAACTGTATGGCTGACGAACCGGATGCGATGCTTAGAACATAGTAATGTACGTCTAGTCCTCGGGCCACAAGTCGAGTGCTACAGTTAATGCTTATAACATTAAAAAGTTATACACTCTGCAATAACGACAGTAGTTTCCTGCTGTGATGAGCCGGAGACTCATACGATGTTGTGTTTAATTCTGTCACCTGCAACGCCAGCCAGCATTGACACTATTTTCCTGGCAGGTTTCCACGTTCGTTCGAAGAAAGTCGTAAATATTTACTCTTCATTTTGAGTTCAAAAATATGTCTCGCACCCTAAATACTTTATGCAAGCGTGTAAGGCGTCTTGGGAGAGTTGAAGTTAAATATTAAAAGATACGAGAGAGAGACAGATTTTAATTTAATTGTAATGGAGCGCACGCTCCGGTGGCAATTTCCCTACACACTGATTTTTTTCCTTTCCTGTACACGCCTAATTTTTCCCTCTACAATTTCGACTTTAAATTCTTTCACCGTTTTTCGTAAATTATTTATCATACCTCTTGGTAATTTATTCCAATCCCTGACTCCCTTACTTACGAAAGAAAATTTTCCCACATCCTGATGCATGAAATCGAATGCTAGCTTGCGGGCATTTTCATCTTTTCCCTTCAATTCACCTCTCCAAATTCTTCCACAAATATATTTCCATGCCTCATCACTAACATCCACCTTGCTCCCATGGTCCCTTGGTCCTTCTCCTATCTTCTAATGACTATCATTCCAGCTTCTTCATCATATTAGTTACTGATTGTGTTCTGCGGTAATTTCCAGAAATAAATCTAGCAGCCCTTCTTTGCATTTGTATTTGATATACAAAATGCTACATCACTATATTTAAGCAATGGTCTGACCAAAGTTTAGTAAGCCAGTTCCTTCACTTGTCTGGTTCATCGCTTTATCACTCTCTTCAACACGTGAAGGATTTTGATACCTTTCCTTACTAACTGCCCATTGTGTCCTGCCTAGTTGAGTTTTTTATCAAATGTTATGCCAAGGTATTTACATATCAAGTCTCCAACAACAACAAAAAAATTTCCCCGCCGTATTACCACAATAAACCTTTAGTTTTTTTTTATCTGTGTACCTAGTAAGATGACTCTTCTTTGCATTTATCTTTATCCCATCTTGACCTATCCAGCTAGATCACCCGGCAGCTGTTCACAGTCTTCTATCGTCTTATTATATAGCAATTTGTCATCTGCATACAGCCTGACAGTAAACCATCAACAATCATTCATTAGAATAAAGAGTACCAATGCTTCCAATATGCTATCCTGTGGCACTCCCATTTTCACTTCTACAGGGCGTTCGCCGGGAAACGCAACCCACTGTTAGCGCTACAAGGAAGAAACTGCTCGCGGCGAGCGAGCGTTCAGCTCCCGGCATTGTTCGACCGTCGGCCGCGGACTATTTCATAAACTTGTGTGCTAAGCATTTAAATGTGACGTAATTCATTAGCTTACCTTATAAAAGATGCTGGAAGTGTTGACACTCTTGTGTAATGCACATTTCACATCTTCTGAACATATTTCGAGACACACGCTGCCCTAACTGACTTAATAATTTTTTGGGTGACTGTTCTAGTCGAAAAGCGATATCGTCAATTTTCTCCTCTGTGAGAATACGGTTGACCGACAGTCTCTTTTTGTTAAAAAATGAACCCGTTTCTCTTACTTTTTTAACCAGACGCAGAATTGTTGATTTAGCTGGCAGTAAAGCGCCAGGATATTCGCGACGAAATTTACTGCGACACTTTTTAAACGACTTCTTCTTCACATATGTATCGTAGAGAAATATTCTTTGTTGCAAACTGTAACGTACCATAATTTTACTCACACTCAAACACGGTACAGATTAGTAAGAGTATGAAGCCCCAAACCAGCCAAACCGCAAAGAAACGTTTATTCACAACACTGATTAATAAGAGACTGAAGTCACAAACTATCTACAATGCAAAGAAACCGTTCTTAACAATGTAAGGGTCACTGCACTGCACTGTTGGGGCAGCGGAGGCAGGCCCGCCGGTAGTTGTTTGAGCGCCCGCGTGCAATACCGATTATGCCGCCCCCTGTCTAACTACACCCAGTGGTGGATCTCGAAAATTTCCGAACCCGGTCAAAAAACTGTGAGATTGCCGCCCCTTTGAGCATTTTTTGCCGCCCCCATTGTTGCCATGCCATCACGAGTGTTGCCGGCCGCCCGAAGCACCTGTTCCCGCTACATAATACACTGCAAATTTCGTCGCGGCGACAATGGAGTGGCAACTTTCGCGGGGTGGTGGCGTCTGTCGATCACTCGTTTTGCCGCCCCCCTCGATGTGCCGCCCGCGTGCGGTGCACGCCTTGCACGCCCGCTTACGGCGGCCCTGAGCGGAGGTGTTAAACAGTGCGGTGATTCACGGTGCCGCGTGGCGGAAACTGCTGGCACCGCTGTCCGAGCAAGTTGCCGACGGCAACAGACTGGGAGGGTTGCGTTTTCCGGCGAACGCCCTGTACTTCTTTGATACTGCATTTCCTATACTAGCATTTTACTTCTTATTCCCAACAAATAACTTTTTCATCTACTGCAATAGTTTTTACATCACTCAGCTCCATTTTATGGCGCACTATGCTAAAAGCCTAAAAATGATCAGCAGAACCCCGTGGCGCCATTCATGCGAGGCTCCTCTGACCTCGCAAGAGTGCATCGGTAAATCTTCGCTCACGACGAAAACTTCTGCAAACGATTCCACCCAGTAACTGACCCTGACATATTGCTCTAACTGTTTGACATTAAAGACATACAATGATATGTAATTGCTTATATCATAATAAAACAAACTTCATGTTTGCATAATTTCACAATGATCAAGTTGTGATAAATTGTACACACACTTTTCAATTCTCCTATTAATTCCAATAATATTTCATGTGGTTAGCTTAAAGTTAATTATTATTTTATATTCAAACTTGATAATTTTGTTATTGGTGAAACAGTACGATCCAGAGTTTACTATCTCAAAAAGCAAAGGCTACAAGCTTTTATTATCCTTTTTTTTATTGAATTAATATTGATAATGTATTCCAGTTACGAAATTTACTTCCTGTCAAATTAACACTGCCTGACTAGATGTCCAATTTGCTCTGTCCTTCAGCGATTTATAGAGTAAGAGGGGAGGGCTATTATCTCTGGTGCATACAAGTGCGAAAGTCTAACTATCTGAGAAAGTCTATCCTTTAGTCGCTGCGTGTTTAACATCGTTCCATGCTGGCGACTGCTTTTGAGATTCGTATTCATTGTGAAGTCCTTTGATGTGGGATATGTGGGCCGGACACACGTGTGGGTCACTGAATGGACAGACCAGTCTCCGGCCACACCACTGTTGGCAGCTGTTCAAGTTGAGCCGCCAGCGGGGGCTACGCTCTTGCCGGTCACACTCTGCCCCAAGGGACCGTGCACAAACTACGTGGCTCGGTCCAGGGGTGGGAGGGGTTGGATGGAAGACTACGCTAGGCTACGTGAGGGGAGGGGGGGTTCCGAGCAAGGCCACGTAGCTTTCGTTTCATAACATTTTTCACAGTTAAAATGAGGAATATAAGTCACAACAGCATGTGACTATTTACTTCCCTCATTTAATTATCTCCGTATGTAATTTACAATAGTCTGACAAGAGAAGAAAACAGTGCAAAATGTCTTCTGGAATCAAAAGGGAAAAAAGCTACGTGCTACGTGGGGGGGGGGGGGGGGGAATAGAAGCAAAAGCCACGCAGGTCTACGTGGGGGGAGGGGGGGGTTCACAGGAGGCCAAAATGGAGCTACGTGGTTTATGCACGCTCCCCAAGCAAATATAACCGAAGGACTACAAACGCTGGAACTGCAATAACGCACCGAGCGTGGTGGGTGAGCGGTAACGCTATGGACTCATAGTTGGGAGAACGCTGGCTCCATTCCCGGTCGACCCTAAAGATTTCGGTTTTCCTAAATTTTACTCCCCGCGAATGCAGGGATGATTACTACAAAAGGCCATCGCCGAATTCCTTATCATTGTTTGCCGCCAATCCTTCACCATATCTGATGATCTCGATGTCGACGAGATGTAAAGCAACAAGGAGAAAAAGGAATAATGCTTCGCGGCTACACAACTGCAATTTCTCAGATTCCTAAAATAATAATTTGACGAGAAGCAAATGAGGGTGGAAAACATGTATTTTTTACGATGCCATTGCATCTAGGAAGAAAACGGGAAGAGGTAGTTCATGGCTTATGCCCGTAACGACAATAAAACAAATACACTGAGGAGCAAAACATTATGACTGCTGGAGACCTAGGACCCAGGATATTGAGTACCGACTGTTGATGCTACGAGTACGTCGCTGTAAGGGAAGTTCGAGGCCGTATCAAAAAGTAAGTTACACTTCCAAGTTATGGCCGTTTATGAAATCACCCACGCACAGGCAACAGGGCTATGACAACATACAATGTAAGTTAACGTTTCCACATAGTCCCCAAGAGACTGTAAACATTTCTCGGAACGGTCAACCAACTTTTCGATTCCGGATGCGTAGAAATCACCTCCAGCGCTATGTAGCCATCTGGACAGCTACTTTCACTACCTCATCGCTTCGGAATCGTCGTCCATTGAGATCCTTTTTCAGCATACCGAACACATGGCGCTAAATCTGTACTGTATGGAAGATGTTACATACCTCCCACTTGAATCGCTGCAGAAGTTCGAACGTTTGGAGGGACAGGTTGGGTGTTGCGTTATCAAGCATCAAAATCACACAAGAGCTCAATTTTACCCGCCGCTTTTCTTTAATTGCCTTACGCAACCGGTTCAATGTTTCCGATACGATGAGGAGATGAAAGCAGCTGTCTCCAGGTGGTTACATAGCGCTGTAGGTGATTTCTAAGCATCCAGAATCGAAAAGTTGGTTGACCATTGCGAGAAATGTTTACAGTGGCTTGGGGACTATGCGTAAAAGTATACTTATATTTTATGTTGTCATAGCCGTGTTGCCTATGTGTAGGTAGTTTCATAAATGGCCATAATTGGAAGTGTAACTTACTTTTTGATTCGTCCTCGTATATAAGCGGAGCAAAGCCTCTTGAAGAGTTATTGTAGCGACGATAGCGACGATACTGTGCCAAATGCGGAAATCCATTGGCATATTTGACTTTGGCAAAGGGCAAATTGTTTTGGCCGGCGCCTGGGAACGAACATGTCGAAAATGACCAGGCTGGTTGACAGTTCGCCTGCTACTATCTAAGCATCTAACGAAAGTGGTTGAAGGACGGTGAAACCACGCTCTGTAAAGCTGGATAGAGGGTGATCTGTGGCATATCTAACGGCAGAGTACCATGCTGGAGCAGGTACAAATGTTACGTAGCACATCGTTCAGTACACCTGTTTAACATGGGGATCCGTAACAGACGATCCCGTACGTGTTCCCATATTAACTCGACGACATCGTCAATTACGACTGCAGTGGATGCGATATCATAGGGACTGACCCGTGGATCTATGGAAACGTGTCGCCTGGTCAGATGAATCACGTTTCACGCTACACCAGATTGAAGGTAGTGTCCGGATACGCAGTCTATTAGGCGAACGGCAGCTCAAACATGCACCGCGCCAAAGATACAGCATTATGCTATGAGGGGGATTCACCTGGGGTTCCATGGGACCTGTAGTAGTGATAGAAGGCACCATGACAGCACTGGACTAAGTGAAAATTATTGCTGAACACCTTCATCGCTAGTGCTTAATCACTTCATCGACGACGGTGTCATCTTGCAACAGGATAACTGTCGTTGTCTCAATGCCAGAATTGTGCTACAGTATATTGAGAGATATGATAGGGAACTTACGTTGATGTCAAAGTCACCAAATTTGCCTCATCTCACCCAACAGAACACATCTGGAACGCTATCGAGCGCCAGCTTCGTGCCCGAGAATTCAAGGCCCATAATTTAAGGGATCTGCGTGACCCGTTTGCAGTGGTGCCAGAAACCTACCACGCCGAATCGCTTCTGTGTTGCGTTCCAGAGGTGGACCAACGCACTTTTAAGCAGGTTATCATGATGTCTCATCAGTGTAACTTAAAGAACCGACTGTAACGTTAGCCTGTGTTCTGTTAAAACTAAGAACATATTCCACCAATGTGACCGGAAGAGCCATTGTTCCTATTTTTGTGGTACGACCGGAAGACTCGACACCAGGTTCTATACATATATATATATATATATATATATATATATATATATATATATATATATATATATATATATATATATATATATGTATATATATATATATATATTGGCTTATAGTTTTAGGCCTCGTTAACATCGAGATCATTAGAGACGGGAAAGGACTGGGGGTTAGAAACTGAAAGGAATTCAACCATGGCATTTTGAAGGAACCACTCCAGTATTCGCCGGGTATGTATTTGAAAACCGACATCTGAATGGCTGGGATGGGAATTCGAACCCGCGTCCTCCCGAATAAGAGGCCAGAACATTGTTTCTCACCTACCACGCTTGGTCACAACTCTTTCTATAAGGCTCATTTTAAACGGTACCTTTTCTTTGAGGGTCAGAAAATAATTGTAGGATACAAATATGGATGGCTGGTTGGTGACTGAAGCGAAAACTTGTCTTCAAAGCGAAACATCCCAGCAGAATCAATTCTAGAATATATTTGTGTTGGTATTAGGTGTAGCACTGAGAGTTTGCTATAGTACAGGTGAAGGTTAGCCTCTTAAAAGGCGTAAGTTGCTTCAGTAATGTCGCTCTACCCTGGCAAAAGTAGAAATAAAAATCAGCTTGATTATATAAATGTTCGATTGTGTATTTAAGAACAATCTAAAAATCTAAAAAACCGTCTTTTGCTGTCAGAGCCGAGCGATATTATCCACTGACTTATCTTCAATAGTGAAAGCAAAATTATTGGGAGAATGTTTGCAATAGATCGCTGGAACACACGAGCCAGATTACTTAAAAAACGATTAGTTCAACAAAAAATGTTTTGACAGATACTTCAGAAGAAACATGTTGAAGTAACAGCTTTCTTCGTTTTCGTTTAATCCTGAAAGCGTTTCTCCGTCTTGAACAGTAAGCTTTGGTGTTAAAGAGTTTGACGTGTTTAGAAGATCAGACAATTTTTTTACTCAGGCTCCATGAAAGTTTGTGAATACAGTTGTACAAAGACATGGCAATGTGTCGTAAAAAATGGAGAAACACTATATCAATACCCCTTTTCAGTGGTTATATTTAAAATATTCCAATAATACCTAACTTGTAAGATAAAGAAATGAAAATGAAATGCTAAATCTTTGTAATAGCACTATATTGTAATTTCCCTGATAATCTCTAGCTTATTTCTAGGATTTGTGAATCAGATAGGGGCCCATAGGTATGTGGTGACTAATGTTTCGATGTATGGAATTATTACCACAGTAACCGGTAGAAGCATTAAGAAATGTGTGCATAACAGAGGGACCAGAATATTTTTACAAAACTTTATTATCTTTAGAAGTTTCTTCAAACCTCACGCCAAAAATTTTCCACAAATTGTGTAAAAATTATTATTTTCCATCAGCATATATGCACAAATAAAGGAAGACCAATTTTGAGCGATAAAGCTAATTATTTATGTTTTCCTACATTCATTTTTCTCGCCGAACTATGTCTTTTATTGGTATACTGCGCAATTCGCTACTAATTTAATACAAACCGTTTTAATCTACACAAATCTTCCCCATGCTTACTCATCACATCAGGTTATAGTTGACGATTAATTTTTATTTTCGCGCTATTATAAATATTTATTCAGATTCATTAGTAAAGATAGTAAATAGAATTACACCGTTGTATTGTTGTGTCAGTAAAATTTATAGTTTCGTTCGCTATAACTGCGGTAAAAGCCCTACTAAACCAACAGAGCGTATTGCTTATGACTTTAAGCAATTCAAACAAAAATGTTTTACCCATATTTACGATCATACCGTTTATTATTATTATTTAAAAAAATTCATCATCTGCCTTAATGTTGCGTTCAGACTGTCTTATTTAACGATTATTTTTTTCCAAACACTTAAAATTCTAATTGCGTACGAATTAATTCATATCTCCTATTCTGGACATCCTGTACAACAACATTTTTTTAATAATAATTTCTTTCTGAGACAATGGTAGTGGAACCTACCAATATCATTCACTTTCACCTTTCAACAATAGTGAAAATGCAAGCAAACGATCATTAAATTAATCACACCAATTTTTAATTGCTTGAATTAATTATCAATATTTCTCAATTAATAAACAGTTTTTAAAATAAATAGCAATATCGATTTCATGAAGCATTTTATGCATAAACGAATTCCCTTTGGACATTTAACAAGCGAATCAATATCGTAAACATTTCAAAAGGGATTTAAACCATTTAATTAGTGTAGTCCTAATGAACGCATCCATCATTTCAATCAGAAACAGTATTTAAACTGTAAAGTAAACATTATACGCATAAAGAAACTGTTCATGATGTCATTCAGCAAGATACTATTTACATTTGAGGATGTACACGATACAGATTGTTCAGAGCTCATATGAAGTGAAATTAAGAGTGTAATGCTGCATTCTCGCTCAGTAATACCTTTGAGTGAGGCCAATGCAATTTTTCCGGCGTGGTGCAGATAATGCACGCCAATGGGTTCGCAAATGAAAAATCGTTTCGAGCTTTCAGTCGTGAAATTCGTTTCCGATAAATCGATAACACTGATTGAACGAAGCTAAATAACTGCTTCCAGCTGAAAGCCCACGTCACCGATGATAGTCTGTTCTGACGCAGCTATTATCACTGAATGGCTCCCTCGCACATAATAATTAATGTCCGCTAACAATTCATTTGAAACTGTGCATCGCTTTGTCCGGACATTGCACTGAAACATTAGTTCTTATTCACTTTTGATTTCTATTCAAACACTTTTCATTTCGTTCTCAGAAGAGGTAATTTTTTTCTACAGCACATGGTTAAATTCCAGATGATTAATTTCTACTTAATCATCACATCCTATATCCGCAATTATTTGCATTGTATTATCTTTGTCTTCCTCTTCAGATCTTTCTACACAATTACTTATAGACAAATTAATGAAGCAAGTATGTCTCAAAACGTCATCCGACATAGTCTTGTTTTCTTCTATAAACTGTTTTGTTCAACCAGCATTTCCAGTTGTGCCCATTCAATTTTCGACAGTCTTATATGACTTCCATCATATTTGGATTTTTTTTTTTTTTTTTTTTTTTTTTTGCCTTCCTAATGTTATACTTTGAGGATTGCTGTAGCATAATACTGCAATTTATTTTATTAAAGCAGTTATTTTAGAACCGTTAATAATCTTCATGCTCCACTTTTCCCTACTTACGAGTATTTTGTCAAGTTTGTCACAAAATAACGTGCGGCTCGGTTACATCACTATAGAATTGAAGGCTGAAGATTCCTATAGCTAAATTATCCGTTCATTTTATTTAAAACGTATTTTTTGTTAAAATACTTAATTTCCCTACTTTCACGTATTTGTTCTCGTCAGTTTTTCCTTAAAATAACAGATCTGTTACATCAGTGTTCAATCACATATTCGGTTTACTCGCAAATGTATCGGTGAAATTATTAATTTCAGATTCACCCCTTACACACATATCCTTATAAAAGGTTTCTCATGAAGTTTTTCCTGTCTTGTCTTGGTAGCTGAACGATGTCCTACCAGAACCTTTCTGCGGCCTTGCAGATGCCGGAGGCTTGGGACTGGAGATAACAAATAAGAGGGAAGCTCTGTAAGGGCACCGTTACGGATAAGAATCGGGAACTGCATGCTTTGGCTCTCAGGAAAAATACCTTCATTGAGGTGGCTGAAGAACAGAATTATACGTTTTCTATTCTTTCTTATTGAAAACATATTTTTTGTTAAAATACTTAATTTCCCTACTTTCACGTATTTGTTCTCGTCAGTTTTGCCTTAAAATAACAGATCTGTTACATCAGTGTTCAATCGAATTAACTGAAATAAAAATGAGACACCGCTTCTACTGTATGTTGATAACTTCAGACCTTACTTAATATTTTCCGTGGGAAATAAAGATTTCATAAATTTCTTCTGATGCTTCCTTGTATTGGTATTTGTATCGAGACGTTTTATAATGTTTCTAATTGATCCTGAGCATCCATTAATAAATGTTTTTCCTAACAGCTAATTTTTCTAGAGTTTCTATACGAAATTTCATCAACATACAGCTGATTATTTGTTTCTACGCATACACTATGTTAAGCAATTCTCTTTAAATAACGGTTTGTTAACCAGATACTTAAATATTTATTCCTCTTGTAGTGTGAAGCGCTCTTCTTGTCACGCTTTTCTTGAAATACTGAAGTATGTGAACCTTATTTGTCACTTTAACAGAATGAGTACCCATATTTCAGTCTGAACTTTACACAAAAATGGTACAAGTAAGTGCTGACTCGTCAAAAAGTTGCTGACGGATTTGATCTATCCGATTCCAGTCTCGCGTTGGATGTGGAGTCGGATAAATCAAATCCGACAGCGACTTTTCGACGAGTGTCTGTAATTTCACAACTACTATGCCAGGGATGGCGAACCTTTATTGATCTACGTGCCATTTTTTCAAAAGAAATGTTGAATGAAGCCATGACGTGCCGTCAAACCATCATGACTTAGTGATTAATGAGAAAAATAAATAAAACTAAATACTATCACCTGAAAACTTTATATTTTCAACCTGAAATTTACAATTTTTTATACTAAGCAGTAGTAACATCAACAGTTTTGTATTTATTTAAATAGATGAAACTACTGCAAAATCTGTTGTTACATATTAGATGCCAAACAACTTATATTAGGTTCATACTTTGTTACTTTTAGCAGAATGCAAGCTGAAGTGCAGTCATCTGATAAACGTTTTCGAAGTGAATTTTTAATGTTAATCACTTCTGAAAATTACATCACTACTTTCGCCAACTTATAACTGTATAAAAGGAGATGACTTGAAGTCATTTTTTTTGTTGTTCTTTTACATTTTCCGCCAGTTTTAGTACTGTCTTTTATTGTGTTTCTGTATAAAAGAGGATCTTTGATTCGCGGAATTATCTTATATTTATTTTCAAAAAGTGAAGGGGCGCATATTAACCAGGCTTCTTTCAAAACTTCCCCTTTCTAAATCTTTACCGTGCTGAGCAATAACAACTGCAGCCGAAAAACTAGCGACACCAGTATGATAATCCTTGTTAACATACTTAATCGTAGACGTCAATTGTTTATTTTTTTCTTTAATTTCACATTAAATTTATTCCTTTTGCTCTGGTTCTCTTTTTTGAGAAAGAGATTTGTGATTTGTTTCATAGCACCGTTTTACAGATGATGTTCTACGCACCACTGCATAAAATACACGCCCCTTTATTAATCATGCCATATTTCTCAGTCCATGATGGTTGAAATTCTGAATTACACTTATCCTTCACTTTTTTGGCCAAACTAGCTGTGTTGAATATGTGTAAATATAACTCAAAAAACTTAAACAGCAGCTGTGTTAACGAAATTAGCTTAAAAACCACAAGAACTACAGTCCTGGAAATTGAAATAAGAACACATTGACGCCGGTGTGTAAGACCCACCATACTTGCTCCGGACACTACGAGAGGGCTGTACAAGCAATGATCAAACGCACGGCAGAGCGGACACACCAGGAACAGCAGTGTTGGCCGTCGAAGGGCGCTAGCTGCGCAGTGGTTGGGCACCGCCGCAGTCAGTGTCAGCCAGTTTGCCGTGGCATACGGAGCTCCATCTCAGTCTTTAACACTGGTAGCATGCCGCGACAGCGTGTACGTGAACCGTATGTGCAGTTGACGGACTTTGAGCGATGGCGTATAGTGGGCATGCGGGAGGCCGGGTGGACGTACCGCCGAATTGCTCAACATGTGGGGCGCGAGGTCTCCACAGTACATCGATGTTGTCGCCAGTGGTCGGCGGAAGGTGCACGTGCCCGTCGACCTGGGTCCGGACAGCAGCGACGCACGGACGCACGCCAAGACCGTCGCATCCTACGCAGTGCCGTAGGGGACCGCACCGCCACTTCCCGGCAAATTAGGGACACTGTTGCTCTTGGGGTATCAGAGAGGACCATTCGCAACCGTCTCCATGAAGCTGGGCTACGGTCCCGCACACCGTTAGGTCGTCTTCCGCTCACGCCCCAATATCGTGCAGCCCGCCTCCAGTGGTGTCGCGACAGGCGTGTATGGAGGGACGAATGGAGACGTGTCGTCTTCAGTGATGAGAGTCGCTTCTGCCTTGGTGCCAATGATGGTCGTATGCGTGTTTGGCGCCGTGCTGGTGAGCGCCACAATCAGGACTGCATACGACCGAGGCACACAGGGCCAACACCCGGCATCATGGTGTGGGGAGCGATCTCCTACACTGGCCGTACACCTCTGGTGATCGTCGAGGGGACACTGAACAGTGCACGGTACATTCAAACCGTCATCGAACCCATCGTTCTACCATTCCTAGAGAGGCAAGGGAACATGCTGTTCCAACAGGACAATGCACGTCCACATGTATCCCGTGCCACCCAACGTGCTCTAGAAGGTGTAAGTCAACTACCCTGGCCAGCGAGATCTCCGGATCTGTCCCCCATTGAGCATGTTTGGGACTGGATGAAACGTCGTCTCACGCGGTCTGCACGTCCAGCACGAACGCTGGTCCAGCTGAGGCGCCAGGTGGAAATGACTTGGCATGCCGTTCAACAGGACTACATCCAGCACCTCTACGATCGTCTCCATGGCAGAATTGCAGCCTACAATTGCTGCGAAAGGAGGATATACACGGTACTAGTGCCGACATTGTGCATGCTCTGTTGCCTGTGTCTATGTGCCTATGGTTCTGTCTGTGTGATCATGTATTGTATGTGACCCCAGGAATGTGTATATAAAGTTTCCCATTCCTGGGACAATGAATTCACGGTGTTCTTATTTCAATTTCCAGGAGTGTATGTGTAACTTGTATAAGTAGTCAACGACGTCAACAAAACAAAGAAGTTCCCGCCGCTTACTATGTCCGTTCGTTCAGAAACTCGCTCGAAATCTACCTCCTTTGCTCAATCTGCAATTATTTATATCGATTAGGCACCTACTTAACGCCGTGCCCAAATTATTTGGTCGCGTGCCATCATTGGCACGCGTGCCATTGGTTCGCCATCCCTGTACTATGCTGTCCACTAGGAGCATTAATTTTGCTACCGTGTAATCGTGTGTAATTTTAATTGTAGATCTGACATCAGCGATTAACTTCCAATTCTTCACTTGTAGAGCGAATCACATTTTACTGAAATGCATTCTACTCAATTTCTAAGCATCAGTTTTATTTATATATAAAAAAAATATTCTTATTGGTCTTTAATACTTGAAAAATTAAATGATATAAGCGTTCTGAAGAAAGAAATAAGTGCCTAAAAGATATAGATTTCTCTGACATACTACTGATTGACTGTATACACCCATTACATGTCTAAAACGTATTCCGTCGCCATTATGTGGACAGTACGGTTTTTAATAATAACCTACTTACCACGGCAACACAAAGCAAAATTTATCTGTTTGAGTAGCCTTAACAACGAATCAACGCGGCCCTTTTCCTGTTTTATTTAGAAGAGGAAGTTATTCGTTCTCAAACGAGCTAATGAGTTTCATACTACGGAATCATAAGAACGTTCATAACTGGAAGACAGATGCGAGGTTGGTATAAATAGAGCAGTTTGATCTTATTCACTTCCGTTCCGCAGTCCGAAGAAAACCAAACATTATATTTACGATTCGTAGTGACTGTACCATGCAAACGAAGTAACATCTAAAACAATGTCTTTAACAGTCCATGTCGGATAATAAACAGAAGAATTATTATACCCTCATTTTCTGAGACTATTCCGCAAGTCGAGAACCAAAATCGACTATGGCTTCTCAGTATTGCCATGATTTTGAAGAACTACAGAGAAACAAGAAGTAACTGACTTAGAATTTTAGCCTGGATACGTAAGGGTCATAATACACTGAAGAGCCAAAGAAACTGGTATAGGCATGCGTATGCAAACACAGACATGTAAACACTCAGAGTACGGTGCTGCGGTCGGAAACGCCTATATAAGACAACAGGTGTCTGGCGCAGGCGTTTGATCGGATAATGCTGCTACAATGTCAGGTTATCACGATTTAAGTGTATTTTAACGTGATGTTATAGTCGGCGCACGAGAGATGGGACACAACATCTCCGAGGTAGCGATGAAGTGGGAATTTTCCCGTGCGACCATTTCACGAGTGCACCGTGAATATCGGGAATCCGGTAAAACATCAAACCTCTGACATTGCTGCGGCCATAAAAATATCCTGCAATAACAGGACCAACGACGACTGAAGAGAATCGTTAAACATTACAGAAGTGCAACCCTTCCGCAAATTGCTGCGGATTTCAATGCTGGGCCATCAATAAGTGTCAGCGAGCGAACCATTCAACGAAACATCATCGACATGGGCTTTTAGAGCCGAAGGCCCACTCGTGCACCCTTGCTAAGTGCACGACACAAAGTTTTACGCTTCGCCTGGGCCCGACATTGGACTGTTGATTATTGGAAACATATTGCCTGGTCTGACGAGTCTTCCAATTGTATCGAGCGGATGGACGTGTACGGGTATAGAGATAACCTCATGAATTCATGGACGCTGCGTGTCAGCAGGGAACTGTTGAAGCTGGTGGAGACTCTGTAATGGTGTGGAGCGTGTGCAGTTGGAGTGACAAGGGACCCCTGATACGCCTAGATACGACTCTGACAGGAGAAACGTACTTGCGCATCCATTCATGACCATTGTGCATTCCGACGGACTTGGGCAATTCCAGCAGGACAATGCCACACCCCACACGTCCAGAATTGATACAGAGTGGCTCCAGGAACACTTCTGAATTTAAACACCTCCGCTGGCCACCGAAACCATTAGACATGAACATTTTTGAACACATCTGGGATACCTTGCAACGTGCCGTTCAGAAGAGATCTCCACCCGCTCGTACTCTTATGGATTTATGGACAGCCCTGCAGGATGCATGGTGTCAATTCCCTCCAGCACTACTTCAGACATTAGTCAAGTCCATGCCACATCGTGTTGCGGCACTTCTGCGTGCTCGCGGGGGCCCTAAACGATAGTAGGCAGGTGTACCAGTTTCTTTGACTCTTCAGTGTTTAAAGTCACTATAACCACATTTCCTTTTCTTTCACCCTTCCTTCGACTAACTAAAGCTACGCAAAATAAAGGTAATGATTCAGTTATTGTAGTTTCGCGACACTGGTTTGTTATGTAATTAATTCTGTATGTTATGTGTAATGGTTCTGAATAAGTGTGCCAGACTTTGTAAGTGTTCTTAATTTACTTTTATATGTAGCATTTTAACTAAAGGACATTAATATGTAACGATATACCTTCTACCAAATTTCGCCGTGTTTTCAATTAATTGTTTATCATATTCAAATTAATATTAAAATTTTTTAAATTGGTTGTAATTTCATTTTAAATAATTTGTATTTAGTTCCAAGAGCCATTGAGATAGTTTTGACTATTTTTCTTCAATAGCCTTCACCAGTATTAGTTTGTGTCGTCTTCAGATATTTCTTCAGCCTTCACTAGTACATACTTGAATCGTCTTCTTCTCCAGCATTCACTAGCATTAGTTTATGCCACCTACTTACTGATTCACCAGCTAAACATAAATGTTATTAAGATTTTATTTAGTATTTTAGTTATTAACATAATTTTAGCTAAATGTGAAATAAGTGTTGTATACTGTTAATTTGTTTAAAGTGTAAATTATGTTTTATGAATACCTGATATGATGTAATAATTTTGCCAACTTAAATAATTAAGCAAGAACTTTTAACGAAAATTATTTTGAATAATATATACTGAGGTGACAAAAGTCATGGAATAACAATATGCAAATATATAGATGGTAGTAGTGTCGCTTACAAACCGTATAAATGGTCAGTGCCTGGGCAGGACTTTCATTTGTGGTCAAATGCTTTGTGTGAGAAGCTTGATTATGTGATTATGGTCACACGACTAGAATTAACGGATTTCGAACGCGGTATGCTAGTTGGAGCTAGACGCATGGGACAATCCATTTCGAAAATCGTTACGGAATTCAACATTCCGAGATCCACAGTGTCAAGAGTGTGCCGAGAATACCTAAATTCAGGCATAACCTCCCATCATGGACAACCCAGTGGTCGACCGCCGGCTGATCGCGACTAGCGACGTCTGCGTAGACTTGTCAGTGTGAACAGACAAGCAACACTGCGTGAACTAACCGCAGGAATGAATGTGGGACGTCCGACTGGCGTGTCCGTTAGGACAGTCCGGCGAAATTTGGCATTAATGGTCTATGGCAGCAGAAGACCGACTCGGGTTCCATTACTAAGATCACGTCATCGCCAACAGCGGCGCTTCTGGGTTCGTGACCATATCTGTTGGACCATATACGACTGGAAAAATGAGTCACGATTTCAATTGGTAAGAGCTGATGGAAGGGTACAAGTGTGGCACAGACCCCATGAAGCCATGGACCCAAGCTGGTGGAGGCTCCATAATGGTGTGGGCTGTGTTTACATGGCGTTCAGCTACTGGGAGACCACTTGCAACCATTCATGTACCCAAAAAACGATGGAATTTTCCATGATGACAATACGCTATGTCACCGGGCCATAACTGTTCGCGATTGGTTTGAAGAACATTCGGGACAATTCCAGCGAATGATTTGGCCACCGTGATCACCCGAAATGAATCCCATCAAACATTTATGGGAGATAATCGAGAGATCAGTTCGTGCACAAAATCCTCCACCGGTAACACTTTCGGAATTATGGACGTCTATAGAATCTGCATGGCTCAATATTTCTCCAGAGCCAACGACTCGTGGAGTCCATGCCACGTCGTGTTGCTGTACTTCGCCGGGCAAACGGAGGACCGACACGCTATTAGCAGAGTATCCGATGACTTTTGTCACTTCAGTGTAATATGACAAGGTTACTAGATTTTCACGTTGAAACTTAATTTTCTAAGCAATTAGGTTTACCTACTTTAATGATCGATCTGGCAACCTCCGTGGATAATGTGGTCACCTTGAAAATTCAGAGTCCCCGGTTGGTACTTAAGCTTTGTTTGCTTTGTTCATGGGAAGCACATTATGACGCTTCCTGGATCGGAATATACCATAAACTGCAGGTCCAGCCATAGGCAAAATGAACGTCAGTCACCTTGTCTTAAGCTCACACGAATTTACATTTTTTATTTAAATGAGTCACACCAAAAGAAAAAATATTAAACTTATTTAAATTTTTTAACTAAAGTGAACCATAATTGATATAAGCTAAGGAATACTCTGATACGCGTGACCGAAATATTGGCAATTGCAATTTTTTAAATATTTTTGTCTTTAGTCTGTCGTTTGGTCTCATTCACCACTTTCAATTCTGCTTGTATTATTGTCTCCATTCACTCAATGCAGCCCCCATAATCTATTGTCTTAGCTGCATACTCAAGTTTTATCCTCACATACAATCCTTTCTTTGCCTATATTTTCTAATAAATGAATCAGTACATGTGTCGCGGAATATAACCAACAATCCTGTCTATGCCTGTTGTATCGCTCTCCCACAAATCTTTTTATTTTCAGCCATTCTTTTCCAACCATGTTCAACTTTCCCTTCATCACACCATTTAACTTTCAACTCTCATATTTAAAATTATTTATTTTTCCTTCTGTATTCCACAGTTCCAAGCTCCATTCCCATAAAAATTTGTGTTCCATGTTTACAGTTTAAATCAACATTTTATACTGAAAAGTTTCTCGTTTTGAAAGGAGACTGTTCTCGATAATGCTATCTGTTTTTAGACCGATCCTTTCCTTTGTCGGTGATTGGAATGCTATTGTGCCACCAATACGCTAAGCAGATCCATTTCGAGGTTACAACATTCTCAGCTCTACTATACTGATAGTTATTTCGAAGCAGAAGCCAACAAGAAGTAGACCCCAAGTAAAACGAATAATTGAGTCTGATGACTATAAATTTCCGAGGATGCTACATTGTCAAGAATCGTCAAGCGTGAATCGCATTGCAATCCATAACAACAGTAGGCGGCCTCGGTAGCATAGGGATTAGAGTGCTAGCTCCGCGTACCGAAGGTCGCCGGTTCGAGTCCGGCTGAGGGGATGGGTGTTTAGTGTTGAGTGTATGTGACTGTCGTGTCCATCCTGTAGTGTTCATGTGTCCGTACTTAGTATCTACATTGTACTGGAGAAATTGAAACACTAGAAGAGTCGATAATCACGGTGAGCAGGCTGTATGGCCTATGTAGCCGAATGCCATTAAATATATATATATATAACAACAGTAATTTTCCTCTATACATAGTCTCCCGTAAATATAGTAGATAACCGTTTAACTGACGAAAGTTCTTATAGTGACTTACCTAATATAAAACTTTGACCTTAACAAAAATGACATGGTTTCAAGTTTCCAAGCAAAGATGGCTACTTAAACCTGCACAGCTGGCATGCAGAAAATCCACATGTCCGAAAATTAGATCAGTTCCAGACACAATTCAAATTTACCAGTGGACTGGGGTACTTAATGCCAAAGTGATTAGGCCAGGCACGTTAAATGGTAAATATATACAATTTTTTTACCAATGAATTGCTCGGCCTGTTGGACAAAGGGACTCTAGCGATAAGGCAAAACATGTGGCTGCAAAATGTTGGATACGGGGCTCTATTCGCTATTCTACTGCAGCAACATTTGGACCAAGCTTATTCACGAATATGGATAGGCCACTGAGATCACCTGGCTTAAATCCCATGGATTTTTTTGGGGGGTGGGGGGAGAAGGTTTCGAGTGAATTATTTTACAAAAGCGCAATATCAACAACAGAGGAGCTACGAACGCGAATCCAATTTACCACTCAAGAAACCGATACGGCTGGTCATACACCGAATTAAGCGATCATTTATTGACAGATGAAGGGCGTGTGTTAGAGTGGAAAGTCACCGAGTTAAAGATTTAATGTAATTTTCAAAATAAAAATTAATTAATGTCCTCGTTTGCAGAAATGGCAAGACATAAACCGAATGGAGATGGTGAATTTTATTATTATTATTAAATAGTGACTGAAACTTGAAAACTACTAAAGTCAAAAAATTTTATATTCGATTGGCCACAATAATGCCATTGGACAGTTAGCGAGTCATTCATTATTTACAGGACACCATATATATTATATCTTTCTATACTCATAGATTATTCACATGAACATGGACCTATTTATAGATGCAGTAAAATTTGACTGTAGTTCCACTTCTGCAATGGAGTAATTAAGGACGGCCTCTACAAAAATAGGGAACGGTGTGATCATAGTCTTAATAGTTTCGTGCAATTGTGCTTTGGGTTGTACTTTCTGCGAGACGTGAAAATAAGGGCGAAAATTTAGAGTCATTGAAGTTTTAACTGTTACTGAGATGCCTTCCTGTCCCTAAATAGCTGTTCTTTAATGCGGTTATCTACATCGCTGGGTTCACTGTTATCGTACACAAGTGAGGAACTGAGTTATCTACATGCTACTCCACAGAGTAAAGAATAAAATTTAAACACCCACATTGTATGTCATCTATCAAGAACTTGCACGTTATGCCTATCACAGAGATTACAATAATTCACTGATCACTGAAAATGGATCGTGATCTGTAATAGAACCCCCACAGAGTTGAAATTAAAAGCAATTTCATTTAGTGCTATGAACTGCAACATTTTCCTGTTTTAGTTAATTCAACTGATCATGAAAGCCGCAAACAAGATGTATAGACTTTCTTCTGCAGTTTAAATAGAAAATGTTTTATCTACATCAAATTGACGAATAAACCATATTTTGAAATGAAAAAATATTTGTTTTTCTGAGTTTTAACTTTTAATATTCGACTGGTTATGCCAATTACAGCGTATACGATTAACGTGCATGACGGGCTGAATAACTTGCAGGAGGTAATTAATTGACGAGTCATTCATGTCGTTCCGATACATATGGGCAGGGTAGTATCAAAAGTAGATGAATGCCAGTGCAAAGCTGCCGGTAAAAATTTCACTTGCAGTACGAACGAACCACGTTTTCCGATTGCACAGCCCAGAGTTCGCTGTCATCACAACAGAGTTCTACGCGGAGGACGAAATCGAACGCATTTATTGATTGGATGATATACGCTTCTCGGATATTGAATACGTTGGCACTCGGTTTAACGAACCTGGCTGACTCCACGAGAGATGTTTTTGGCTGATGCAAAATACCGCCATGTATTTCCTGCTCGCAGTAATCGTACTTTTTTGGTAACTAAGAGTTTTTTTAACGACAGGCAGGACGATACAATTTATTTTGCAGCTCCATTCCGATATGCCGGTGATTCATTTAATAACGCCGAGTATTTTTCTTCATTATTTACATGTAGCCAAACGTTTCAGTCAAAACCATTTAATTTCAATTATTTTTATCACGGAAAATTTGTTATGAGTCATTTTTGTTTGAGGTAAGTCGAATTGTCCATACTGCTCTTTCTTCTGCTTTTGAACAGTTTTCGAAAATGATTCACATTAATTTTCTTTATAAACGATTTTTTCACCTCATAAACGATCATGGTTTTCATCAAAACTATAGAAATAACTTTTCTGGACATTCTTGCACTGAAAAAGACATATTTTTCACAAGACTTTATAAAAAGTGTTTTAGAACAGAGATCTAAAAAGAAAGAGAACCATGAATTTCAAGTAACGATACATTACATCCTGCGTTTCTGAAAATTCCAATTTTTGGTAGAAAATTTTTATAAATAATCTTCTAGAACTGACGAATATTTTAAAATGAAAACTTCTCGACATTACAACCAAGAAAAGTATTTACGAACTGCTGCGTTGAAATATATCACCATCATAACCATGCATTCGGTGTCGACTTGGTAACACTAGGTCATTGGAGCCAGAAGAGGAGATAGGAAATAAATGGCCTTTATGAAGGAACCATCCCGACATTCGCCTGGAGTAACTTCGGCAAACTACGGAAAAACCGAAATCTGGATGACATACCAGATATCTAATCCGAGTAGCATCGAATACCAGGTCTGAAAATAAATGCATTTTGTTACGATAATCGACAGAAATCACTCGTATTAGCTATCAGTAAATGTTACAATTCAGATTCGCTTTAGAATTAATTTTAGTCCTCTTCTTCATATCCCGATTGTGGCCACCAGGGACTGAGTAAACAACAAAACAACTCATTTCTCTTATTGCTTCATTACTTGCTATTCACTATTTCATTAGTCTTTCACTTTTCTCTTTCTTCCTCAGTTCCTGTCAGATGTTCCCTCCCTTGGCCCTCCCAACCGAAGTTTTTTTGCAAAATTCTTGAAGTTTTATCGTGTATTTTGCCTCTATTACTCTTATCTGTATCACGTACTTAATTTAATGCATCCGTTGGTTGCCATTCTTATTCCAACGAGCGTGATCAAAAATTAGTATCGGTGTTTTAAGACTGTTGTATATGCTCTTAATGTCTCAATAGAACCAAACTCTCCTCTTTCTTGTTGTATAAGATACCTTTTCGTTCCTCCTTCCTTGTGTAGGTCATCATTTCACCATTCTTGATTATCCATTTTCTGTTCCATCGATTTTTCTAGCATTTTCCCTCCTTTTTTTCTGCGTCTCTTAGAACATACATTATGGTGTGATTACTGTATCAAATTTCCTGATTTTTGCTATGTTTGAGAGATTTTTTGTAAGTATTTTAACTCAGAGATTTACAGATTTCTCGCTTTTGTTTTATATGCTTCAATGTCTATACCACTGATGTTAGTTATTTCATAAGGGTATTTGGATTCTTCATCTTGTTTTTTTCCTTCTCTGTTATTAATGTATAACTAAATTTTTTTAATGATTTGAATATCCTCAAAAGATAATAGAAGTCTAACTTCTCTTATAAATTGCAAACATTTGTTCATAAACTGTCTATATTTTCAGAGAGAATTGCAACGTCGTCAGCTAAGACCGAACTGCTTACGCAAAACACCTTGAACTTTTAGTTTTTCTTTCCTCTTGTTACATTACAAAGTTAGAGCATCGAAATTTGACACACGTGTTACACTTGGCAAGAAGTGTGTTCCTCAGAGTTGGTGACCATGATCCAGTCTCATCGACTTGCATGGGGACATTAGTATGCAAACTAATGCACGCTTCGGCCTTACTCAACACTTGGCGGTTTCACGCTCCTGATAAAAATCTTGAAATATCTATAACAGTTCTGTCGCATCTTCCTTTCTGACATGTAATAGTCTAAACAGCATGCCTCCATAATCAACGTAGGGGAAAAAATGAAGATCTTTAATATGAAAACATTATTGGTGTTTAGAAATATTATATGAGAACTATAATTATTAGGAAGAAGTACTGATTAAATGATAGCAACCATACAACTCGACCATATAAATATTCAACAGAAACACTGTTGCTTATTACAGCATTTTATTTCAAAACTGATTTGAGAATTGTACACCCTCTTTCTGTCCTTAAACCAAACATACCGGGAAGTTACTTTTCCATTCCACTTTGAATTCTAAAGCTTACCATTCAAAACCTTTTAATGGAACAATGATACATGAAGCAGAAATTTTACTTGGATTTTAAAACTATTAGATATTTCACTATTTTGTGAGATGACACAATTATTGGAGGTACACAAAGATTATTATTTTTTTCTTTTTAATGGCCTTCGGCTACATAAACCATAAAACCAGCTCAATGTGATTATCATGATTCTTTCAGTGTATGTCTCCAGTATACTGTCATTACCAAGTACGAACATATGGACACTAAGGGACGGTCAAAACGTTCACATAACACTTAAACACCCATGCCCTGAACCGGTGACCTTTGACACGCGGAGCTAGTACTACACTACCGAGGCCGAAAACACAAAGTTTATTCTTCTACGTAAAATCATCTGTGAAATCAACTGTTTATGGATTTTATTATTTGGTTACGTACTTTCATAAATGTTTGTCCAGTGCAAAAAAAATCCAGGCTACACACCGGGCTGGAAGTTTTAAGCATGCCAAAAGCTTCAGAACCGATTGTGTTTGATGAGGGCTTTGTATTGGAATAGCCAGGGTTTCACCTCTTACACCGGCAGACCGAATTTCACCAAATCACAATTTCTCAAAATCTCTTTCGGTGAAAGCAGAGATGCTTCCGTCTTCCTTGTCGATCTTTGTTAGCAATACTATCCCTGCTCTGATGACTTCCATAAACGACTATATCAGTGCAATTACTCATAAGTCTAAAAGCGTATTTGGTGTATTGCACATCTCACTCATATTACTGTGTTGCTTTTTGGACATAAATTTTACTAAATTCAACAGGTTTCATCATTTTTTTTTTTTAAAAAAAGGTAAAGCCTCCTCAGTACATACTACTTGTGAGTTTTATAAGTAGAGTGATAATTTATTTGATAAAATCATCATCCAAGTTTCCAGTACATTAAAATTAATCGCAATGGATTACACAGAGAAATAAAGGAAAAAAGAATAAATAAACTCAATTTTTCATCCTTAAGACTATGATTATCTCGGATTCTTTTCATTTTAAACGTTACTTTGTTCGAACATTCAATATTATTTAGTGAAAGGAATTCGACAGCAATCATACCTGCGAGTTAAGATAAACAAGTCTGAGATCTAAATAGGGATTACATAAAATATTAATGTTTACACCTACCATTTTTTTGCAGTAAGTTTTTGGACTAACTGATAATTTTTATCGTTGGTGTCAGATTTAAACCACGTGTGCATTTTCCGTATCTTGTTCACCTTACCGTACTCAGACCATTTGAAATTGAAGGGGCGTGTTGCTAAAATAAATATACTAAATACAGTGCTTGCGTTGTGAAACCAAATCTGAGTATCTTAGCTGCTCGTTAACAGTTGAAGACTTTCTCATTCTAAGAAATCGTTCTCAAAAACCTATGACCAATTAAAGAACATATGACACAATGTTTTTTTAGTACAATCTGAACAAAAGAGGTAATTATGAACACACATGGAATGACGACAACTTAACAGTTGCAGAGTAATAATGTCGTTCTCGAATCATCGTACTTTACTCGTGCATTGGAGCTAATGTAATTGAGCTGGCGTCAGGAAAAGGCAAGACATGAACTTGTTCTCAGTCGGAGATAGTATATGCACAAAAATCAAAGATTCAGTTTAAGTACGTAATTACTTTCAAATTCTTTAAAAGCTTTAAAATAACTTGAACGATATTCATATCACATTCAAATGGTTGAAGCTTGTTCCGCAGTCTCCCTCTGGTTTATTTCTCTCTTTTCAAAAAAAAAAACTTTAAGTAACATTTTTGAAACAAACGTAATACGTCTTTTCTCCCATTGTGAGTCGATGCTCTTCATTAGCAAGAGACGAATCAAAACCACACATTTAAAGGACAAAGGAACAAAGCCACGTAAACAAAGATATTAAAAAAGTAATGGCGCAAATGCTGAAGATTCACTAAAGTTTCTCTGCCACCAAGGTTGGACTTCTCAGAGAATTCTCAGAGAACTTTCCTTTGTTCAGAATTCTGAATATAATCCCATTATGAAAGATGGGAGGCAAACAGCATTCAAGGACTGTTCGGCAGGTTTCACCGATTTGCAGACAAGTAATCGATAACTTTTCCTTCTACTACAGTTCGCTTGTTTGCAACTAAGAAGTGCAGATGGGGGTACAATTCATTCCTAGGTTTCAAACGAACTACGTGAAAGATTATTTCGATTTGCAAGGGCAACATTGTTTACTTTTCAAGCAAGATCAGCTAAAAATGAGGAAAATGATTTTGAACAGAATATTTTTCTAACTCACAAAAATCAAGATGTTCTTGCGTAAGGAAATGTTGAGTTCGAAAATTAGGCACACGAGGAGTTTCCATACTCCCTCAGAATAGAAACTGACGATAATAGACTACCTTTTGCAGCCGGTTGACCAGGACTCCAGTACTTTTTTCGATGGGTTGCGACTGTAGTCAGGAGGTGTGTTTTTAATTAAGCGTCGTGTCTTATCTACAACATAGTAAAAGAAGCAGAACGGATCGTAAAAGGCACCTGGTAAAAGACATTGTGACGGGCTAGATTAGTAATTGTCGAAAATCATATTTTTTGCTCATATCATCATCATTCCTTCCATAATCACTCACTTCCTTATTTCTACTAGTTTTTCATGATTTCTTCCACACACGGTTAAGTGTTGCTAAGGAATTTGTTGTAGGCCTACATGGGACGCAGTGCGTATTGAATGAGTGCATACGCACTTTATTACCTTCTGGCTTTACGCCTCGTCGGGAATGGACTGTAGATAAAAACGAGAGCGAATTCGGCCATGGCCTTTCGAAGGAACCATCCCGGCATTCACCAGGAGTGATCTGGGGAAACCATGGAAAACACAAATCTGGATGGTCGGACGGGGATTCGAACCTGCGTCCTTCCGAATGAGAGGCCTGAGCGTCACCACCCATCCACCACGCACGGTCATAAGGCAATGGCGGTTCTTCCTTCGGATGGGGACGTTAAGCCTGGCGGCCCCATTGGAATCTTTCATAAGAGTAGACCTGAATTGGCCGGCTCTGTGCCTCACCCACAACACTCTGCATTGAAACAACACAATCTCTATGTCATCCACACTTACCCATCACATGCGAACGCTATCACTATCACAAGGCAACGGGAAAGCACCCTAATTCATATTGTCACGGAGGAACAAACATCCCCTACGGCAATCGCCTACGCTCGGACGCGAGAAAGACGTTCACAAGAAGAAGAATTAAAATTTTTTTCAGGAATTTAGTAATATCTAAGCTGGAACGAATTTCTGCCAAATACCACTGCACGACGCTTTCTGCACGTCTGAAATAGGTCATAGTGCTTTCAGTTAACAGAGGCGTATCAAGCTCACTCTTCTCTATCCCCACTCTGCTGAACTTATCCCTTCATGCGACAGGTAAAGTCCGTCCGCTACTCGCTTGGTTGGACACAGCGGTCTGCTCGGAGGGGTAGGCAACGCGGGGGGGGGGGGGGGGGAGGTGAGGTGAGGAGCGGGACAAAGGGAACATGCATGACCTTCAGCCGCCAGTTGTTGGTGAACAGAGTATACTACTTGTTCCTGCGCATCAGCGAGTCTTACCACCTTCGGCATTTTGTTCTTTAAGTAGATTATAAATCACACAACAATTAAAATTCGAGTGCCTCACATGGTTCTCGTATTTTAGGAAAAATCAAGTAGAATTTCGATTTCCACACTTCAAAGAATTTTACCATCCTTTGAGGTTCCCAAAAGTAGTTTCGTCTATTTCCATAATTACGTCCGTGGTTAGAAGGGATTTTAGCAAATAATTTTCTTACCAATGATCGTAGTTATGAAGTGTCCCCATAAGGATATTTTCATTCCTCTACTGCCCATTTGTTTAAAAAATTTCATTTAGCTAGTATGACAGTGGATTACGCTAAACGTTTCCGCATCGCTGCAGTGCTTTGAAACGAAATACTTCAAGAGATCGAGGGCAGGAAATTGAGCGACCTGGATCTTCATTACCGGATTACTAGAGAAGAATCGAGCATAAGCACACCTTTACTTCCCACGATATGTCAGTGGTTTAGAATGCCAGACGGGTGAGACAACTAACCTGCGCAAGTAAATAGAGTGTTCGTTTTATCGGAGAGCGGGCAATCTGTCAAATTGTCTCCACTTGCCAGAGGTGAACGCATCTTGACCTTAACGGAAACCACTTGTTGCTCCAGAAAAGAAAGAAAGCAGCGTTATAACTGAAAACAATATGAGAAAATAATGTTTCTACGTTCTATTCGGAGGTCTTATTTGTGATCTCGTCTTTTAACAGTGAGGTATGAGAAAATAATACTTGGAAAAAAATACGCAGTTCGTTTTGAAGCATCGAATTGAGTCAATTGATAACATCTGTGATGCTGGTACCACTCTACTTTCTTCTTTATTTACGTAAGTAACAACCAATTAAAAAAAAATTAACATTGACAATTACGTACATTGAAGGTTACTGTTTACGCAACAAGTAAACTCAATGATCCCAAAACAAAGCGATGTTGATGTCGGGGTCATAGGCTAGTGCCAGGTCCCTTTCTGTACAGCGAACGTGATAGGTGAGTGATAATGGTATCGCATCGCATTTTGGAGGACGCGGATTCGAAACCCCGTCCGGCCATCCACATCTGGGTTTTCCATGGTTTCTGGTCCTTAGATCTTCCAATGGCTTATCGTTAGACTTCAAATTGGACCAGGTTTCTTCATGGTAAGGGGGTTGACACGGTCATTTGATATGCAAATTGCGCAAAGAGAACACCACAACAGTCATCAGCACATAACTTTTATAGGTCACAGACAGATAGCAACAATGATTCCAGTTAGTGAATATAGCACAAAATAAAGAAATAACATGGGAATATATCAACTTATTTCAACCAAATGTTAGCCTGTCGTTCACGTGCTGCATTTTGTTGGCATTGACGACGATATCACGACTGAGTCATTCTCCAGACATGAACGTTTCTCTCTTTCACCGACCCTCTCTCTCATACTTTCCACTGCTACTTCCTTCCTTAATGAACATTCTTGTTTTACCCGATGAACTTCTAAGAAATGTCATCTATCCATCTTGCATGCTCCTTACTCCAATCCTCTTGTGCCATGGTCCAAGTCTATTCTTCATGATCCAGATGGTAGCAGAGATAATCTAACTACATGTGAATGGAAAAACTATTATAATTATCCGATTGGATTTCTTGCTGTGGAGCATTCTGGAAAAAGTCATCAGAAATAAAATATTGTTTCAGAAAAGACAACGATTAAAGATTACTTCAGTCTTGGGGTGTTCTCATAGTTTCTGGGCTTCGACCATATGTTGTCCTATAACGCAATATTATATAAACTGACATAATGTAATATTAAATCTCTATTTACTTCGTGAACCATTATGTTTCGTTATTTACCATAGCCTCGGCATCTATTGTCGAGGACAAGTATTTTCTAGACAACCGTAATATATGAGCTTCTTTCTGTGTTTTCAAGGTGGCCAATATTTTTATATCATTTTTCGTAACACTTCATCATTTCTGGCGTGGTCTGTCCATGGCTAAACATTCTTCGATATAGCCACATTTCAAAAATCAATTTTACTGATTGTTTTTGTCCACGTTTCAACGCCATACAAAACGACAGAGAGCACTTAGCATCGTAGAAGTCTCATCTTTATCTCGGGCATTGGCGATAACACCTCCATCGCCTGAACGTTGTCGATAATCCAGCCTGCGACTGCGACAGCAATGAAGCAGAAACCCCAGTACACACGTTTTTTTGCTGATGCAAACACATTGCGGCTAGCGACACTCTCATAAGGGCCTTGTTAAGGGAAGGCCAGCAACTACCCGCATCTATTCCACCCATCCTACCCTGAAATAACTTAAACGTATACCGGTTCCTGTATAATTTTACTGTCAGAAACTATTTAACGATTTTTAAAAATCAGACTGTGGAAATGTCCATGATCGATCAAAACATGAGGAGCAAGATAACTTGTCTCTATATATGTAAATGTTGGTTCACATGTAAATAGTTAAGTATGTATATAGTTAAACACGTAAACAGTTAAACATGTAAATAGTTAAATATGTAAATATAAATGTATATGGCATGGCCGTATGGCTACTTATATATGTATATAGTTAAATATGTAGATATTTAAGTATGTAAATTCGAATTTATGTGGCATGGCTGTATGGCTACACGCCAAATGCCAATTAAAAAAAGGTCTCATCTTTGTGGTAATGTGGTAATTAATAAATTACGACTTTTAAAAAGACCAATACGTGATTATTTCGTCATACGGATTTCACGGGCTGTTTGCTGTAGTGACAAAATACGTATACCTTGATAAAAGTTTAAGCACTTTTATTTACAAATAAACTGAAAAAAAACCGCAAGGAACTTGGGGAAAGCTGTAATCTAATGCATCTGGGCGTGATTTGTACAAAGTTTATCATGAACGTTGTTATGCCGTCTAGAGACTGGAGATCATGGTGGCTGACCTGGTTGCCGAAGACGCCTATAGAGACTGCGGTGGAGACCTCCTCCTTGCCGAACCAGACGGCTCCGATGCGCGCTGGGAGGCTCAGTATGAAGACCTGCGACCCGCCGACGATGGCCTGGCCGGCGAACGCCACCCAGAAGGCGTCCCTGCCCGTGCCCAGCACCTTCACCCAGGCACCGGCTGCGGTGCCCACCATGCCCGCTATCAGACATACGCGAAGACCCTGAAACAGCCGGCAACATATGTGCGTGACACCTTAGCATTAGTCACTGTTAGCAATACAGGTTGTAGTGTATCGCTACACTACATAGTAATATTCGCGATATGCTGGACTCCTGGCTCGCACAGGTGGACAGTTCAAACAAATGGTGGCATGGCTGCTGTGGTATGCGACCTTGAGGCAGGTACCCAGGAGCCGTTAGGGTGTGTGAAGAGACAAGAGACGGAAGGCTCTGTGGTTCGGTGCGTCGCTAGCCAACGGAAGAACATGATGTGCGGCGCCGGCCCTGGCAGTATAGTGGCTAGCGTGTTGGCTTCGCATTGCAATGGCTGCCGGTTCGAGTCCGGCCTCGGGCATGGGTGGTTTTAATTAAGTGTTGTGTTCGTCTTGCGCTGTCCTCACTGTAGTGTCCACAATTTCATGATTAGAGCCTGATACAATACTCTGTATAAAAAAAATTGGAGCTGGCTGAATGGTCGCAATGACGGAAGACCAATAAAAAAATAAAATAAAAATAAAAAAATGATGTGCGGCGACTAATGTTAGCACGGTTGGTTGTGGTGCTCTGTGTTCCATGTCGCCCACGGAGAGGATGACGCCATCCAACGGCTAGCAGATGGGTCATCGCCTGGGAGTACCGCTGGAAGCAGACTTGGCTGCAATGGAAAAATGGTAACTGCACTGAGATCTGATAACCACCCCAAGAAGTGTCGCATTGATAAACAAAACCTGTCGCCCTAGAGATTCTCATTGCCCCGCTGCGCTTAGTGAAAGGACATCTAATAACCCCTGAGAACTGATATATTGAAACTACTGTATTAGACGTTCATTGTTTAACTGAAATTGAAAGGAATTGTTGTAATAAATGTCAATGTTACACGTACGTGAAACGGCGTTGCCAACCTGTAAAGCAAAATCCCAATTCCACTTCTCAATAATTGAATAATAATAATTTTGTTGAGGGAATAATAAAAATAAAAAGTAATTTAATTTTAAAAGAAGGAGTGCAAGTTGTACGCTTCAAGGTATAATTAACGCAACAGAGGTGAAAAGCACGAGGCCGCTAGCCAAAGCAGTTTTTGAAGTGAAAACTTCTATGGGGAGTTATGCGATGTTTGTATGGGGATAAATCTGTGAATTCGCTAGGTCGCTTCACTGACATGCCACATGTTGCACGGTGGCGAGTGTGATATGCGAGTTGCACGCTATTTGTATCACACAGTTTTTGTCCGATTTTGATGGAACTTTGCATCCGCATAGGTTAGAACAAATAGAAAAATACCGTTTAAGTTTGATTTACTAAAACCTAAACACTCTCCTCCTTTCCCACCTCACCTTAATTTCTGTTGTTCATTGAAACCCACAGTTTTTAATCCAATTTTGATAGTACTTAGCACATCTAAACTTCAATATAAAGCGGTCTGGGGGTGTAGGGGTTTGGACAGACAAAGTAAGAAAGAAAGAGTTTTGGAAATGAGGGTGAGGACAGAAGTTTGTGGAAGAAGCTTACAGAAAGAAGAGACAGGCTTGTAGGTCATATTTTGGGATATGTTGAATTGGTAAATTTGCTGGTGGAGGGAATGGTCGAAGGTAGGAACTGTAGAGGAAGACAGACATTAGAATACATGGAGCAGATAATTGAGGACTTGGGCTGTAAGGGATATGTAGAGATGAAGAGGTTAGCACAAGATAGGAATGGATGGAGGATTGCATCAAGCCAGTTAAAAGACTGATGACGGCAAAAAAAAAAAAAGTAGGTGGTATGGTAGCTCAGCAGTTGAGTCGAGGCGCTTACTTCCGAAAATCCTCTCTCCGGTCGCGGGTTCAAATCGCGCGGGAAGTAGGAATTTTCAGGAGTTGTATTTGATCGTATGAACTACGCCAGAACGTTCCATGGTTCTGATTAAACTGCAGTCTCCTGAAGAAGTACGCGTCAACAACATGCTAATTATATCCGCAGCGGACAGGTAGCTCCGTGGTTTAGGTGTCTGACTGGGGAACAAAAGGACCCCGGTTCTCATCCCTGTCTCGGGGGGGGGGGGGGCAATTTTCATAGACCCTTAACCCGACGTACACCTCTGGCAGAACTTGCTGTGTAATGCAACGCTTTCGAGATTCCCCTTTAAACTGTAGTTCCCCTGTACTTGGTAGCAGTTTCAGTTAAGGTGGTAAAGATAGGCGCGGAATGCGCAGTCTATAGAAACCTTGTCTCCAGGTCATTACGACCACACGGAATTACTAAAGTGAAAAGTTCTTTGGCCGCGTTGGGCGATTTTTGAATGGGGATAAATATACCAGTTCGCGACTTCCCGTCACCGTCACGATATGAACTGTTGGGCGTTGGTCGCTTTTTGGTAGGGTAAATCTTATGAGTTCGCGTCAACAACATTCTGTAATAGCAGTATATCTGTAGCTGTAAGTATGACGCTTCGCACGAATGATATACATAGTTTTAAGTTTTAAATTTTCACTTCGGAAAATTTCGCCCGCAATAAATGTTCCTAGCATCAGAGACATGAACTCCACAAAAAGCAGGATGAAACAAAGGTTAATGCCATCGGGAGATGATGCTGGTGGATACTAATTAAGCTATCACAGGCAAAGAGT
This sequence comes from Vandiemenella viatica, assembly GCA_031002005.1. Classification (NCBI taxonomy): domain Eukaryota; kingdom Metazoa; phylum Arthropoda; class Insecta; order Orthoptera; family Morabidae; genus Vandiemenella; species Vandiemenella viatica. Next base: position 118,066,595 of record JARYHS010012519.1, read on the forward strand.
GACGAATGAGGTGGAACTGTCGAAAACTGTTAAAGCGTGATGTGGAAAGGAGTAGCCTCTTCCAATTTATTACTCCCATCAACTTCTTTCACAACTTTGATCATGGGATCGATGGGAAAACGTCAAAAGATAGGGAGAGAAATAGGAGAAGAATAAGCTGAAGAAGGAAGAGGAGGAGGAGGAGAAGAACAACAACAACAACCAGGAGAGTCGTCAGTCAGTTGAGTGACATCAATATTCTGACATAGGAACTACCGCGTGGATCGAGATGTTGGATACCAGAAACCGACATTTCCAAAACAGATGGCCACATCAAGGACATTCTGTGCATACAGTACAAAGAAAACCTTTGTTTATTCAATTAAATTGACTTTTATGGACCAAAGAAATAATTTGGCTACCATTGCTGGTGTCAAATATCTGTGTATATAATTACAGAAACAGGGTGCATGCACTTTAACATTTCGAGGTCTAAAGCTGTGTTTACAGTCAATAACTTATAAACACACTTTGCAGCTTTTTTTTTATTGACTTTCGGCCTTTTCAGCCAGCTAAAACTGTTATTGTGTTTCTCTTAGCGTATGTGTACTGTACCATCGTCATTATTCTTCACTTAATTAAAGCCACCCATGCTCTCTGCCAGACTCGAACCGGCGACCCTTGCAACGTGAACCCAGCTCGATAGCTCCTAAGCTACAATGGCGGCCAGTTGTATGACCTACAGAGCAGTGTGGTGCAGGGCATAGGCTACCTAGGCTGGAGCCAAGAGGCCAGCACCACATGCAAAAATAAAAATATATTAGTCACTGTTAACCTGTTGACATGCGTTTGAATAATGAGTATTACGTTTATAATTTTTCTCTGTTGTATGCTTTGGTGATGTTAATCATCTTTTATCGTTTGTTTTATGTTAATATGTAGGCCTACTGTTTTATATTGTTGCTAAAACTTTTCAGTTTGTAATTTTCCGGGCTTTTACTGACGATGTTTGGTTGCAACAACAGCACTAAAATAGGCGGCACCTTATCTATCGATCAGTAAACAAATTGAACGTGCAGGTATCACTCGCTAACATCGTTCACTTGTCTCGAAAACGATGCAGAAAGCACGTTACGAAATTTTGATTCTTCAGTTAGTAAAAATATACGAGGATAACTATCATTATATTATTCAATATTTTGCATTAAAAGGTTTATTAATTTAATAATAAGTAATCGATATTGCTTTATATACACAAAGGGCCCGTGCCACTGGTATAGCCCAGAGGCCTACACACCCTAAATACGGCCCTGGTGTGGTGTGGTGTGCAATGATTTATGGTAGACACTACGAATATTTACACTGGATACAACCGATTATGAAGGTGCAACTTGATACAGTGCTTTAATGCGTGTTAGCATGGTCATAGTTTATCATTCCTTAGTGCCTTAGGACTTTTTAGTGCCTAAGCCAATAATAGATTTTTATTAACCGATAATATATGTCGGACGCAGTTTAAGTGATTCCGACATATAGGTAAACAAATAAATTTTTCGCAAAACTTCGCCACATTTGAACATGCCTAGCTAGTATGTCACGCTTCCGCTGCAACGCCCCCGATATAGCGCCAGGGATCATTAAATTCAGTGGGAGCGGCCAGTTGTTGCGGTTTACCACAGCCACCGCATCACGCCTCGTCAAAACCGCGAACTAACGCGTGCCGCTTGCCGACGAAGCGCAATTGGAACCAATTAGAACCGAGCAATTTCAGAATTCATTGATCATCATTTGAAGCTTAATATAGAAAATCACCCCCTTTTTTAATTGAAAACGAGTGATATCGGAACAGTGGGTATAGAGAAAAAATTATATAAATAAAATAAAACTGCCGGGATATCCTCTGAATGCCGCCATGTGAAAAAGTTTTTGCTACTGCGATTATCGCCTCTGACATGGTCGCTAGTCTATTATATCCTAATGTGAGTACATAGTATCGCTATCTGCTTGTTGTAATGTATCCGTCTAATTACTTCTTATTTCTTAGTAATTATCGTTAATCAGACTTCGTACAGATTTACTGCTTTCTACATAATTATATATTCTTAAACCACTGAGAACTTTGCAAGTAGTTTTATAATCATAATTATTTATTGTATTTTTTTAATAAGCTGCGCATTATGATCTTTTAAACACACGCCGTACAATGTCCCTGTATAACTGTTCGCACACTTTAGAATTTCCTTTAACTGCATTTATAAACATTGAAAAATTATCTTACACAAAATTCAAATTCGTAACACCACATTAACATAATATCGTAACGAGATTGAGCGTATTGCATGAATTTAGAGGGACGGAGAGAAGAATAGATAGAGAAAATGGACTTTCAATGTTTTATGTAGAGATGGCTTCCATCACGTCATCCGAACACGACACATGGTTTCACAAAATTATTAGAAACATATCACAAGAACGATGGGCTGGCACAGGGTTTCCCAACCTGTGGTCCGTCTACCCCCGGGGATCAGTGAACCTATCCTAAGGGGTCCGCGGACAAAATATAATTGATAATTACGAAAGTATAAATAGAGGCGTGAGAACACGCGAACTCTGAACACAATGCGTGAAATGCTAGTCTAGCAATTGTAGACTAGCCAATTTCCAATTATTATTAAGAGGTCCGTGGTAATCATAGCCTAATCTCTGAAGGTTGCTTCCCATGGCCCGTGCATTTGTCGGTCGCGCTGTTATAGCTATGAACAGCGGGCCATGAGAAGGGAGCCCAGGGATGGTGCTACCCCTGTCCGTCGCCCAGTCGGTAAACATCAAACGCCCGGTTAACTGAAACGACACTAGGCAACGTGGCGGGGAGATGGCTGCGAGGAAGCGAAGTATAGCCTGCGGCGCGTGCTGATCCGAGCAATTCGGCTGCAGGGTGCGGCCTACGAAACCACGAGCCGTGGGAAGCCATCATAAAGGGCCCGCCGTTGGTAAAGTTTAGGAAAGGCTCGTCGAGCACTGAGAACCATATTGTCTTTGGTAGGGTTTAAATAGCCTTACGCATAACGATATCTTGGATTGTGTTCTGTCATCGAATGGGTTGTGCTGCCAACCCTACTTTCTTGAATTTATACCGTTGTTTTCGACATCTCTGGCTTATAGAGAAATATGCAGGTTTCCGAAGATAATATGTACATGCAACACCCCTCCCACAGATTATGCTTTTGTTTCCGTGATGATGTACCCGTAGCAAATTTCTTGTTGCTCAAAATGTGCTCGGCCTCACTTTCGCCACAACAAAATAGAGTTCATAATTAATTTTCTCTTAACTAATTAATTCTAAATCTCATAGTTTCTATCTTCAGCATATAACGTCATATTGTGAACTGTGTAAACTCAGTTCTGTGTGATGGATATCAATGTTTTTGTATGAATTGTATAGATATGGAGAGGAACTTGGGGACAGTGCCAGCATTCCGCTAGGTGACGGCGGGATCCACTTAAATACTGCAATCAGGTAGGCCTGCACGCCAGGCATGGGATTTGAACCGGGGTCCATTGTATCTCCACGACAAAATTTTATTAAATAATCGAACAAGGCGGAACAAATTTTGTTTTCGCTGCAATTCCACAGCTTCAAACGATCTAAACAATTGGTCGAAGCACGGCATCGAAAAATGCGATTTCATGTACAGGAAAGATCATGGCGTTTTTTTAGGTTAAAAGGAATATTTTCATTGATTACCTTGAAAAGGGTAAAACAGTTACTATCTAATACTAGGCAAGCCTTGTTTCATCAAGTTAATGCAGCTCCCGATAAATCTGAGCGATCTGAATTACGAGTGGTTGGAATATTTACCGCATTTATCAGATTTCTTCCCCCACTGCATTCCACCTGTTTCAAAATCTAAAGAAATTTCTGACCAAAAAACATTTTGAGTATTTTTCAGCCTTTCCAACACTTAAGGGATGGTTCCCATTAATTGGAGGTTCTTATGGAGAAGCATGTTGAACTGAAGAGGAACTACACAGAAAAATATATATTTTAAAAAAATAAAAACGACACTTCTTCTCTGCTAGGCCCAGAGCTTTTCACCTTAATCTCTATAGCAATTAATACAAAAGCATGCTAAATGAGGGCAATCCAGGAAAATTTGTGAAACTTTTCGACGCCTTAGGCATCAGTGGAACCGCAAATAACACGTATTACACCATACTATCAAACAGAGATTATTGCTAACTGCTATCCCGACTAAATTCACGAATGCGTTTGAAGATTTGGACGCGATTTACCGCAGTGTTACTAACCAGTTACTTTTGAATAAATTCCTATATTGCAGCTAGTTTTCGATTTAGTTTTCCTTCCTTTTAATGCACCAGCGATAAGATCCCACCAACTACATCATTCCAAGGGAGAGAGAGAGAGAGAGAGAGAGAGAGAGAGAGAGAGAGAGAGAGAGAAAACCTGTTTATGTTTTCGTTAAGTCAAGAGTGCGGTTCATTCTCGATACGTACAAGTTATTGCATTTCAAAGTGATAACAAGTAGAATTCCGCATTTTGCGTACTAACGTCTTTTTATTGCTGTTATTTAACAGCCTTATACTACCGACCTCTTCAACGTAATACAATTTTTTTATTCGGGCTTGTTTGACCACCTGGTAGCAGAGTTCCAATTGAACTAGTCATCCGCCTCTGCCTTGAGCGTTTCGTTACTGGAACAATTGATGTCTCCCCGAGCTGTTTTTGAAACGTGTAACTTGTATTCTGTGTGATAATGTTTTGTTAAAGGTATAGTTCATGAGATAGAGAGCAGGATGATTGCGGGTAACCTCCTAAAAACCGAATTCAGGACAACCGGTACGCGGGGACCAGACTCGCAGCCACACTGGCGGGTGTCGAGGTCATCAGAGGTGGCGGACGAATGAGAGCAAAGACCGGGAAGAACTTCGACTATGGCCTTTAGAAGAAACAATCGCCGCATTCATCTAAAAAGATTTCAGGAAACCATGGAAACAGAAATCTGGATGTCCACACGGGGATTTGAACCTGCGTCCTCCGAAATGGTAGGCCCAAGCGTTATCAATCACCCATCAGGCTCGGTCAACGCAATACTCATGTTTGTCGGGGTGAGAAGCTCTAGCCAACGGCAATAAATTTCTGTCGCGCCAGGGTCGCGCTCATTGGCGTGAAATTCTTTGATTATTTGTTGTTGCAACTGACTGTTTCCACTTCTCTAATACCGGTTCTGCAAAGCCAACTCCTGCTGCACAATGGACGCATTCGGCGACTGTCTAAGAACTGCAACTCGTTCCATAACCGACTAAGGGGACGTATATTAATTATGTGAGGTATTTTTTTTCTTAAATTTGGATTCTCCCTCCTCCTTGGTGGGATTTGGTGAGATGATGTCTTACCCCGCTCCCCCTCCCCCTCCCCCCTCACGTGAGATTTACCTCATAATTTTAATTTTTAAAAAAGTAGATATATTTGATATGTTCATGTATTTCGCTTCAAGCCACTAAATAATAAATATCTAAGCGTTACTACTGATTTCTTGTATGGACTACAGTTTTTCTGTGAAATAAGAGGAGAAAAATGGTGTTAAAAGTTGTTGTGAGATTTTTATTCACCCCCACCAATCCCTTTAAATGTGATTTGGCGAGATTTTGCCGGACACTCCACCCCTTCCCCTACTTTGAGCTCACGTAATTAATGGATGCCCCCTAACTATCCAAGCGCCACTGCCTGGTTCGCGACTGCATAAATATTACAGAAGACGGATCGACTCGTCTTCTTCCTGCTTATGGATTACCAAGGGACTCTCTGGCACCTGCCTCAACCGAACAAACATTACAGCCGGTTACACTGCCTCAATACTCTTCCGTAAGAATATTAAAAATAACATAGCAGATTTTCCTATAGGGCATTATCTATGAAAAGTAAAAATGTTACCAAACACGAATAGTTCCGAATACATGCAAGGCATTGTTTCCTTACAAGGTTAATAAGTGTTCTCTCTCATCAGATTGTGTTACCATTTTCGACAGTTGTTTCCTTTATTAAATGTTAAATTATAAACAAACATTAAATATGAACTGTTGCAGTAACATTATTTCCAAAGCTAAAATAAACTATATGTTTTCGGTTAGGTTTTTTTTTTTATTTTTTTTTTATAACGCCAACAGCGAAGTCATTACAGCAGGGAGAGAATTGCAGATAAGTAACTAGCAGAAGTTTTTCATGGAATTTTGAAGAAACCATCCCAGAATTCACTTGAAGTGATTTCGGCAGACCAATAAAACGGAATACTGAATGGCCGAAACAGAAATCGAACCCGTGGTCCTCCATAATGCCAAGCCTCCAAGTTAACCGCTCATCCAGATGTCTTTGGGAAAAAAGCGGTAAATAATAACAGAAAATATTGAAAGTTAATAATATGCAGAAATAGAACATACTTACATACCAAGTATTCAGTTCTCAAAAATTTATATTACAAGTATGTGTAGTTATAGATCTAATGCTGAAGAGAAACAATAAGCAGAGTTGTTTCAGCTTTGAACTACTTGACAAGCACACCCCAATTTTCTTAAAAGCTTCAAAAAAGTTGGTGGCTAAGCACGTATATTTGACTTATTCCGCGTGTTTTAGGAAGATTAAAGCCATTCATTCACGCGGTCTGTATATGCCTGCAGTCATTAAAAAAAACATGAAAGAGATGCAACTTGGTGTTCTTTATAATTAGTTAATGGACGAACTCATTACGTCAAAGGAAACCGGAATCAAAAATGATCGCTAGCACATTCATTCAGTGTTCTGCAAATTACTAATATATAAATTTCTGCTGGATTTTTTACTAACACCTTGTATGAATTTTTTTTGCCTGTTCGCAACGGTTTCAATACCATCTTATGCACTGGTTTAGGTGTTAATGTTCTTTCAAACATTTAAGGAAATGCAGAACTAATCTTGATTCATAGAGGTCTGGTCTGGTATAGCTCATAGTAACGTAGCACTTTACAATCTATCGTACCATCGTTTTACAAAGCAAACGAAAAAACCATAAGTAAACATCCATGTTAAGAGGAACAAATGAATTGCTGGTAGCACTGTCTGAACTAGTAACTTGTTTTAGTCGTTCAATAATCGGCCTGTAGTCTTCTCTGTTTCGTTAGTGGAGCAAGACTGCATCGAAATGACAGAAGCAATTTTCAAATTATCAAACAAAACTTGAAACCGCTAGAAAGTTGTGAAATACTTACAGCCATGGAAGGAAGAAATCTTTCTTTCTTTAGCGCCTAGGGATTATACAACGCAGTCCATAACTATTGGACGTGAAACGGAGACTTGGAGGCTGGCCTTTGAAGCATCGTAACAGACAGCTTGTATATCAATTTATCTTGATTTAAGTTTATTAGAAATGCGCTCAAGCCGAGTGAGCGCAAAAGGTATATTTATAAACGAATGTGTTTCACTGAAAAGGAAAGCTTTTGCAGAATCTGCCAGACGAGAGTAAGGGCAAGAAGTCCGAGAGCTAATCATAGAGTCTGACAGTAAACACGTGGTAATATAAGTGTAATTTTCTGAGTGGTCGGCCAATTGTGGACCAAGACGTATTGGCAGACAACGGGACTCGAGGTGAGGACTTGGCACCGATCTACACATCCATCGCTGAGATTCTGGAGAAGGGGTCGAGGAGGGATGATCTTGGTTTCTAGTGCCAGTGGTTGCACGAGAGGTAGTCATGGAGATAGCGTCTTCAGCCGGTCAACACACATACCAGATGTTTCAAGCCCACCCCTCCAGGATCCAACAACAGCGCTGATGGGTTCCTAACGGGAACAAACGACGGCTCACGCGACCATCCTCATCTCACGCCACTGCGGCAATAATGACATCATAACGTGTTTACAGCAAGCGATACCAAGAGACAAAATGTCTGTCATGAAAACGGTTGATACTCTGAGGTGACAATACTACAACGCGGTGGAGGACCATTACCACTATTTAAAAGATGCAGGAATTACTGTGGATTAAGGAAGAAACAGGTTGAAGATGGGCTTAATACTAAGCCGCGTTCCCACGATCTCTTGTAACGGAGGCGGGACGGGACGGGACGAATACTCAACCATACGCCATGGGAACAGGGCGGCCTCTGCTAGCGGGGACGAGACGAAGCTACCCACTCTGTGTCGGTAAACATCACAGGCGTGTGTAGAGGTGCGCTTTTGTCATCGGTTTGCAGCACAGGTGCGCACCCCTTCTGTTGCTGTAAAGTGCTCTGTGCCAAACGACACTAGGCAACGTGGTGGGGAGGTGGTGGCGAGGTAAGCAAGGGCTAATCTGTGGCGCGCGCTCGTCCCTACACTTCGGCTAATGAGGTGCCACCTCCGTTACAAGAGGTCGTGGGTATGCGGCTTTAAAGGGATAACAGACCTGATGCTCTCTATTTACAACTAAGAAGGCGATAAAAGCAGCTGACAAAAGCTAATGGTAGAGTATAATATTCAGCTGTGCTCTTGATGTTATAGTTGTCTGATGACTTTAACGTAAATGTTACTTAAAACCTGTGGTGGGTGCCTTGGTGGGCAAACCACATTACAATTATCTTTCATACCTTTATGATTAATAATTGTGGATTTTTAATTTTAATTTTTATGAAGGAGTGAAAATTTACTAATTATGCAAGAATCTCGACGTTAGTTGGAATTTAGGAAAAATTGTCACAATATGACATTTATTTTCTTATCACTGGCGATTACAAGTCCGAGCGAATTTACCGTTAACATTAACATAAATTGGCAAAATCATAAAAGCAACGCTCAGAGTTACAATTAGCCGTCATGAGCAAGCAAACAATTGTATATTTACTTTTAAATATCTCAGAATCAAAATGCAAGAAATAATGACAACTGGAAACAATGAAAAATACAAGTTATGACTACCTCAGACAAAGGCATCATAATACTGTGACTTTACAGTTAAAAAAAAAGAAAATCATGGGCGCCAGAATGAACAATACATCATTCGAAAATAACTAGTTCTGGCAAATTATGCCGCTAGCTCAGGGGTTTTTTACAATTACAAAGTGAGAACATGGACCTATCCTCTCAAAGTCGCTTACGGGTTCTGTTTCACGGAATGCACAATCACATGGCTTGGTCGTAATCAATTACCATTGTAGTTCTGCGGCTGATGTCTGTGATGAGTGTAGCGGACCCACGATATGTGAGATTATCTCACAAGTCGGCTATAGGCATCTCTGGTCTGGCAATGCGCATCATCGCATTACCGGCTGTGTTGCGGTGATACGCTCGCTCCAGCAAGGCAAGCTGCAGTTTAGCGAAAGAAGTCAACTTTCCAAGTCAACCTCAGACTGGTGCGATCGAAGTTAGAATGTCCAGCTCCTCGCTCTTCGGTCCACGAGGAAACTTCTTGCTCCGCCCATTTGTAGTCTCGAAGCTCACATACAACAAAAATTCCCAGGATTTTGAGTTATACGCTCATTTTGATTGGACATTCAGGTCGGCACCTAATGTCACGTGATATCCTCGATATGTGATTTGGCCAAAGAATCCAACAGAGGTCGGACATATTCGGCTAAGTTCGCCGGGGCGAGAGAACATTCGGGTTTCGGACGGCAGGCTTTTCCCGCTCAGTGAGTGACCCATCCCCAGGGAGCAGTGTGTGTGGTCCGGCAAAAACCCAAATCCGCGACGTCCCGTCGCCATGATCCGGAAAGACCAAGATTAGCTTCTAGCCTACATAGCTCAATAACTCTTTAATATTCGCTTTGCTACGATACACTGTATAAGTTCACCATTTCATTACAGTCCTCACTTGGAATCTTGCGTACTTTATAAAATTACAACAAAAATCTATTCACGTGGTCGCCCAAGATTTATGTAAATTACTCTTATATTATTACATATATAATAAAAAATGCACCTTGTAACGTGGCGACAGCGCGGCTCGTTACAATATGGCCGGCCGTTGGTGAAAATAAAATTATGGTACAATAATTTTATTTTTAACTACCTAATTCTACCTCCATTGTGACTCAACAAAAACTGAAGCATTTTTTTTTACAATCACATAAATTTTAAATGTGATTCCAAAAACCATCGGTATTCCTGCCTTGTAAGGTGAATTTATAACGGGAGCATATGTCCTTTTGGCCGTCTTACAATTCTTTACAAACAGAAGCACGTGAATTCAGGTAGCCTTCCCAAATACAAAGTTATATTAAACACAATACTAAAATATACATGAAAATAAATTATTTACATACATGTTTAAATAATAATAATCTTGAAAATAACTTGTATCAAATCTTATCATTAAATTAATAAAATGAAACACATTAATAAAACAAAACATTGTCAGAACACTTATGCAGAAAGTGGTTGAACTATACATTGTATTTACAATTTAGCGTGATGTTTTACTCATGTGCATAAAAATAATTCTGCCTTCAACAAACATCCATATAGATGCTAGAGGTGAGTGTAAAATATCTCATTACATTGCGCGGTTTTAATCTCAAAACAACGGAATAGTTTAGTCGGATTCGGTGACGTGATTTGCGTCATGACCGACGGTTAATTGAACAAGCATTTCATAGAGAAGGTGTGTTCGTGTTCATGGTCAAATATCACTAACTGTAATCTTAGATTTTAATGACGCGGCATTTACTTATAATTCAACGTGGTGTGGAATGAACGATGTAAGTACATGTTTTCGTTTGTTACGTAAATTATGAACCTTACTCGTTGAATGTTAGGTGGTCTCCTAATTAGTCTTTCATTGGTCGACATCTCTAACTTTTAATATACCGTCTGTGAAGTGATTGCGAATTTCATGGCGAAAGGAAACTGTATTTGCTCATGGGTATATGTAATGGAATTTCTATAAAATTTACCATTCCCATATGAGACATTATACACATTATGCGGTTTGACGTGAACTTTCATCATCGTCAACCAAAAGTCGCTGTAGCATCTTTGGCATACAAGCGGACCCGAAATATAACCATTCCGCACATAAAATTGAATGATAATGAATAGCGTAACTATCATTCCTCAGTAACATTACGATTCCTTCACAATGGGTCTATTGATGACTCGAGATTATCTCGACATTCAAAGAATAAAATTTTCTCTTTATTTAGGAGTTATTATAACCCTCTTAACATGTCCGTCTACTCCACGTTTTAAGCCGAAAATCCATCCCAGTTAGCGAATATTTTCCTTTTATACACTTATGCTTCTTTAGCTTGTATGAAAAGGTCGTAAGCTTTGTGCATAGAACGGTTCGCTCTCAGGTTTTCCGTTTGCCAATACAAAGCAATTTTGAGATTTCACGCTAGCAGAATACTACAAATCTATATAAAGCACAAATATAAACTTTGAAATTATTTTCGTTGAGTGCACACAATCCTGAGCTAAATGTATGCTGTCCAACAATAGTTTTAATCTAATTTACGGAATACTATACAATTTACAGTAAGGGTACGCGAAATACCGCTAGAACGAGGCGTGGAACGACTTGTTTCCCTTCTCCATTCATCCTGGGGTATGCGCTACCTGCCAGAATTCTAGGAACCTGCCGGTTGAGTTCAGCTGCCTACCTGCGCTAATGACCTCAGCTGTTCGATGGTAGCTGTCCCCAGCTCTTTCGAAACCGTTACTTTGTATGAAATGGCTTTAAGTTCCGGGCGTTATGAGGCCCGATCTCGGTTTGTCCGTCCGTCAACAAGTAACAATTCTTCGAGATCACTCTGGCAACCGAATAAGGCCCGGAATATAGCAGAAAAAACTTCGATATCACCTTCCGCTGTGCGTCGGAAGGAGTTATTGTTCTCAGCAAAACCTGCTGGCCAACCTCGAACGTCTGCGTTTTGGATTGATCATGCTTGAGCTGCCGCCTAGTCGCCTTCTCCATCAGAAATTCGTACGCCCTATTTAGGTCATTTTCCAAGTTTTTGGGAGGTTGGTCCTTCGGGAAACGTACTACTTTCTCTGCCAACATAGCGGCCTGAGCTCCGAACTGCAAATCAATGGGGCGATATAACGTCGCGCAGTTCACAGTGTAGTTAAAATAGTTTTCTATTGTAGGAATATGCTTTACCCATGAAGCGTGATTGTCCCCAATTAGTGTTCGCATATATACACTCAGTTGACGCATAAATCTCTCGCTGTTGTTACCCTGAGGACATCGTATAGAAGAATAAATGACTTTTATTCCCCTGTCTTCAAAAGCCTTCCTCCATTTGGGGCTGTAAAAGACGCTACCATGATCTGACAACACGGCTTTCATTGGTCCGCAATGGGGTATGTATCGCTCGAACATTATTTTCAGCGATCCTCTCGTGCTGAGCTTTGCAACTGGATACAATTTAACATACTTTTGTAAACGCATCTAGCACGAGGAACACATGTCGGAATCCATATCTTCCGGCCGGGATCGGGCCGAAGTGGTCGACACAAGTTAATTCGTTTGGCCCCTTCGGTACCATTGGCGCGTATGGTCCTGCCGTCCTCATGTTAGGGTGTTTTGCCTTCTGGCAAATTTCACACGTGCGCGTACATTTCGCGACGCTCTTCCGGAGTGCCTTGGCGAAATATTCCGCGCGGATCGTGTGGTACAACCGCTCTGTCCCCGGGTGTCCGCACTGAATGTGGTATGTACTCGCGATCGAGGAATTCAGCGACTCTGGAAGCCATATCTTCCAACGGCTGTTAGCGTCCTCCCTTCGGAAGCAAACATTTCCTTCCATTGTACACAGCATTGCTATGTTGCGGATGTGTACATCGTCCGCGTATTCTCCTCGTCGCAAGTACGCACGAACCCGTTTTATGTCGGCCTGCCGCTCTTGAGCCGATATAAGTTTTTCCTTCAATTCCGCCGAGGTCGTGCCATCGGCAAGGGTTATGGCAGAGATTAGCACCTCGTTTGCCCGGAGGCGTCTTTGTTCCTCGGAAGGGTGGTCTCTAGCGTTGCGACTTAAATAATCCGCCATCACGTTTTCCGACCCTTTACAATACTCGATGTGTATATTAAATTGCTGCAGGAACATCGCCCAGCGAGCAATCCGGTTGTTCGTAAACGTGGCGCTTCTGAGAAAAGTGAGAGCTTGATGGTCAGTTCTTAAGTAGGTTTCACTACCCCATAGATACTGTTTAAATTTTTGTACTGCATAAAATATTCCAAGCATCTCAAGTTCGCAGATAAAATATCGTCCCTCTGCCGGCCTTAGTGTTCGACTTGCCGTTGCAACAATTTTCATGTTACCATCCTCCCCTTTCTGGTGAAGACAGGCGCCAATTCCAAGATAACTGGCGTCGGTGTACAAATAAAATGGTTGTTGAAAATCCACATGGGCCAGGCAAATTTGTTCCGCAAAGATTTGCTTAATCCTCAGGAATGCGGCCTGTTGTGGCTCCCGCCATTCCCATTTCCGTCCCCCTTTTAAGAGGCTATATAGGGGATGCAGGATTTGCGCAAAGTTTGGCACATTCCCTTTGTAATACGCGCACACTCCTAAGAAACTCCTGAGCTCCTTTAATTTGGTAGGCGGCGCCATTTCTTCGATTTCCCGTATCTTGTTCGGGGAAGGCGAAATCCCTTCGGGAGTAATTCTGAATCCCAAATATTCGACTTCGTGAGCGCATAAAGTGGCCTTGTCCGGCCGTAGAGTGAGCCCGCTCTTTGCCACTACTTTCAGTAACGTATCCAAATGCGTCAAGTGTTGTTGAAACGTTTCGGACGCGATGAGAAGGTCATCGACATACACCGAGCAGAACTCTTTAACCTCGGGCGGTAACACGTAATTCATGGCCCTAATAAAAGCGGAAGCGGCGTCCTTTATCCCGAATGGCAACCTTTTAAAACACATCTGCCTTCCTTGGAAGACAAACGCAGTATATGGCTGGCACTCTTCATCTAGTACCACCTGATTGAAACCCGACGTCACGTCTAGAGTGGTCAGCCAGGGCTTCCCGTGGAACCGCGTCATGAGGTCCTGAATCCGTTCCGTTCTCTCCCCGTCCGCCTCTATTCTTTGGTTAAGTAGTCGGGCGTCGAGACAAGGTCGAACCGACCCGTCCTTCTTAACAACAAAAGTGACCGGGTTGAGGTGCATGGAAGGACGTGGGGTAATGATCCCATTCCGCTCCATTTCCGCAACAGCTACCTGGGCTGCCTGCCGCAACTTGTGTGGGATACTATACGTGCGTCCCTTCAGCGGCGTATTGTCCTTGACCCGGAACTTGTGCACATAATTGCGTATCTCCCCGGGACGGTACGAAAACGCCTGCAAGTTCTCTTCCAAGACTTTACACAGCTCACGCTTTTGTGCTACTTGCCAAATTAATTTTTTCTTGGACCTTAGCGGTCAAATTCTCAAGAATGAGGCTTCGTTCGTCAGCTAAAGCGCTTATGGCTGCTCCTTCCCCGTGAATACGCTCGCTATTTTGTTCCGCGGGATCTTGCACTCTATCGGAAATCTTTATTTCCAGATTTTGCGAGTGAGCCTCGCTTTTCCAGTGCAATACCTCTGGCACCAAATGCTTGATGGTTCCTTCCCCCCAATCCAGAATTACCCGACGCTTTTTCAAGTTGGTCGCAACCAATAATCACGTCTTGGGTCAATCCGGGGATAACCAGCATTGAAAGCGATAATTCGCTGTTGGCGATTTTCATCGGGATGAACACCTGCGAGCTGACGATCTTTTCTCTTTTCCCGAGGGCAGGCACCACCGTAACTTGAGTGGTCGGGATTACTTTCAACCGCGGATTTTTGCTCTTCAATTGTAACATAAATTTTTGTGAGATTGCGGAGACAGAAGATCCGGAGTCGACTAACACGTTAGCCTTTATTCCGTATGCTATGATCGATATTTGGGGACACTTGGTGCATCTGCTTATTTCGCCTTGGGAATCCATATTAGCGTCGTCTTCGCTATTTTCCGGCCCCTCACCACGCCAGTAGGCCAAATTGTTTATATTGATGCATTCCACCATTCTAGTGTCCCCCGGAAGGCCTCATTGCGGCGCATCGTTTCCGGGTGCGGCCGTCCTATCGCACATATTCTTTTCTTCCTTTTGCTGGCCTTGGACTTTGGAATCCTCGTATTCTACGGCAACTGCATTAATTGTAGCCCGTTCCTTGCCAAAATTCTTGCCACTTCCGCGGTCATTCCCGTTCTTCCAAAATGAATTTCCCGGCTTTCCATTTGTATCGCCGTTATTACGACGTGGTTCACCATCGGCATCGGGCTGTCGCTTGTTATAAAAATTTCCTCTTTGGGAATTTTTATGCGAGCGTCCTTTCCCGTTAGTTTCGTGTGGCCTCATCTCTACTTGCGGTTCCAAGCTATCATTGTCGGTTTCCCGCCGCTCAAAGTTACATGCTTGCCGCCCTATCCGATCTAAATTCCTTAACGTGTCCAGCAACTCTGGCACAGTACGTATAAGAACTGGATTTATTAGGGATTGGACTTGTGAACCGAAATGTGCCGTGGCCATTTCCACAAACTCCCCGTCCGACATCCGAACATCGAACTGCCTAGTGAGGACTAGCAATTTATTCACATATCTCTCCATAGATGAATTTTGCTTCGGAACATATCTGCCCTGATACAATTTTATTCTCGCTTGGTTTTGGATCTTGCTAGACCAGAATGTTTCAAGAAACACTTTCCGAAACTCGTCGTATGACATTTCCGGTTCGCAAGTGATTTGAAACCAAAGACGGTCGGCTTCTGATAATGACTGCTCAACCAGGATCAGCTTCATCGCTTCGGGAACCCCTTTTATATGAAAGTACCTCTCCATTTCAGCGAGGTATGCTTTCGGATTAATGTCTTTACGGGATCCGAAATATGGGAGCTTTAATTCAATATGGGCAGCTGCGTAATACATGCCACTACCTTGAATTTGAACATTGCCGGCATTAGAACTACTTAGTTCTTTCATTCTAGTTTCTAGCCGTAAGAGCTTAGAACTAGTGGCTTCCGACAGTTCGTCCTGTGACAATTTTAACTCGTTTTGTGCCGTCTTAACGAGCTCGACCGAACTTGCTACAGCAGTCACCTCCGAGTCAAGTTTTCGGATGTTTTGTTCAGTAAGGTCTTTGACCTTGTGAACAAATTCCGAAATTTGTCCTAGGTTTTGGCCGTTCTCGTTTCGCATCTGTTCAATGGACAGGTCGGTGGCGTCAAGTCTTTTGGATAATTGTTTGTTGGCCGTTTGCAAAGAAGCACAGGTAGATCTTACTTCTTCCGTACCCTTTTCCAGCTTAGAAACATTGTTAGCTACCTCAGACTTGAATTCAGATATTTCTTTTGTGACCTCAGAACGTAAGGTGGATAATTTTTCGTCCAAGTTTGTTAATATCGCAGCTTGCGAATCAAAACTCTGCCTAAGCAAATCCGAATTTCTCTTATTTTCCTCCTTTTGTGAATCAAAACGCTTGTTTAATTCCAGAAATTGCTGGCTTGATTCCTGTTTTTGTGAATTAATTTGAATTCTTAATTCCTCTTTTTGTGAATTAATTTGCAGGCTTAATTGTCCTGCTTTAATTGTTGATTCGCTTGCCCTATAGCAGTCATCAACATGTTTAGCATTTGCTGTGATGAGACGGGTGGTGCTTCTACAGGAATTTGTGTCATTTGTTGCGTCTGTTCTGAATGTGCGGGCGTATTCTGTGTCATCTCACCTACAGGAAACGAAAAATTTTCCATATTTTCCTGTGGCGACAAAGTAGACTGCGAACTATATGAGTGGGTCGGAACTTCAGAACTTACGTTCCCCTCCCCTGCAGCCAATATTTCGCTTTGTTCCGTTAACTGAACCTGATCGTTCATGATTTCGGGAGATTTTTGCCTATCAGACTGATCTTCCATATCGAAATCTTTTATCGTACGAGATCGTAGCTTCATATGAACACACAACGAATGAATTTACACCGCAATTGTGCAATGACGAAATCTAGATTCACTAACAACAAAAATACCGCGAATTTCAATACACACAAATACATATACCCCTCCAAAATACAGCAAGAGAAAAGCAACGATGAATCATGCAACACAACACCATGAAAGCAGACTTACTTTCAAACACATGGGCAAGACATGCGTGTCTTTAATTTTCTTAGAAGCTACCATGCATTAAGAAATCAACACTGACGTTACTCATTTAAAAATTTTTAAACTGATCACAAAATTGTTACAATACAAAGTGTATTGCATCTCAATTGAAATACACAAATGAACTTCTTTTAAAGCGTTGAAACAAAATAAATTTTATGCATTGAAACAAAATGAACTTTATGCATTAAAATATAAGTGAAACATCAAAATAAAATCTTGTATGAATATCTATTGACTACAAGAATGATAAAACAGCCAAAAACCATGTGCAACATTCCATGAAACTTTCTGAATTTGGGCTCAAACTGTATTAATTTGAATTAGTGCCACCAAGTTCGCAGACATTAAGAAGTAATGTCTCATCTGGCACCAGCGTTGGGCGACATTATGTGGTGGGTGCCTTGGTGGGCAAACCACGTTACAATTATCTTTCATACCTTTATGATTAATAATTGTGGATTTTTAATTTTAATTTTTTATGAAGGAGTGAAATTTATTACTTTTGCAAGAATCTCGACGTTAGTTGGAATTTAGGAAAAATTGTCACAATATGACATTTATTTTCTTATCACTGGCGATTACAAGTCTGAGCGAATTTACCGTTAACATTAACACAAATTGGCAAAATCATAAAAGCAACGCTCAGAGTTACAATTAGCCGTCATGAGCAAGCAAACAATTGTATATTTACTTTTAAATATCTCAGAATCAAAATGCAAGAAATAATGACAACTGGAAACAATGAAAAATACAAGTTATGACTACCTCAGACAAAGGCATCATAATACTGTGACTTTACAGTTAAAAAGAAAATCATGGGCGCCAGAATGAACAATATATCATTCGAAAATAACTAGTTCTGGCAAATTATGCCGCTAGCTCAGGGGTTTTTACAATTACAAAGTGAGAACATGGACCTATCCTCTCAAAGTCGCTTACGGGTTCTGTTTCACGGAATGCACAATCACATGGCTTGGTCGTAATCAATTACCATTGTAGTTCTGCGTCTGATGTCTGTGATGAGTGTAGCGGACCCACGATATGTGAGATTATCTCACAAGTCGGCTATAGGCATCTCTGGTCTGGCAATGCGCATCATCGCATTACCGGCTGTGTTGCGGTGATAACCTTGCTCCAGCAAGGCAAGCTGCGGTTAGCGAAAGAAGTCAACTTTCCAAGTCAACCTCAGACTGGTGCGATCGAAGTTAGAATGAATCCAGCTCCTCGCTCTTCGGTCCACGAGGAAACTTCTTGCTCCGCCCATTTGTAGTCTCGAAGCTCACATACAACAAAAATTCCCAGGATTTTGAGTTATACGCTCATTTTGATTGGACCTTCAGGTCGGCACCTAATGTCACGTGATATCCTCGATATGTGATTTGGCCAAAGAATCCAACAGAGGTCGGACATATTCGGCTAAGTTCGCCGGGGCGAGAGAACATTCGGGTTTCGGACGGCAGGCTTTTCCCGCTCGGTGAGTGACCCATCCCCAGGGAGCAGTGTGTGTGGTCTGGCAAATCCCAAATCCGCGACGTCCTGTCGCCATGGCTCGGAAAGACCAAGATTAGCTTCAAGCCTACATAGCTCAATAACTCTTTAATATTCGCTTTGCTACGATACACTGTATAAGTTCACCATTTCATTACAGTCCTCACTTGGAATCTTGCGTACTTTATAAAATTACAACAAAAATCTATTCACGTGGTCGCCCAAGATTTATGTAAATTACTCTTATATTATTACATATATAATAAAAATGCACCTTGTAACGTGGCGACAGCGCGGCTCGTTACAGGACATACTGCATTATAAAGGATTTTGTTGTTTTCTCAGGCGTCATATTAATATAAATGCTTACGGGATTATCGCTGCGTTGCTATACTCCTCCTTCTTCTTTTCACGACGTTTCAACTTAGTCTTACGTCTTCTTCAGGGGTCGTGTACCGAATCTGCTACAGATTGTGATCTGCTGGAGACCGGCGTGGCTTCTGCCAGTTATACAAATAAGTAAACAACTAGCCACGCCGGTCTCCAGCAGATCACAATCTGTAGCAGATTCGGCACACGACCCCTGAAGAAGACCTAAGACTAGGTTGAAATGTCGGGAAAAGAATAAAAAATGTGTGAATTCTAGAACGCATCCTTCATTGTTGTTTCTAGCAAACCGCCCCAGTTTTACAACGTGGAAATAGTATTTGCAACAACTGGAATCTATTCGAAGGCTGTGTAATATATGTCGAGATACTTCTCGTCACCGCTTTCTAAAAATATACGTACAAACAGATTCAAATTGTCAGTTTTTGCCCTTCTGCCAATACAAGAAGCTATTTTCCTCCGCAACTTCATATCATACCATATCTATGTGTAAAATATCAAATAAGTGTTTGTAGTACGTTTTGTTTAAAGTCTCAGACAAAATTAAAAAAAAATATGAATTCTCGGTTGTTTCATTCAATGTATGTTGTTTTTCACAGATTTTAATAACCTTTAACAGTATTGTATGCCGAAAAAGTTTCCATGAGAAAGTGTAGAATCGAAGAAAAATCGTGAAGATAGAGGAAAGAAGGCAAAAACACAGTAAAAGGATGAAGAATTATTCGTGGTAAAAAAAAAAAAAAAAGTAGGCATGAAGTTATTTTCCTAGGTTCGAAGTTCCCATAAATCGAAAAGAAGAAGAATAATTGTTTAGTTTGCTCAGTGTAAAAATGGTTTGAGGAAAGAGATCCAATAAATTTAAGGGTATTCTTGAATATGAATTAAATAAAAATTACGAATTTCCAGTATTAGGCCTAGGCCTACATGATTAGGCCAATTAATAATTGTATTAACATCGAAAAGGTAGTACCACAATAACAGATGTTACACAGATCACCTGAAACAGAAAAATTATTAGTTAATAATATAACAAACTATAATCAATGAACAACACAGAGCACACGAACTATTCTTTAAGGACAAAACATTTCGGATTGTCAAAAATGTACCATCTGTTTGTAATGTTGCCATTAATGGAAGGTATTCACAACGTTTTACTTTTCACATCATCCTTTGTATGAAATTTTCCGTATCCTTGGAGATGAGTTTGATAATAACGTATTAATTCACTGGGCCATTTTGAAAACTTGGGTTTCCTTTTAAACGTTTCAAGTACGTTTCAACTACGAGGTAGAAAAGTAATAAAATGTGTTTCTTACAAGATTGGTGTATCGCTGGTGTCAACTGATTTTCCCAGACACCAGTTAGCGCAATTAATGTTTCAGCTGAGCTTTCCACACTCATCCTTAAGGTAACAGCAACAACGTGTAAGCGCCACAGTACACTTACCATTTTTAAATTAACCTTTATTGAAAATTAAAGCTCCAAATTATTTCAACTTACATTTTCATTATTGTTTTTAAATTTTTTTGTTATGAGCGAGATCGCGCGGGGCACTATACTGTGACAAAGGATGCTTGTAGTGGAACCACGCTGAACCTCGCTGCTAGGTGCGCAGGACATGTTCAACCAGCCTTGCAGTGACGAAGGAAGTGCTCACGATGAAGGCGCGAGTCAGTTAATATGGCGCGGTAGCAAGCCATCAGAAAGCTCGGTAGTCAGTTAAGTACCGTCACAGTCGATCTTCAAAATACTGGTGTCTCGTGCGTGAAGGAGATGTAATTAGAAGTAATTTTGACAACATTTTATCTTTACCTTTACGCGCTTAGAGGAAATTTCTAGTAGCAGATAAAGTTCTTCTTCTCCTGCAAACTTGTGAAACGTTGCATTAATAGATCAGTGGAGACGATTATTGAAATTTTGTCGATCATTGCTTCTATTAATTTTTTTATTATTATCAAAATCCAATAAAACGCTGATAACGTGTTGTAGATGCAATAAAAGCGCAACAACATAATTATAAAATTATTTTGGCCGAGGATGTAATAAGAAGTCAAGATGAAAAATTTAATCGAAGTCAGATTCTCTTAAAAATAAACATTTTCCTAGAGTAAAGGTTTTCTTTGTTGTTTTATTTTTGTGATTCTCTACTCTTTCATTTGAATGATCCTTCATTTTAAGCAGTGCTAAATCTATTCTTGTGCAAAACATTCACTTGGTTTGTTGAAAAAAACGAGACAGAAGAAATGAAAGAAAAAATCAAAATCAATAACTAGAATCTAGTTCTTGAATATGAATATTTGTTCAAGCACATATTCATTTACGCTGCAGAGCGTTTCAGATAACCTTGAACGCAACGATCGTATATTGCTGGCATTTCTCCAGCGGCGGATGTTTCCACAGCAGATATTGCATTTCCTCTACAAAACAAATATTTTCCTTCGATAGCTTGCGAAATCAGCTAACAATTCAGGCAACACCTAGCAGGCTAAATAAAGTGCTGGTTTGCTTTTCTTCCACATGTGAAAGGATTTATACTAAAGGGAGAGAGAAATTGCGCAGCTGAGCTAGTTACGTGCAAAACAGTCCAAACGTCTGCTTACTGTCTACAAATAACGCGAAGGCTAATCTACGAATGGTTTTCGTATCAGCCCTACCATCTCTATTTAACTAACTGACTGCTTATGAATAAAATTAAATGAATTTTTTAAAGCCAGGCATCTATAGATTTGCCTCTAGTTGCTAAGCATTTGTCCTTGTAGCCTCAATGGGGCTGTGGGATAATGCATAAACACCCCTATAGATCAGAACAACCTTTATATTTGCTCAAGCAAACTTAATGTGTGTGTGTTTGTTTTAGGTCACTACAGACAGAAAAAGACTGGCGGCGAGGAACGGTTAGTACTTTGCGAATCGACGACGTCTAATCATTAGAGGCAGTAAAGCACCGGGGACAATGAACGGGAAGGTATTCAGCCTTGCATATTGAAGGAACCATCGCGGTATTCGCCTGGAATCATTTAAGGAAAGTCATGAAAAATCGAAATCTGTATGGCCGGACGCGGATTCAAACCTGCGCTCTCGCGACTGCGAGGCCAGAGCGTTACTACTCACCGCCGCGCTCGGGTTGAAGGAGCCACCACGGCATTCACCTGGCTTGATTTTGGGAAACCGAGGTCGGCACAGCCGGCGAAAATTTGAACCCACGTTCTCCCGAATGCGTGCTTCGAAAATTACTGCTCAGCCACCAGCCTCGGTACTAAATGTAATTGCGGTTTTTATTGAACTTCCCAAAACATCTCCATTCGTTTCGGTAAAGGGACAGTCTTAAATTACAGAAAGCGTGACTAATCTTGCTTTAGAATCCGGGCGTATTGTTGAAATGTGTATTATCGAGATACCGAGAGAACGTTTACACCTGATGAGGTGTGAGCAGTCAGTTTTTTACTTCGGAATTAATTGCAGGCTATAGGGCCAAATAAAAGTAGATTACTTTTTTCTCTAAGGGTTGACGTTATGTTGAATGCGCAAGGGTCGTAATTAACAATAAATGATTATGACATAACAAGACACATCCGAAATTTGCGTGAAGGCGTCACATAACCCCATGTCAGTTAAAATGGATTGTCATCACAAACATCCCTCTATGTCATATAAAAAATTTAACTATGCAATACTTAAGACCTGATAAAACAATATAAGCTAATAAGGAGGACACGTTTTATCATTCGTTTCATAGTGAATGGGTTAAGGGAGATTGATAGAGCCTCTCGCGGCTACAAGCTTCATCCAAATGTTTGTTATTCAGAAAACGCTTAATGGAATCAGTTTGAATGTTTCTGTGATTAATTACATAATTGTCTGCCGCCTTAATTGAGTCAGATTTTAAATTCTTAATTGAATTATGCTTTCTTGCTGCCTACAGCAACGTTGTAAGGGGATTATTCCATCTTATTTTACGCATAACGGGAAATTTGGAATTCTTTATGAATTGGAAAAACTAAAAAAAAACATTGTTCTAAAACTAGCATGGTTAATTAAAGTCTTCAGTTCAGGGAAAAGGTGTCGGATTCAAAGTTTAGTGGATTTCTGATAATTTTTATGCAAGTAACCATTTAGGACCGTCGTACCAAAAGTAACGATTATATTTGATAATTATCAGAAGGTTATTGTTTGCAATGTAGCTTGTTACTATTATGCATATCAAATGAATAAATGTTACTGCTAAATTTCCACTATATTTGTCACACTACAGCTTATTTATGAAGGGAATTATATATACAAACACGCATATAATATAAATGAATGTAGGAACACGAGAATTGGAAACTTTAATTTCAAAACATCGCCCAACCGCAGAATTTACTCGTACATCCTATTACGGATGGCGAGATTGTATTAAAACTCATTTCCTTGGAAACATCCTTTCTAACAAACTCCAGAGCGCCATTAATTTTAACTTGAACATCAGAAAACATAACATTGTATCATGGAGAAACTGTGAAATAGTCCTTCAGGGGAAACCAAAAAGTAAAAATTAATGAAGATTTCAGAATTTAAATTTTGCATCATTACTACTCTCTCCGCACGAGTGGAGGAAATATTCTGGAAAATAATAATAAAAATATGCGGAACCCATGTTAGTGATGGCGGTGCTTGGCGATTGAAGGACAATCCATCTTACTGGGGTGTCTTCGGCTCTAAAGTATATCATCGGAATCCCATTTCTCACTTGAGAAACAATTAAGAAAACATGTTGGTTTTTGGCTGACCGGGTGACGCTGCCGTTCTGCCCAGAAGAAGACCACAGAATGATGGTCGAAACGTCGGCTGCACACATCACGACGCGGCGTTACCAAGAACCAACATGTTTCTAAATTGTATCTCAAGTGAGAAATGGGGTTTAGATGATATACTTTAGAGCCCTAGTCACCAAGCATCGCCATCAATAAGATCGGTTCCACATAGTCCCAGTTAGATTACAACAGACAAGAGACTACGTGAATAAATTGGAAATAACGTTGCTGTTAATTCGAATAGTGGATTAAGAGCATATGATTCAAAAGTTACTTTCGAGGCAGTGTCGCAGATTATGTTGCTGAAACGTTGAATGGAATATGCAATTTTTGGATCGTAATATCCAGGAACCACTCCAAATTCGGTGAATGAGGTGAGCGGCCGACTGATTCTAAAACTGCATTTTACTTGTTGAGAACCAATCTCATATTTGTGTTAAGCTAACATAGTACAATTTGATAGACTTTGCTTCCGAAATGCACATTGAAGTAGATTATTAATTTACATGTTTCACATTCAATGCACAATTTTTCTAACAGACAGAAAACCGTAGATATGTATCCTTCAGGTCCTCTCACATGAAACATCAAGATATCCCAGATTCCAATCTCTACGAAACTATTTCGATAGTTTTTCTCATTTTTTGTATTAGTGCCTGATACAAAAGTGTTCTTTTTGCTTTGACGGTTGTAAAATCAATGACCCTGTGATCATATCTTTTCCAATAACCTAAAAATAATATCTTCAAAAATGATTTTAGTTCGTCAAGCTATATTTGAAAGAATAAAGTTATTGAAACAAAATAAGTAGACTGAAAACTCCTCATCTCTTCGACGTTTGTAAACTTTTATACAAATAGTGAGAAATTTACAAATTAGACGAAAATGTAAATATTAAACTAGGTACGGGGAAGCTTATACTTGTCACGTATGGACAGTGTGAAGCTTGCTGAGGATGCGGTGGCCGCCGCTGTGGCTGGTGGTGCCGCTGTGCGGCGCGCTCGTGCTGCCCGACACGGCCCGCCCGCGGCCGCGGTACGACTTCGTGGTGGTGGGCGGCGGCACGGCGGGCTGTGCGGTGGCGGCGCGCCTCTCCGAGCACGCGGGCTGCAGCGTGCTGCTGCTGGAGGCGGGCGGCGACGCGGGCCCGCTGTCCGAGGTGCCGCTGGCCGCCAGCTACGCCGCGGGGCCCGGCTCGCCGCTCGACTGGGGCTACCGCGCCCAGCGCGACCCGCGCTTCTGCCGCGCCATGGAGGGCGGCCGCTGCCGCTGGCCCAAGGGCAAGGCGCTCGGCGGCTCCTCCGCCATCAACTACATGATGTACTCCAGGGGCAGTCCCGACGACTACGACCACTGGGCCAGGCTCGGCAACAACGGCTGGGCCTACCGGGACGTACTGCCCTACTTCCGCAAGTAAGCATCACTGCTCATACCACGAAACTTATTATAAAACTAGCTGACACCCCGACTTCGTACGCGCGTATTAAGAATTTCTTTGCCACAATCGAATATAGAAAGTTGTTGCTAACGAAGGATTGGTCCCAAACAACACCCAGTGGGCATAATATGACAGGAAAACCTATCAGTAGCTGTCTCTTGAAGAGAATTAATTTCCAATATTTTTAAAACAGAAAACAAACGAAGGCGAGGGATTGGGGGGGGACGGGGGGAGGTGTTAACTAAAGACAGGTTTATTTCAGATTGGTCTTTTCTTCTTTCTTCAGCATGAGGCATCCGATTCTTGGGGTTCTAATAACTTTATCTGCTCGTGCTCTGCTAGAGCTACAACTTACGCCAGTGTACCGAGCGTAAGGCATATCAAAAAACTAGCGGAGTTCCCGGTGGTGCCCGGTATAGTTGGCGTAGATTTAACCGTACCCTATTTTTATTCCCGGAAAACATTTGTACAAAGTTTCATAAAATACGCGCCAACTTTTTCGGAATTAAAGCTAACTTACATTCACCCGCACCCTACCAAGAAACT